>CM053787.1:200258876-200591376 GCA_028749045.1 Cupressus sempervirens
TTTGACTAAAAATAACATAGTTCAATCCTGATAGCAATATCAAAATAATTACTATTACTTTCTTAAATATTATTATTGTTATAAAAAATTATCTATTATTAAGTGCTTATACTAAGTCAATATGACATATTGTGTAAATGATTGATATTACAATTATTAATGGCTAAAAAATATTTATTAAGAATGAAGTGAATGTATTTTTATTTAAAATAATATTCTTATTTACTTGTGGGTTCATGATAACTTGTTTTACATATTTTCACACCTTTGAGAGCCTCAAATTACATTTGATATTAGTTTTCTTATATCCATGTTTCTATTAATTTTTTTAATATTTATTTAAGAATTAAAGGTTAGAAATTTTAATAAATAAATAAAATAGTATGTGGTTAAAAAATATTCTCTCTAAATTTGGACTATTTTATGAGAATGGATAATAAATTAATATTATATTACTAGGTAAGTGGCTATGAATATAATTATTAGTGGGAAAATCTCTTAAATAAATTTTAAAAATGGCAAACTAAAAAACAAAAAGTAGACGTATAAAATTAGCAAAAAAATTTCTCGCTAAACTAGACTCCAAAAATTTTCATGTATTTAGAAGGCACAATAAATTAGGTTTTTCAAAATATGGTCTTGAATCACAACCAGAAAAGTTTATAAATGATGGATGTAGAAAATGGGCTTCAGATCCTCGGGTCGATCACGTTCAGATACTTTATTCCTTTGCTGTCAAATTGTCAAGTCCATTCAATTCATTAAGTAGTGAGAAAGATCCAAAGCTAAGCAACATTTAATACGATGGAACTCCCCAAATTTCTCACTAGATTCATTCCACTCTTAGCCTAGACAAGCAGATCTATTTTTATAATAAAAAAAAATATGTCGTCCTCAATCTTAACCCTTTCTTCATCCAACAGACTGATTTCGCATTAAAACCCCCTATGAAGCCATCAATTCAAGTGCCTAATTTTCCAAATCAATATGTCCCTCCTTATTGTAGGAATTATTCTCCCCTTCAGTCCACTTTGTCTCCTCCTTTGCTCGATAGGTCTCCCCCATCAAACAAAAGTGAGGCCATCTTGATCATCAGCAACCAATTCAGTGAAGATTGCTAGCAAGAATGCCAATAGGTGGGTGTATTTGCCTCTTGGAACAGCCCTAAAACTAAGTTACACAATTTAATATGTTGGTTGGAAGATTTTTGTGGCTACCAGGTAGGTATATCTCACTATACTGATAGACTAGTGTTTATTCATTGTAGTGATGAGGATGTAAAGCAAGATTTTCTCTCCAACTTTGTTTGTTATTATAAAGGTCATGTAGTCAAATTCTTTGAGTGTGCACCTAATTGTAATGAATATAGCTTAGATTTTGTTATCCCATCTTGGTTTTCTTTCAATCCTATCCCTCTGAAACTAAAACAAATAGATATTATCAAAAGGATAGGACAAGTGTTGGGAGAATTGATAGGTTTAGATGCTTTGTTTGAGTGTTGCAATAAAATTAAATTACTAATTAACTATAAAAAAAAAAAACACAAATCTCAAACCTCTCAAAATTATTACCAATAAATTGATGTATAGTTTAAACTTTCAAAGATATGAAGGCAAAATTACAAAAGTTATCAAGTTAAATGATGAAAAGAGCCACTCATATAAAATAAAAAAAGCTACATTAGACTTAAATACTCTCTTTCCTTTGATTAGAAGACAGTATGCTAGTGGAAGAACCCTTAATAAACAATAGAGATAACTTTGATGTTAAGGGGATAGGTGAACTAAAGAAAGATTCAGGAAAAATCACAAAAGTCCAACAGTCCAAATCAACAAACATATGGGATAGGTGAACTAAAGAAAGATTCAGGAAAAATCACAAAAGTCCAACAATCCAAATCAACAAACATCTGAAGAAAAGTGTTAGGAAATCTCTAGAAAATAATAGAGGTAAGCTTCTTTTGGAAAATTCCATTAGGATAGACAAGAGCAAGAATAAGCCAAATACTTTTAAGGTATTGGAATAGAAAGCAAACAATCAAAATCTGGAAAAGACTCTTAACCTAGATAAGCAACCTATATCGCAAAATAGGGTAGTTAATAGTAAAGATTCTAAAATGGTAGAAAAGAGAGAACAAATTTTGGAAAATTCTATGGAGGCAATCAATAATTAGAGTCATTCGAATAGAGAAAAGATTATGAATGTTGAGCAGAGCTCAGGGAACTAGATTAGAAATATTGAAGATATGGAACAAGCAGCCTTATATGGAGAAACTCTAGATAATGCTAAATCCAAATACATTAAATAAAATTCAAAAGTACAAAAGTAGTAGGATAGAGAACTTCTAGTGGGAAATTTTGCTTCTATCAATAAGTCTCCAAAGAGGTTCTCTAAATTTGAGCAAATGCCTATTCCTAAGAATGAGAATCCTGAAGATAGTCCTAAAATTTCAAAAAGGAATATGTCCAGTACCATCCTTGTAGCTGAATTTTAGGATTGCTTAAAATAAGAGGAAGAGGAAACTGAAATTATTGAGGTAGGAGCTTCAGAAATGGGAGATAAAGATATTATAGAAAGGCTTTTAGAAGATCTAATTCAAGTTCTTGATACTAAAAATAATGAAAACAATAACATATCTACAAAAGAAGAACTTTTGAAACAAGTACTATAGTTGGGAGGTGATAATTATACCTTTGAAGACTTGAGAAGAAACCTTCTCTACTTTGAAGATGAGAATAAGTCAAACAAAAGGATGGACAACTCGGAAGATATTAAGTGAGGTGAAACTAAGGACATAGGCAAGGTAGGCTAGGAATAGATTATAGAACAGATTCTAGATGACTTGGTACTTGAAAAGAAAAATAGGGAAAGCAATCAATCAGAAAAAGGTATAGGAGCACAACAAAATATGGAACAACTAGGCATTAGCATGAATTAGGAAGGGTTTAAATTGCCTAATTTTGGCAAAACAAAATTCAAAAGAGGAAGGAAATCTCACAAGGAACTCAGAGAAGTAGAAGGATAGGCATGTGAGCTACCAAAAATTTCTCAGATCTTTAACACAGGGAAGGGGAATTTTCTTCCCAAGTTCCAATGAAGATTACTACATGGAATGTTAGGGGCCTAAATTCCCCTAGCCAAAAAAGACTACTAAAACAAAATATTAAATTTTTTGGTTTTGAAATAATTTTACTTCAAGAAACTAAAGTAAATTATATAGAAGGAATTAAATTAGGTAAGAAGTTAGGCAACTAGAGCATAACTATGCAAGAATCTCTAGGGGCATCCAGAGGGTTAGGGTTCATATGGAATCATAGGAAAGTTACCTTAGATGTCTTAAGCACAAATACTAACTAGATCAGTGGTATAGTTAAAAGTTTGAAATCCAATCTCAACTTTATTCTAATAAACATTTATGGGCCTACAAATAATAGAAAGAAAAAACTAGTATGGGATGAAATTAGCTATTTTATGAAGTTCTATCATAATGATGTAATCTTGTTAGGAGGAGATTTAAATACTATTTTAAACTCAGAAAGAAGACAAGGGGCTCTCGATAGATCCCTCAATCTTCTAAAGATTTTTTAAAATGGTGAGACTATCATAATTTGTTAGACATTCCATTCAAAAATGGAAATTTTACATGGAATAATAAAAGTAAGGATTTTGCATATATGGCAAAAAAATCAGATAGGTTTTTCATCAAAGGAAACCTCAAATGAAAGAAATTTAAACATTCAAACCACCATTTTACCAATCGCAGTTTCAGATCACTTTATGGTTCTAACTATATTTTTTTAGCCCCATAAACCTTCCAAGAGTTCATTTAAATGTGAGAAAATGTAGTTTTTAGTCTCTAATTTCTTAGAAAACATCGAGGTATGGTGGTCACAAAGTGATTTTAAAGGATCAAAAATATTCATTTTTGTACGTAAAATGAAAATGCTAAAAGAGAAAATTCTTAGGTGGAACAAATAACATTTCAACAATATTTTCAAAGAAAAATTGGACATAGAAAATAAATTAAAAGTCATTAAAAAAAGAACAAATAATGAAAGTTATCTTTTAGAAAGGGAACTGCTTGCAAAACAGGAGGATATAATTTCTAAGAGGAAATCTTCTAGAGACAAATGTTTCAAGAAAGATGGCTAGAAGAGGGAGATTGGAACACCAAATTATTTCATAACTAAACTCTTTTATAATAGAGCTAATAGCAAAATAAATAGTATCAGAGATCAATTAGGGTTTTCAATAGATAAACCAAACATGATCTGAAAAATCTTTCTAGATCATTTTCAAAAAACACTAAATAACTTTGAAGGATCAAACTGAGAGGCTCAAGCCAATTTATTGGGAATAATACCTAAATTGGTTATAGTAGAGGATAATAAAGCATTAAATAAACCAATCATCCTAGAAGAAGTCAAAATGGTCATTTTTAACATGAACCTAGACAAATCACTAGGTCTAGATGGTTTTTAGGATTCCTTTTATCATAAATGTTGGGATATCATTGGCATAGATCTTTGTAACACCATTGAAGCCTCAAGGAAAGGAGAATCCCTTCTATCAAAAGTTAATTACTCACAACTCATGCTGATTCCAAAAAAGTTAGGGTCAAAGACTCTAGGTGATTTTAGGCCTATTACACATTGTAATACCATCTACAAAATATTCTCTAAGATACTAGCCAATAGGCTTAAATTAATTCTTTTGAAGATTATTTTTGAGGAACAAATAGGTTTCATTCCAGGTAGATCTATTTTGGATGGCATTCTTATTATTCAAGAAACCATTCACTCGGTAAAAATATAGAGGCAAGTATGTTCATGAAGCTTGACATACAAAAAGCCTACAATATCTGGATTGGTAATTCTTATGTAAAATGCTTCAAGCATTTGGCTTTTCACATCAATGGATTAAACTTATTTACAAATGCATCTCTAACACCAAAATTGTAATCCTTATTAATGGATCCTCTGAAGGCTTTTTCGAGATTTCAAGGGGCATTAGGCAAGGTGATCCCTTATCATCCTTTTATACATTATTATGGTAGAAGCTTTTGGGAGATCACTGACTAGAGCTTACAATGAACAAGATATCAAAGGTATTACCATTACTAGGAATATCCCTAGTATTACTCATCAATAGTATGTTGTTGACATGATTCTTCTAGGTGAAAGTTTAGTAAAATAAGAAAAGGCTCTCAAAATCTATTATAGATGGATACATGATGGCATCCAGTCAGAAAGTGAATGTTTTGAAATCAAAAATTTTCTTCATTAATATAGATTCTAAGGTGGAAAAATAGTTTTGCCACATCATGGGATAGCAAAAAGGTTCTTTTCCATACAAATATCGCAGTATTGAGTTAGAGAAAAGGGCAAAGTCAAACAAGGTTTGGCATGACATAATGAATAAATTAGAAGTATAGATTGGTTGTTGGAAAGACAAGTAACTTACCAAAGCTGGTAAGAGTACCAAGATTAGATAAGCATTATCAGCTATTCCTACATACCCTCTATCCTCTCTTTCTCTTCCCAAGACTCATCTTCATAGGATAGAAGCTAATCTCGAAATTTTCTTATGGAATGATTGTGAGGAATCCAAAAAATTCACCCTTATAAAATGGGACAACATTTGCTAACCTAAGGAGTGTGGAGGTTTAGGTATAAAAAATTTACAGTGGCAAAATGAGGCTCTAGGAGCTAAATTAATATGGTGCCTCTATATAGAAAGAGAGCATAAATGGGCCAAGATTCTATATAACAAATATTTGAAAGTAGAAGACCCAATTTTGATTTTTAGGAGGAAAACTCTTCCTAAAGGATCAAAAAATTGGAATTTCATGGTTAAATGTCATAACCTGGTGGGAAAATACCTTATGTGGGATGTTGGTAAGGGGGTTGAAGCTCTTTTTTGGGAGGATTCCTAGGATGGAAATCTCCCAATACATAGTAGTCCAATTCCAGGAGGCCTAAAAGAAAAATTAATCAATTTGTGGGGACGTTGAGTTTGTGATTATAAAATTAAGGTCTCCTCAAATGAATTTTTGGGATGGATTTGGAAACCATTAAAAGAGATTGATTTGAAACCAGTGGCTATAAAGTCATATCAAAATATTTTTCAAGGAAGAAAAGTCAAGTAGCTTGAAAGGAGAGATAAGCTCATTTGGGCAGCATCAAATGATGGTAGGTATAATGTGAAAAATGGGTATGAAGAATTGATTAATTAAAAAATATGGGAGAAAGTAGAGATCCCCCTCAAACTCTATTGAGGTCCTACTTTCTTGCCTAATGTTGGATTCTTCTTGTGGTTGGCTTTTCAAAATAGGATTATTACGGTAGACAGAATCTATAAGTTAGGATTCAAAGGTCCATCAAGGTGTTTTCTTTGTAAACATGACGGTGAAAATGTGGATCACCTTCTCTATAGATGTCCTTTCTCTCAAGCATGTTGGGATTGGTTGAGATAGAGCCTATGCTGGTCTTCTCCTTTGCCTAGATCCTTTTATGACTTGCTTATAGGATTTCCCACCAACCTTTGTAATGGTATATATAGTTAACTTTGTAATATTTACCCTTCCATTCTTGTGTAGGAAATTTGGAAAGAAAGGAATGGAAGAATATTTTTTGGTTTATAGTTCAACTCAGAAGATTTATTTCATAAAATAGAAGTGAGCATAGTGGAAACAACTAATGCTCATCTCAAGAAAGTGAGAATAGTCGAAGGTTCCTTCTCTTTCTAAGATAGAAAAGTTAAGAAGGTATGGCCCAATCTAATAAATCCTCCTCATGTCTATTCGAAGAATAGCAAGGAGGCTAGAGAGAAATGTTGTTGGACTCATCCCCTGAAGGAATGGTTTAAGCTTAATTTTGATAGAGTAGCTACAAGAAACTCAGGAATTGCAGGAATCAGGTGCATTATTGATGATCATACAGATCATTGGATAGCTAAAAAAGCCAAAACCATTAGCCCTACATCTAAAAATTTGGCAGAGCTCTAAGCACTTGAAGAAGGTCTGAAGCTTTGTTGTTCTTTAGTAATATCAAAAATTGTAGTTGAAGGTGATTCTTAGATTGTATTAAACATGATAAGAAGTAGAGGTCCTCCAAACTAGGTTCTTAACTCTAAGTTAGAAGAAGTCATTAACATTCTGGATGGATTCAAAAAATCAAGGATTTGTCATATTTTTAGAGAAGGTAATTAGAAGGCTGAAATTTTGGCAAAAAAAAGAGCGGATGGAGTTAGCTTCTATTTATTTAGGAATGATCTCTGATTTTAATCATTCCAATAGTTATGTTAGGAAAAATTTTCTCATATTGGTCAACAATATTGAGTATCTCTTCCTAATAAACTTAGACAGTTAGTTTAGGCACTCTTAGATAGGATAAACTTTTAGAAGGAAATTATTATATATTATTTTCCTTGTCTTTTTTATTATCCAGTTCATAGTACATTGGTGACTAGGGTTTAGTCTTTAATCATTCTTTATACTCCATGGCATCCTAATGATATTGGAGATTTCCTCTCACCATGTTTTTCAACTTTGGAGTAACATCTCACTAGGAGGTCGAGATGATGATTAGGTTTTGTTTCTTCTATCAAAAGTCAAATCTTGTTTAGTGAGTTTGTCTAATGATTATGCAGTGATGTCATGCATTGAAGTGTGCAAGGGATTTTTGTGAAACTTTGAGAGACTTCATTTCTTTTCCCCCCCCTCTTCACAACATTTGGTCTCTGTCTTTGGTCTAGCCTTCTTGCCGACAGATACAAACGTTTGTTTTTACCATTCTATTGAAGCTCGTACGATAGCCTTTCAGGGCAATATCAAACCTAAAAGATGGAATCATATTTTGAGGAAAGTTGATGGTATGTCTAGAATTGTGGTTAGCAAAGAAATTGGAGTAGGTTATTTTGATTATGAGTATACCTGGAAGACAAATAGTGACATAATTGACATCTTCATTGTATGCATGGCCAAAGCAAAGATCTCCAAATGGGCAATGGTAAGGCTCTATTTATACTTATTTGATTCCACCTAGAGAAAAGGCATTATTGAAGTCATTCAAGCTTGGACAAAAGCATTTGTGTGCCTTTACCTGAGATGCACATGAACCATCCTCCTAATAGTTTGATTATAGCTGATATTCCTACGAGGCTAGCTTTAGTTATTAGGGATTCTGTTGCTTTCAATCTGAACTAGCCCAAGATGGAATCCGGTTTTTATTTCTTGCTTGGATGGAGGAAGATCATGATAGGCACTGATATTTCATGGTTGAGCAATCATCTTGGTATGTACAAAGCATATATTCATCTAGAAGTAGGTTTTGATAATCTTGACCTGATTTTTGCCTCATTTCTGATCAAAATCTTAGAATGATATTTGAAAAGTTATTATGGTATACTAGAAAATGTAAATATGGTGAAGTTTTTGGCCAGGTTCCATATTTGGTTTGACACTTAGTTAGTGTGAACATTTTGGATCATCGACTATGTTTACTAGTCCTTTTTTGTAGGATGGTTTGATCTTCAATATGTATAAAACTAATAGGCTCATGTATTTTTTATCTTTCTAAAAAAAATGTATCAGATACCTCATATACGAGTTTTTGTCTAGCATAATGGGATTGATGGATTGACAACGGCATATTGTCTATACTCATATATATTTGTGCTCAGTTTGAACTATTCACTAATTAGACTTAACTTTTATCTCCCTGACGGATCCAACTCCATATAATCCTTAGGATTTCATATGTATTCATAACTCATATATGATCCAATTATTATAAAAAAGGTTGTATGGTTTTGGTTATCTTGTTCTTAAAGAGTTTTAAGTTATGGATTCTTGTTTCAATCAATATAAATATGGCTCTTTATGCCTCTATCGATGTTTCTATATTTTCTGCAAGGTGTCAAGAATTAGTGTAGATATTAATTTCATTGTGTTGGGCTCTTTGCATTTGTAATCTAATTAATAATATTTGAGGGTTTCGTTTCTCCTTTTTTAGTTCATTTCATCTTTCAAATTTATGCATGGCAAGCTGGGTAGTAGAGGCCTTTTTGAGATACCAGCTGGTAATAATGTTTTGTCAGTATAATCCTTTTTTTTTTATGTCATAGAGGTTATATGTTTTGGATAGGTAGATATAGATTGAATAAGGTTAATTTGAGGTAGCTAAAATTCAACTCCAATTTAGATTAGTTTCAGGTTTTGACCCTAGATCTTCATACTTCACTGTCTAGCATTTTAGATACAAATTAGGAGAGATGCTCTATTTATAAACACTCTTTTGTTAGGATTAATAAATCTCTGTAATGTAATATATTGGTAGGAGGAGATAAGATTAGTGATAGTTCTACTTATCATCCCTTGGTTTGAAAGTTAGAGTGGACAACATGCTCTTTTATAATAAGGATATTAAAATGATTCCTATTAAGACTCAGATTCAAGGAGGTTAATCAATGTTCAAATCTCCTATTAATAAAGATATATGAAGTATGACTCAGTTGGGATTTTTTTCCTATGCTTAAAGTATGGAATGAGGATTTAAGATGTTGAATCAAGAGTTTATGTTTGTTATTGAGCACAAATAATTAGCATTTCTAGCTATTTATTGATGTTTCTTTTGAAGATTAGTATAGGGGTTGGCTATTTGATTTAGACGTTAGAATGGTTTCTTTGATGTTAGAATTTGATAGGATCTTTAATAAACTTCAATATGTTTCTGCTAACTAAAAAAGGATTGATATCAATTATATTGATATATGCATTTTAAGGAAATAACATGTATAAATTAATGTAAGGTGATAATCATTTCCCAAGGTATCTATCATATTTAATATGATTATGTAGTTTTATTACTCGCAATTCTGATGGTTAAGTTAAGAAGGTAGGGCTGAGCTCTTTGTGTTGTTATGAAGGGATGCAAAAGTACAGATGCTAAAATAGTAATTCTACAAAGGTCGCAATTGCATTCAAGAACTAATGACAAATTTATTTATTTAGAACATATACTATTGGAAATAATAACTTTTTGAACTGGGGTATGCCCCTTTTATACTGTAATAATAAACTAGACTGGAGGTTTTCTTCTTCGTTCTTTCCTACAAGTGCCCATTTGAACAGAGAAATGATGATGTAAATTATTAATTTGAACTAATAAATATAATCAAGGCCTTGGCCATTTATCGATAAAAAAAGAAGAAAGGCTATGAATAGTAAACTATGAGTTTTCCATCTTTAATGTAGACTTTCACCTATTACCTATCAAAGAAATATTTAATGATCAATTACTTAGTGATTTTTTATTATTCAATATTATATGAAAATTAATTTTTAAGTATTGCATGCTTAATTTTAAATATTTTTAATTAAAATTTGGTATATCTACAATATATGAAGTTTGGTAAGAAATAATTTTTTATATTAAACATTGAGAGTTCAAAAGTTCATAGACAACTAGTTAACCAAGGGCAAACAACAAGCCCACAAGTTCAAAAGAGAGTGGTAGATTTACATAGTATAACGTACAAAATTACAAGGAAAGAGGAGGAACCATAAGAAACTAGTTTAGAATATCATCCTGGTCCTCAAGCCAAGTAGTCCATCCATGTGAGCCTTCCATCTAGACCACTTTATTCCTTTCCAAGATCTGAGCATAGATGTCCAGCTTCTCAAGAGAAGGAGCACTGTTTTCTCTAATTTCTTTGATCATAGTGTCCAGAGCTTTGTCAAAAAGTATTTTTATCCTTCATGATACTAGCCCATTCAAAACCATGTTTCAACTCATATATAAACATAGAAGCATGTCTGTCCTTAAGGAATCTCAATGGATTATCTCACTCTAGATTCACAATGCAACAAACTTGAGAGGTGATTTTAAAAATGTGTGAGTTTTTTGAAAAATCTAATAAGACTTCTATTAGTGCCTTGAAATTGGCTTCATTTCTATATTTCCATATGAACCAAAGAATGAAAGATGACAAAATATGCCAAAAAATGGTTAGCATCCTTTCAAAGACTTTGAATAAAACTAGTAATAATCTCAATAGTATAGACATGTTTAGTAATAAAGATTTTGAACATTAACTAGATCTCTTTAGCAAAATTACAATCAAAGAAAATATGTCTCATAGTTTCAGGAACTCTGTATATAGGACAAGTATCAAAATCGGTAAGGTGAATCCTGACAAGGAGTTTATCAAGAAGGAGCTGACACTTCAAACATTTAACTTTAAAAGGGATATGAGACTTCCATAGATTATCAAAGGAATTTTTCCATTTAGAAGTATTATAGTTGCAATTCCATATACGGTTGATATGATTAGTCACATAAGTGTCAGAATTGAGAAACTTGTGAACATCTTTGGCTTTAATTTTAATTTAATGACCTACAATTGAGGTGAGAAAGGAAAATGAAGTAACATAAGTGTCAGAATTGAGAAACTTGTAAACATCTTTGGCTTTAATTTTAATTTAATGACCTACAATTGAGGTGAGAAAGGAAAATGAAGTAATAGGCCAATTCGAATCAAGGTTTAGGGTCAATGAGTTTAACTCAAAAATCACATAGTTAAATCTTGATATCAATATCATAATAATGATTATTACATTCTTAATTATTATTATTATTATTATATTAAGTGTTGATAATAAATTAATATGACATATTATGTAAATGATTGATATTGTAATTATTAATGGGTCATAATCATTTACTAAGAGTGAACTGAAAGTACTGGTATTTAAAATAATATTAATATTTACATTAGTCATATCATTATGGATTGATGACATCTTGTAGCCTTAAATTACATTTCACATTATTTTTTCTTATATAAATTTCTATTTATTATTTTCTTAATATTTATTTAAGAATTACTTTTATTTTTCTAAAAGTAATAGTTATAAATTTTAATAAATAAATAAAATAGTAAACAGTTAAAAAATTTCTATTTAAATTTAGACTATTTTATATAGAAGAATCTATATTTTATTTAATTATTTACAAAGATAGTAAATTAATATTATATTACTAAGTAAGTGGCTCTGGGATTTTCATTTTTAATGTAGAATTTCACCCATTACTTATAAAATATAATTAATAATTCATTATTTAATAATTATTTATTACTCAATATTATACAACACTTATTGTACATTTAATTTTTATTATTAGGGTCAAAGACTTTGACTTAAAAATCACATAGTTAAATATTGATAGCAATATCATAATAATGATTATTACTTTCTTAAATATTATTATTATTATATTGTTATGTGTTGGTAATAAATCAATATGACATATTGTGTAAATGATTGATATTATAATTATTAATGGGTCACAATCATTTAATAAGAGTGAATCAAATGTATTGTTATTTAAAATAGGATTCATATTTACATTAGTCATATATCATTCTAAGTTAATGGCATCTTATTTTACATGTTTTCTAAGTTTTGAGAGCCTTAAATTACATTTGACATTTTTTTTGTTATTCTCATGAGATAGCAATATCATTATAATTATTATTATTTTCTTAAATATTATTATTATTATAAGAATTTCTTTATTATTAAATTTTGATAATAATTAAATACGAAATATTGTGTAAATGATTCATATTATAATTATTAATTGGTCACAATTAATAGTGAATTGAATGTATATTTATTTAAAATAATATTCATATTTACATTAGTCATATATCATTGTGGTTTCACAAATCTTGTTTTACATATTTTCTCACCTTTGAGAGCCTTAAATTACATTTCACATTAATTTTCTTATATCCATGTTTCTGTTATTATTTTCTTAATATTTAGTTAAGAATTAATTTTATTTCTCTAAAAGTAATGGTTAGAAATTTTAAGAAATAAATAAAATGGTAGGTGGTCAAAAACTAATTCTATCTAATTTATTTAAATATTTTTAGACATAATAAATTAATTTTGTATTACTAGGCAAGTGGCCATGAATAGTAAACTATGAGTTTTTAATTTTCATCCATTACCTATCAAAAAAATTTATTATTAATTCATTACTTAGTAATTATTTATTATTCAATATTATACATCAAATTAATTTTGAAGTATTGTATATTTAATTTTTAATAGTTTAAAATTAAAATTTTGTATATCTACAATATTTGAAGTTTTGTGAATATTGAATTTAAAAGTTATTTTCCACATTTTCTACCATATTTCTCTAAGAAAAAAATGTCTAATATTATTTCAAGCCGAGGAAGAATTTAAATTTAATGACTTACAACTGAGGTGAGAAAGGAAAAGGAGGTAATAGGCCAATTTGAATCAAGGTGAGGTAAGTTTAAAGTTTGGAGAATGATCTTATCAATGTACATTTTATGTATGACAAAATGGATGTAATTTGTAAGTTAATGCATATATCATTGTAGATAGTTAAATGGATTTGTCAAATATATGAATAACATCTATACAAAAACAAAGACACAGAGAAAAATAAAACATCACAAATAAGAGAAAATCTAATCAAATTTAATAGCTAGAATTAAAAATAAAACAAGTCTCTTAATTTTATCTTGTATTGAAAATATAATACAATTAAAAGTTTTTGAGTATTGAATAAAAAATATACTAAATTCTATATAAATATATTTGGTTTACATTGATTTTGAAGGTAATATTTTGTCTTAAAACATTTAATATTGTTATACATTTTAACATTTATAATTAGATAGCATTAAATAAAGATTTTTCATTCTTAAAATTCATTATAAGAAATAATTAGTGAAAAAATAATAAGTTATATAATTCAAAATTGATTAAATAAATAAATAAAATTAATATTGATTAAATAAATAAATAATTATGTTTTACCCCACAAGATACAACATTGATTAATATTCTCTCATTAAATTCATTAACCAAGAGCATATGCAGAGCATGATATTTTATACAAACTATAATAAGGAAATAAAAATACGGCACATAAGAGCCCCTAAAAAATGCAGTCATGGTATTGGCTAAACTTATCTTTTTGAAAGGACACAAAGTAACATTTCAAGATATATTTATGTCTTTAGCAATAGCTATAAGAAAAAATCTATGAACACAATAGGTAAAGATGCCAAACATCATATCTTGTGAAAGTGGAACTTTGAGCTTTATTAGCTAAATAGTCAGGAAATTATTTAAGCTAAATATCTCCATAGAAGATGACTTAATATTTGAAAATATTCATCAAGGAAAGATCATAAATCTTCATCTTTAGACATAGCTTGTCAAATGGTAACGAATAAACCCAAAACAAGGATCATTGTTAATCATTATATCATGGTCCCTTCATATTATGTTTTTATTTTCACCCCAGTAACCATTTCAAACTCTTTGAGATTCTTGTTTATCTTCTTCCTGTCACTGAACTGTTAGTCCAAAATGCCTAACTAGCTTCCTAGGTCCTTGTCAATGCTATTTATATAACTCAGCAACACAATATTTAGCCTGGTTCTCAAAATTAATACCATGATTAAGTTGAGGGGACTAACCCTCCAAATGGCTTTTAATGAACCCATTTTAGAAAAAAATTTATTAATGATTTTGCTATATAATCAGTTTCTTCTCACTAGATATGTATATAGGATTTTAGGAAAGGAGTTCATTGCAAATATAGATTGATATAGATATCTCAAAAACATTCCCTTAATGTTGGATGAAATGAGTTTCTTGATTGAACCTAAAAAACCAAGTACTCGCCACTCTGTAAGAGGTTATTCAAATTTGAATATATAGGAAATTTTGAAAAAGTGATATCACATGTTATTTTAATGTAAAGTCCACAAAGATAACAAAGAGGGGAGGATGAATAAATTATCACAACAATATAACTTGTATCAACCTTATAAAACCTTAAGCATGTGAATAATATAATCAACACCCATTAGAAGATACACATACACAATAACACCATATATGCTAACTATAGAAACCCTTTATTAGAGGGAAAACCCCAATGGCGATGGTACGCATAAAATAATGTACTAATATAAAAGTTCCTTGTAAGAGGATGGACTCTATGAGGAGCCAATTAAATAATTTTATTACATATCATTACCTGTTAGGAGACTTTGAATCTATGTTGGGAGTTGTGCTAACCTTGTTAGGAGATTTAGAAGACAAATGGACCCACTATCCAAATAGGTTTAGGATCAAGACCACTGAACTCACTATTGAATTGATCTTTGTATTACTCCTTGCATAAGAATATAAATAAAAAAACTTGAACTCCTTCTCTATCCTCTTGATCAGACCAAAGCTCTTAAGATATCAATTTTTAATCTTCAAACTCATATCACTCTAGTCTCTTTAATAACTTACACACATTTACTAACTTCACATATCCAATACATATATACTACACCACAAGGAAAATAACCTTGCTTTATACCATATTCTGTAAACAATTTATTGATTTAATGTTGATGATTTCCCAATTAATTATAATAGGACCTCATTAAGATATTACAAAATGTTACTAATTTTCCAAATTGTGAAACATGATACAATTTCTCACATATTCTACAAGTGTGATATCCAACCTTGCACATTCATTGATGTTAGTATTAGGGTGTCTACTATCACTATTGAACTTAGCTCATCACAATTCTAATCTTATTAAGAGATACAATCCAAACATCAGAAATCACTTCATAGGTACTATGTCTGCACATTGTCCTTTATAACTCTATAGTAACTTTTGCATGTGTTTGATCCTTTGGATGTGCACTTTTCCACTTCATCAAGACACAATGTAGAACATATCCTCAAATTTTCTTGACCTCATCATCAATATACAATCTGTACAACCTCATTCTCTGCTTACTACTTTGTTAGTCTTTACAAAAATAATACTATGTTAACATCAATGACAAACATGGTCTTGAACGCAACATTTCAATCTTATCAACTGATCTAGAAATTGTTAGGATACTCTCCAAAATAATACAATATGAATTCATGCTAAAAATCTTTGTATTTGGCATTAATGGAAATATAGATGAAAAACATATAAGTTTCAAGAATACCAAATCCAACGTTGATGTTGTTGTTGTTCTCTTATTTTCAAATCCTAAATTACAAAAAACTCTCACTAATCCAGAAAAGAAACCATCCTAGATTGATACAGAAAACTTATAAGAATTACAACAATATAAACATTATAATTAATACAGGCATTTACATAAAAAAAAATATAAACATTATAATAAAAATTAAAACTTTCAAATTTACATAATGACTTCTAAGATATTTTTATTAACATATAATATAAAAAAAATTAAAAATATTAATTTTAAAGATATTTTGATTATCTTATTATTATTTTTATATTATTGCAAATTTAAACAAATATAAATATAAACAAATTAATGATATACGATATATATGTCACCATTAAAAAATGTATTATAAATCTAAAAAAATAGACTCTAAATCTAATATAAAGTTTGACTGTATTCATATACTATATAAATAGTATTTTTATACAATATATAATTATTTTTTCATTTTACAATCACTTATTTTAAAAAATAAATTGAGATTGTAATAAACATTTCATATTTATTTAATATACAATTTCATTTTCTTTTCATGAAATTTTGTTTTTGATCCAATTGTGTATGTTTTCAAGCATCAACATTTCTCACACTTTGTGGCATAGTCGAAGCAAATTTTCATGACAATTAATGTTAATTTTTTTTAAAAAATCATGTTGTAAATTTTCTTAATTTTTCTATGTTAGTTCTTTTTTATGGTAATGTATTCTATCTTACTTAATATCTTTTGTTTAAATTATAATATTTGGAAAATAAAAAGATTAAGTTAGTAAAAAAAAAGAGAGAGAGATAAAGAAAAAATAAATAATTTTTGATGTAGTAAATTAAATTATAGTTATGTTGTAGTGGATATCTATTGACATTTCTTAGATAGATTTATATAAGATATATATACTAATAAAAATATTAATAAAAGTAGAATTACAATAATAATAAATTTAAACCATATTTTTATAATTATTAATAAAAATTATAAGAATTACAACAATATAAACATTATAATTATTACTGACATTTGCATAAAAAAAGATAAACATTATACATACATACATATATGTCACCATTAAAAAATGGATTCTAAATCTAATATAAAGTTTGACTATATTCATATACTACATTGATTATAAAGATAACATAAATAGTATTTTTATGCAAAATATGATTAGGTTTTCATTTTACAATCACTTATTTTTAAAAATAAATTGTAATTGTAATAAATGTTTCATATTTATTTAATATACAATTTCATATTCTTTTCATGAAATTTTGTTTTTTATTCAACTGTGTATGTTTTTTTACCATCAACATTTCTCACACTTTAATTTTAAATAATATATATAGTGGCTCCATCCTTTGTTTTCTTTCTAACATTTCTCACACTTTGTGACTCACTCTTGCATTGTGTGGTAAACAATACACAATTGAAGCAATTTTTCATTACAATTAATGTTATTTTAAAAAAAAAAACATGTTATAACTAAGTTCTTTTTTATGGTAATGTATTCTATCTTCTTGATATATGATGATTTTATTAAATATTTAGACGTTAAGTTTTGTTAAAGAATTTTTCGTATAGTTTAGTTACATAATTAGTATAACCCTTAGACTTATTTGAAAGAAAACTTATATTGTAGTGATCATACTTTAAGTAAAACACTGAAATAATAGAAACATAAAAAATTTAGTTAAAATTTAAAAAAATTACACAAACAAATTATAAATGGAATAAAATAATATATTAAATTGAAATTAGGTTAATTCTTATGCACTTTGTGCAATTCTGAGAGTATATTTATTTTAACTGCAGAGCACAATATGAATCTGATTGAATCGATAGAGAACCCGCGGATGCTTATGGCTATGACTATGTGTATCCAACCGGTGCAAATATGTTGCACCGTAGCCGGTGCCTCGCCGGACGCATCCCCAGTGGTGTTTCCAAGATTGTACGAAAGTTTAGAATTGCAAAACATCCTTAAAATGGCACAATACAAGGAAATATTTGCAAAACGTCTGGTCATCCTAGAGACAACTGGGAACATTAAAGATGTCCAACAATAGTATAGTGATGTACCAATAGTAAAATCACATTTTTACATCTTTAAAAAATATTGCTATAGTGCTGCTCCAATTTACATTTTAATAACCTAAAACTCTTTCAAAACCATGATTTAGTTTGGTCGAGGAAAAAAATAATACCATAGGTTTGGAAACTGAATTTTTTTTTTTCTCACAAAATGTTGCCAAACATATTAAAAACACATATCTACTTTCGAAAACTATTTTTGTTAATGAGTTTGTTTTTTGCTGCTCTTTACTCAGCCTTTGCCTGTAAAATAATCCTATTATAACCAATGAAACTCATCTATAGTAGCCTTGGCATTTGTGTGTATCTTCTGAAGTCATCTTCATCTATAGTAGCACCTTAATTTACAAAAGATATCAGAGAATCTGGTTTAAGCAGTGCAAGTGTCTCTACTTTTGATTTTAGGGCCTTTAATGTCTAATATAAAAACAATTTATCAATTAAACAATTGAAAATCCTGTAAAAAAAAGAGGAAAAAATTAAAAGCCCTTTGATTGAAGTTTAAACAATTTCATTTAATTATAAATATTATATATATTCTAGAAATTCACATTGCAACCCCTCTATGCATGTCCACACACATGTGAATAAATCCCCAAAAAATTGTCTCAGTACTACCATCACTGAAACCTATCCCCAAAAGATTGTGGAACATAGCTGTGAACATATATTTCAAATGATTGTTACACTTTAAACAATCACTAAGAATAAGATTGTTTAAAGACCAACATGGTAGCAACATAGGTTGCCTCAATCCATGATGGTTTCTTTATTGGATTAGTGAGAGTTTTCCATAATTTAGTTTAGGTTATAACAATTTATTATTTGTGACAATAATAATTATAAAGTTATAAGTAGCAGATAAAGAAAAAGCCTAGAGCTCACTTATACATTTACTATCGGAAGATGATTTTCATACAATCTCTCTGCCATTGACATCATTGAAAAAGGTATGATTATGTCAATCAGTTTATCAAAGTATTTGACTAGCTTAAGTGTCAAAAGATACTATTGATGATTCTATTCATCATAGATACTCCCCCATACAAGAAGCATAAGAATTTAATCTAGATAAACAATAGTGCTATATATAACTGGACTAATGTATTCTCTACATCATCTACTTAGAATTAGGTAGGGACATAACCATGAACATACCTTGCAAATACTCAAATATATCCTTAGGAAAAGGTTCCATAAAAATGTCTACTATATGCTATTTTGTATTCACATACTCTAATGAGATTTCTTTCTCTACAACTTTCTCTCTCAAACCATGATACTTATTAGATATATGTCTAGTCTTAGAATTTAACACAAGATTCTTAGACATACTTACTATGATTGTGTTGTCACAATGTATTATAACATGCTCTAAACAATATATTCCAATGTCCTTCAACATTTTTTTCATCCACATGATCTGATCAAATTGTTTGTTGCTTACTACTTACTACATACTAGATACTTCTTTTATACTCTGTAAAACATAACTTTATTTTTTCCTTAGTCAGGAAACCAATCTTCCTCCAAGGAAAATTGTTCCACCACTAGTACTCTTTCTATCATCCATTTTTCTTACCCAATCCACATTAGTACATGTACACAAAGTAAAGTCACTTGATCTATCATACCACAAGCTAACATCAAGCATAGCCTTCAAGTAGTTGAATATTCTTTTTGTACTACTGCATAATGTGATTCTCCAAGATATTCTTGAAATCATGCTAATATACTAAATGTATTTTCTATATCTAGTTTGGCATGAGTGAGATATTGAAAATCTCCAATCACACATCTATACATCTTCTACTCTATTGTAGGTGTCTCATCTTTACTAGATAACTCATGACTTCTAGTATATTGTAGGTGTCTCACAACATCACCGTGTTCATTCATCTTGTTTCTAAAACCCCATTTAGTTCCTATAGTATTCTTGTCTTTAGGTCTAGGAACCAAATCCCATGTCTCATTCTTCACAATCTGATCTCATTCTTCCTTCATTTCTTGAATCCTATGATCGTCCTTGCATGCCTCATCTACACTCTAGGGTTCAACTTGATAAATAAAACACAATTCCTCATGTACTATGTTTCTTTACATAACTCCCTTTTCTTTGCTTCCAATAATATGATTCTATAGGGTAATTCTTTGTCAAATTCTTATTAGGTGTAGGTGTCACTGACTCAACTCTTACTTCTTCTCTGGGTTTAGATCTTGGTTCTTCTCTCTATTTAACAACTTGAACATCTTTCTACAAATTATTGATAGTCTCAAAGAAATTTTTAGCATTTTCTTTGATAGGCTTAGGTTTAGATTCTTCATCATCAGAAGGGTATGTTCGGGATCATGACGTGCCAATAAGTGGTGATCTAAAAAAATATGTAGCTATTAAATGCCTCAAATAACTTCAAAATCTATTCTAACTTTTTTCCCACCCATCCTAATACTAAATGAAAACAATAAATCCCTTTATAAGGCCTACTCTATCTTTTGATACCAACCCTATATGGTCAACTTAGAAAATGTCACACTACTTGAAAAATAACTATAACTTTCAAATGGTACAACATTTTTGAAATCCAAAACATGCATCACATTCTGTGTTTCTTATACTATAAGGAAAATAGATAAATTAAATTTTGCAGAGTTTTTAATTAATTAAGGTGGTCAGACACGAGATTTTTTCATTCCAAAAATATTAAAGTAGAAAATGAATAATTATTTATTTATTTAGAATAAAAATACCCAAAAATATGTGTCCCAACCAAACATGAGTCTACATCTTATATCTAAAATATTATTAAAAAATATTATCATTTGGTTTTGATTAAGGTTGTCAAACATACATTTACTTCTTACTTTTGTTCTGACATTTTCATTCTATTAAATTAAAATTCAAAATTTTGACCAATCAATTTTTATTTATTTTTAGATAAGGCCTAGTAGTTTACAAACTAAATTCAATTTCCTAGAGATTCTTTTCTCTCAAATTTTTGAAATAAATTCTATAACAAGTAGAAAGGTCCATGCAAGTTGACATAACCCTGTTTTGCTCTTTTTTTATTGCCACTTAAGAGCATAGTCTGGTTGACCATGATCACACACATGTATACCAAGAATTATAATCTAAAATTCTGTCTTTAACTCCAAACTTTTCATCTACTTTCATGTTTTCACACTAAAAAATAGTCTTAGTTCTCTAATTAAAACATCTATAAGATTTTCTTTAAATGAATAACCATGGAACATACATTCATCTCATCCTACATAAAATGCACCAATGTCATCATCTCTCTTTATGTAACAATTCAAAAAATTATAAAATACTTCACTAAGGGTGCATGTCCAAACTATAGTTCATCGGGAGTCTTTTTTCTACATTTTCTAATCTACACTATGCTCATTGTGTATACTTTTGTATTGACTTCTTCTCTCCAAAATGTCGTTGATACATTATTCTCAAACACCATGGATCCTACTGCTTCTATTACACACCTATTTCTTCCTTTAGCTATTCCATTTTGCTAAGGATTTTGAAGTGTTTAATTTTTGTCTCTTAAAGTCATTCACTTCAAAAATGGTGATAAACTCACTCAATGCAAATTCTCCACCTTATCTAATCTTAAAAATTTATCTTTCAGTCTCAATTCTTTCTCAACTCTTTTTAAAAAAAAATTAAACTTCTCAAATGCCCCATACTTCTTTTTAAGGAATTATATCCACATCATCCTATTAAAGTCATCTACAAAAAAAATATGAAGTACCTTTCACCATAGAATCCTCTTTAGCTAATAAGAGCACTTAGATCTATATGAACAATCTCAAATTTTTTATTGCAGAGAACTTCTTGCTAAGAAAGTATATCTTCTTCTACTTAGCCATAACACATTCTTTGCACTCAACACTAGTAGGCTTCACAATTTTAGGTAAACCTTTGATGAAAAATGTAGTACTATCCTTCACAATATTATCAAAGTCTATATTAGAAAAATCTTCTATGGAAAAACCAATTGTTATCCACTTTTGCAACCAAATATTTCATTTCTTAAGGGTTCATCTGAAAATGTTACCTATAGATCTTATATTAGTTTCAATCAACTTGCCATATTTATCCTTGATAATGCATGTGTTCTATGTGAATTGTAACTGATATCCCTTATCAACCAACTATCCAACACCCAATAGGTTATGCTTTATCCATCAGCAAAATATACATCATGTGTGTTACTCTTTCCATCAAGGGTAATAGATCCTATCCCTAATGGTTCTTTGTTTCATAGAAACATTTGATCTAGAATGTTGGGTGATGCGACGCGCTCCCTTGCCCACAGGTGGCTAATTATGTGGCGTTCCATGTTCACTAACAGTCATGGCTTTTGGTGCGACGGCAAATGGGCCCTACAATTGGTATCAAAGCCTGGTTTTGGCTTGGTCATGGGTTCAAATCTCCTCGGTGCCTTCCCGACTCACGTAAGCACCTGGTATGCGCGTCGAGGGGGAGATTGTTGGGTGATGCGACGCACTCCCCTGCCCACAAGTGGTTAATTATGTGGTGTTCCATGTTCACTAACAGTCATGGCTTTTGGTGCAACAACAAATGGGCCCTACATAGAAGACCCTCTAAAAGTTATGGCAAGGCATGAATTTGTTAGTTCAATGCCTTTGCCAAATCTTGAGAGGTCAAGGCATAGGTTTGGTCTCACCAAGCCTATCCTAAACCAAAGGAATACCATCAAAATTCATGCATTCATGCTAATAGGTTAAGGCTAGTCCGAAAGTCTAGGAGGATTTTCTAAGATTGTTTCTATGAGCTATTGAGATGATAATTTTTTCATCAAGAATCTTGGTGCATACTTATTGTGTCTTGGTACTTGTTTGTTCTCTAAAATTCCCTCATTTATATTAATTTTAGTTTAGTTAAAGTCTTGTGATTGCAATGGAGAAGTGTATTGATGAATTCCTTGGGCTCCTAATTTTTTGCGTTTTAGTGACTCTCAATCTTTGTGCAAAGTTAGCCTAAACCACTTCTATGCACATGTTTAACTTTTATTAGTCACATAATTATTCTTTATGATATTGTATGTGGCAGTTTTACAATCTTTTGCATAACCCTTAAAAATTACATCAGTTCATGTGAAGTCATAGAACTTGGTGAAGTAGAGCTTGGTAAATTCAGGAATTTATCCACAAGACTACCATCTAGTATCATTGTTTCCCTCAGAAATAGAATAGAGCCTATAAACCCTGTCCCTTTTTATTCCTGCATATTTTGTGAAAAAAAAAATGTACTCCTACAAAACCTTTACAGAGCTCCCACATTTAGGATGACTTGAAATTAATCTAATTAAGTACATGTAAGGCCCCTTGTGATCTTTAGCAAATCACATCAACCACTTAGCTTATCCACAATCAAGACTTGACATTGAAGCAATCTTGGAGTCATTGTATGATCTTACAATCTTAGCATTCATGAGACATTGTTCAGGAGAGAATAAGATATTTTGGTCTTTCATTCTACTATTTTTTGGGTTGTAACAAATGCATTGAAACAACATGCTCAAAGAGTCTCAAGAATAATGCATTATTTTCAATATAGTCCATAGTAAACGTGACCGAAGAGAATCCATATGCTAGTTAAAGCCTCCACAATAGTCATCAGCTAACCAAAAGATGAACCACACCAGCTAAGAATAGAGAAGAAGCATATGAAGGAGACCAAAAAAATGTGGCCAATAGCACATCATAACATCCACTTAGACATCACATCATAAATAAGTTTCATAGCATTTAGGGGGGAAGAATCGATTTCATCATGTCTCTACTGCCCTTTTTTGTTTGTAGAAGGTAGAGATCCATGTGATGGGTATGATTTCATAATGGACCATCTTTTATGGAAAAATATCATTTGAAAAAGTAAATGGGAATGGTTTATGAGAACATCTAAAAATAACAAACATGATTTTTTCAAAAATTGTTTGTTCTTATTAGTCCGATGATTTATGGGGTAATACAAAAAAGGCATAATAAACTCTCTTGCTAAAAGAAAGAATGTTACTAAGGATTAAACATGATTGATTGATAAGAAAGAGTAAAGTTGTCTTTAAAATTGAGTGTAGTCATTATAGCTCACTTATTATGATTGAACAAATCTTAAATGAACTTAGAAGACCTCATCCTTGAATGAAAATTTCATGCCTAGTTTTCTAGCCCTTATAATGTAACATCAATAATTAGCTATACATTATTTGAAAAGCACAAACACTTGAAAAGTATGACCAATGTTATGTATATTTGTTACTAAAGGAGATTACTGTAATCTTGATCTTTGAAACTATACTGATATATACATCTATATTAGTATGCAAAACTACTAGATTTTTACAACCCATATGACATCTTTAAGAATTCCACAGGAGTAAATAGGTAATCAATGGGAAGAAATTGTGATCAAGGCCCCAACTCTTGTAGAGATAAGAAACTTGAATAGCTAGTTGATATTTTCCTCAAATAAGGGAAGAGTTGTCTCCAAATCATGGAGCACTGTGGTGGTACGTGAGAGATCAATAGATAGGTGCAACTTGGAGTTGGAGTTTAGAACATTGTTGAGGCTTCCCAAAGAAATATCTATTGTCTCCAACTCTCACAGTAACCTTGATGATGATGATGACTTATTTCTCATTCGAACTGCTTGTATCTGCTTGTGCTACGAGAGATTGAAATGGGAAGGAAGAGGAACAGATGACATCGTAATGTCAAAAATCATGAAGGAAAAAGAAGAGACAAGGGTAGAGAAGACCATTATGATGATGGCCTTCACATGGTTGATGTTGATGGCAAATCCTTCCACTCCTACTCTATCCTCACAATTGTTCATTTTGGTCATTCTCCTCAAGGTCAACATGAATTTATCTAGCTAGGTCTATGTCTCATTCTTCTTCTTCAAACAAGACGCAAGAGATGTGTGAAATCTTTGGAGGGTATGGACACATAGAGTAAGACTGTGAATTGCAATCAGCACACATGCTTGTTGCTTCTTGATTTTTGTGATGGTGTTCTTCAACAAATTGTAAACTTTAAGCAAATGAAATGTGTCATCCAGATGTGCATTCATCCACTTGCTCTACATGTCTATCTTTATGTTTATAGATTGGAGCAACAAATCAAAGCTAATATCCTCTGAAACATTAGGAAGAAGAACAAGAATCCTCCACCTTTCTACCTCATTGATAAGCCCATGTGTAAGAATTGGGTTAGTGTGGAGTGTAGAGGACATGCTCTTTGAGTGACGATGGCTATACTTGTGAGGGGAATGAAGGGCCATTGTTATTATCACCCCAAGAGAAGAGAGATGATAGATGAAAGTGATTGGAAAGGTTGTGTTTGAAATCTCTTTCTCTTGTTTTTCTCCTAAATGATGATGCTAATGCTTGACCTGCCTAGATTTTAGCATGATTTATACAACTCACCATGGTTGGGCACCGCAAGAGACTGAAAGAGATATTCATGGCCATAAGAATTAATTTTCTACAAGACAATAGGTGGTGTCCACCATTTGCACCGTTCCTCTGGGTATGTGCAAGATCATGGTCAACCAAACTATGGCTTTAAGTGGCAATGAAAAACAAACAAATCAGGGCTACGTCAACTTGACACATAATTTTAAAGTGGTTCTACACTTTATATCAAAAAGTTGTAAGAAAATAATCTGTAGTAAATTGAATGTAGTTTCTAAACTATTAGGTTTTGTCTGGAGAAAAAAATATTTGATTTGTCAAAAGTTTGGATTTTAATGTAGTACTACGAAAAATTCAAGGTGAAAATAAAAAGTAGGTGTATGTCTAACCACCTTAATCAAAATCAAATGATAATATTTTTAAATATGATTACAGATATAAAAAGTAGCCACATGTGACGCATATTTTAGGATATTTTTATTCCAAAAAAATAATTAAATAGGAACTTTCTACTAAAAAATTTTCATAATAAAAAAACTTCCATGTCTGACCACCTTAAATAATTGAAAACTTTACCAAAGTAAATTTTTTTCCCTTATACTAGGCAAAGCATAGAATGTGACACAACTTTTGGGTTTCAAAAATGTTATACCATTTGAAAGTTATAGCTATTTTTCAATCAGTATGTCAATCAACACTTTACAATCATCTTCACTAAAAATTCACTAATAAATAACTATCAACTTAGAATTTGACAAAAATTATATGGATGGAATCTTGAGAGTGTTATAAAAAAACTCTTTACGTTTCATTCAATTTTGATGAAAATAATATTGTCAAATGGCTACTCGAAGTTATTATTGCCCTTTTTGGTGGTTGAGTTTGGATCTTATTTAGAGGCCCTCTTTGGAGTAGTTAATAGAGTGTTAGTGAAACCCTTGTCAAACACATTTTATGGGTTGACCAAATAGGTTTTGTAAATACCAAGCCTAATCGGACAGCCAATATGAAATTGGGTATCCAAAAATTCTGAATTTTCCAATTGGGATGGAAACCACCTACATTGGGAATTTTAGAGGGAAATTTTAAAGGGAAATGAACATTTGGGAAGTGTGGGAATTATTCTTATTATTACATATGATTATGATTATTATTATTTGATATATATAGTAATACTATATGATTATTATTATATATAATAATATATATGGTTATTATTATTATTAAATATAATATCTAGTAATATATTATTATTATATTAAAATATATAGTATTATAATATTATTAAATATAATATTGTTATGAAATGCATCGAAAGGGATAATAGGTTCTCAACGCATTTCATGACAACATATGTCCCTAGGGCTGTTAGTGACTCCTTTTGACACATTCCCAATTGGTCTATTGCCATAAAATGTGTCAAGAGAACCTATGACCACTCTCAACACATTCTAACCAACCAAATGCATCCCTAGGGGCCCTAGGGCCCCTAGGGACATATTTTGTCATGGAATGCATCAAGAGGGGTCATAGGTTAACCTATGACCCCTCTCAATGCATTCAAACCAACTAAATGCATGCATCCCTAGGGGTCCTAGGGCCCCTAGGGACATACGTTGTCATGAAAAGCATTGAGAGGGGTCATAGGTTAACCTATGACCCCTCTCAACACATTCAAACCAACCAAATGGGTCCCTAGGGGCCCTAGAGCCCCTAGGGATAGTTGTAATGAAATGCATCAAGAGGGGTCATAAGTTAACCTATGACCCCTCTCAACACATATGAACCAACCAAATGGGTCCCTAGGGGCCCTAGGGCCCCTGGGGACATATGTTGTCATGAAATGCATCGAGAGGGATCATAGGTTAACCTATGACCCCTCTTGACACATTTGAACCAACCAAATGCATCCCTAGGGGTCCTAGGGCCCCTAGGGACATATGTTGTCATTAAATGCATCAAGAGGGGTCATAGGTTAACCTATGACCCCTTTTGATGTATTAAAACCAACCATATGCGTTCCTAGGGGTCCTAGGGCCCCTAGGGACATACATTGTCATGAAATGAATCGAGAGGGGTCGTAGGTTAACCTAGGACCCCTTTCGATGCATTCGAACCAACCATATGCATCCCTAGGGGTCCTAGGTCCCCTAGATACATATGTTGTCATGAAATGCATCAAGAGGGGTCATAGATTAACCTATGACCCCTCTCAACACATTGGAACCTTATCTTTTATTAAACTATGTCTTTGTTTAGCAAGAGGTAGTATAATTTTAAAATAATTTATAGAGTTTCAACATAAGTGAATTCGTATTGGGCATTGCTATTGATTGATAGATGTGTAAATTTCCATCTCCATCTCATTAGACATTAGCTTTGGAAATTCCTTGTTTCTTCTTTTTCCATATTCCAAAACTCCCTTCCAACACTTGGTAGGAACTGTGCTACATTGCAGATCTTATTTAATATCCTCCCATGCTAGTGGTTAATTTGGTTTCTTTTCTTCTTGAAATGCTGCTTATTCTATGTCACACCAGTATCATACTATTGATAACAAGATTAATTTCTTTTCATCACTATATATTGTTATTAGATTTTTTGTAAGAATTACTTGTTCCAATATCATTCTAACTGTGATATATTTCTTGTAAAATTTTCCAAAATCAAAAACACTTGAAATTGAGGAAAAGAAATACCTTGAAGAATGGTGTTGTACACTTGAGGGTTGAAATACAACATTCTAAATAGCTGAGTTAAAAGAACAATAGTAGTGTCATGGCCTACTATCATGAGCACAATAAAATTGTCAAAGATCTCCTAATCAGTAAGAGAAAAATTATTACCATACTTCATAGTTATCAACCATGAAATTAAATCTTAGTTTGGCCTAGCCTTTCCCCAATTTTTCTCCTCAAACTCAACAAGGAAGATAGTCTCTTAAGAGTTTAGTTTAGAATAGGATATTAAGGTGAATAGTTTGTAGTCCTCTACAATAAAAATAAGTCATGTAATTGATTTGTTTTAGTAGAATAATGAATAAAAAGTAGTTTTCTTTTATGTTGTAGCACTTAACTCTCTCTTGATTTTTTTTTTATGTATTTTATTTCATCATCACATTCATCAACTTTTACAGCATTCAGAATCCCAATGGCCTCTAGAATTGGCTGAAGGGCCAAAACTTCCTAGTAGAAGATTATTCTCTTTCATTATCAAAAACCTTCAAAGCAAGCACAAAGAACACTGAAGCAACTGCAATAGAAAATATTATGATTAATAATGGAGAGGTGGCATGTTGAACATCTATGAAAACCCTAAATATCATTGAAATTTGGATGTTGTACATTAACATTCTAAATACTCTTTAAATGAATGAGAGGGAATACTAAAAGCATGAATTTATAGAGATGAATAAGCATTCCATTAAAATTAGAATCTTGTCCTGAAAAAGTGCCAAAATTATCTATATGAATAGTTAAACGTCTTGTATTTTAGTTGAGAAAAAGAGTCCATTATACATACATTTCAATGTAACCCGATCTGCCTTCTTTTAATAGTTATTTGACTAATGTATACCATGGTTACATATCATCCAGAAAAAACTTGTATCTATTCAAGCAAGTAATCCATCAAAATTGATAATATCTTGAGTAGAGGACCATATCGATCTACTTCATTTTTTAGTCTTATTGTTCTAAAATCAAAGTTTGGTAGATGTGTGCATTTTATGAATTATATAATACTGTCATATTCGGAGAGCCATTTCTTGATGAATTCATTTTGTTGGCTATATGGTTTATGTTCATTATACTTATAACATAGAATTATAACCTCAATGATAAGAATTGTATTATAACATAAGCCATTTGTATGCATATGTCTAGCTACTCATGTTCTCTTGATGAAAAATTAAATAAATAAATAAAATGATTGATTTGTGAACACATTTTATGTTTAATGATATTTATTGTGTAGACTTTAAATTAGATTATATATTAAGTACTATATATTAGAGAAATTTATTTAACAAATCTTTTAGTTTTATGTTGTTGACTGGTCCACTTTCTTTAATGTACATTTTATTAGAAATATGTCATTGATAAATTTAGTTGTACTAAAAAATTGTACATACATGTTAGATCATTTTTACTACTTTACTATAATTGCATACATGATGTTTTTGAAATAAAAGCAAACAAAACAAGGGAGCTGGCTAATTACAGACAAGTTGGACGACTACCAATAGATAACCATCAAAACAGAACTAACCCCTAAAGTTTTTTAAAACAAACAAAAAGAAGTTTATGCTATAATTAATATAGTACCCATAGGCTTTAAACAAAATGCCTATTAACAAGCAATAGAAGTAAATACTAAAATTATAAAGATATCTACATGCTATAAACAAAATGCCTATTAACCAACAGAAGTCACTTAACAAAAACAAAGGTGTGACAACCTTAGAACATAAAAAGTCTATAAACTAGTGGATTAACAACATGCAAAAAAAAAGAAGGGGTAGGAGGCCTTTAGATTTCTTGACCTCCTTCTTCCTCAGGAGGACATTCACCCAGTCTTCCACTAGGAAGTCATAAAGTAGCTTCGAGTCCTCCCTGGGTAGGTCCCCTTCAGCTTGCCTCAACTGCAAAATGGTCGTCGTTGCTTGAGTGACTTTAATTGTAAACTTGGTTAATAGTCACATTCTTTCCTCAAGCACCTAAATTCTCTCCCACAACTCATTACTAGCCTTATCTGAAGCACCAGGATGACCATCCCTACCAGCCTACGTATCCTTCCTTCTAGGGTAAGTTACTTCAATAGAATTAGAAAAACTTTGTTCCATGGGTCAAGCAACTTCTCTGTCATAAAACCCCCTTTATGTCAAATGGGTTCCTCACCATCCTCGATGAAACATTGTAGACTAGTTTCATTAGTCACCCATGTCACCTTCTGCCATTTTCTTCCCCTCATCACCATGCTCGTCACCATAGCAATCACCTCCTCCAAAACATGAAAAGAGATACCATTAATGGTCACCTTGCAATTACCCCATGAATTAACAAACTGCATAGAGCAATTCTCGTCATGACCATTGAGGGTCTCCATGAATGGGACAACACTGCCCTCTCTCAGAATGTACCAGAACAAGGCTTCCTCACACTGTCATCGATCATAGCCAGTTCAATGTGCAACAGGTTACCTCCCATCCCTGTAATTTTTTCCTCTCCACTCTCTATGTTCAAAACCCAAGCCTTAAAAAATAATTCACTTTTAGGAAGATAAACCCAAAAATGGAGATTATGATTACATTTAATAGTAATAATGGAACCTACGAAATTGGTGAGAAAGATCACTAGTTGGCTGCCACAATCTTTCCCCTAATCATTTCCATCATTCCCAACATGCCACAAATCTATAAAATATAAATCTCTTTTCTACACAACATATGATGATCTATAAAGGAAAATTAATAAAAAATCCCCCATTTCAAACTTCCAATTTTTGAGCCATGAGTAACAATTATTGCCCATACTCAAGCCTTTTCTCCTTACCGCATAAGCATCAAGTACATTTCAACCTTGCCAGCTCAATAGCATTATATAAATTAACCATCTGGGATTCATCATTATTTGTTTCCTTATTCACTAACTCCCTCACCAAATTTGGCAAAGCATTCAAATTCCACCAACCTCTTAGCCCTTCCAATTTTAAGCCAACTATCACCATGCCATCAGCCACACTATATCCCTCCCAAAAAATGTGATTCAAATCAAATCTATTGAGGGTAGCTAATTGGTACTCGATATCATTAATAATACTTTTGATAGCCCATCCCTCCCACATATGGCCTTTAACTATCTCAATAATGACTTTAGAATTGCCTTCAACTTGTACATCCTGCCATCCCACACTCAATACAAATTTTAAACCCTAGTACAGAGCCATCACTTCTGCAACATTATTTGAAACTTTCCCTAATAGACCAACATAAGCTAGCAACATCCTTCCCTTATAGTCCCTAATAATTCCTCCCCCTGTCAAACCCTCCTTTCTGGTAGCACCATCAAAATTAAGTTTGACCTAGTTAACAGGTGGGGGTTTCCATCGAGTTCTCTTTCTAGCCATAAGATTAGAGTTGTCAATCTCCATGATCCCATCCATAAATAGCCAACACTTTTCAATTCTTATCTCCAAGGTAGAAGGGGGGAATATTGGCTTTCTCCAATAGTTGTATCCAATGTTATCAATTATCAATTTGGAGACAATATCAACCACAACCTTCACTTACCTCTCCTAATTTTTGAACACCCTGTTATTCAATCTTTCCAAATGCCCCAACACACCTAGGGGTGAATAATCTTCCATAAGTTGATAAGTAGGGGTTTGGTGAAGGGGCCTTGCTAATTCACCAAATGCCCCACCTCTACACTAAACAACCAATTCACCTCAAACTTTTGGAGAATTTTCCCCCACACCTTAGAAGTAAATCTAAGGTGTAGGAATAGGTGGTTGATGATCTATTCCTCCCTCTTACACATACAACATATGTTAGGCAATTGAAATCCCCTCTTCCTCAAGTTTTCAATAGTGAGAATTTTCCTATGGATAGTGGTCCACCAGAAAATGTTGATTTTCAGGATTAAATGGTTAAACCAAAAATTTTCCCAATCATTAGGTTCAAGAGATATATCAAATATTAGCTTGTAGGTAGATTTAACTAAGAAATCCCTAGTCGAGGTGACCCTTCAAATGAACTCATCAATCCTATCTCTTCTCAAGATCCCATACTCTTTGAGAAAAGAATTTAGCTCATCAGTCAAGGTCTTTCCTATCAAGTCATTCCATTGTAACCTCATTTTCTTCCATTTTCTTCCTAGGCCAATATAATCCACCACCATTCTACCCCCCATGTCATGGATGTTATATTGAAGGGATCCAAACTTTTTTCTTGATAAAGGTTTATCTATAAGCCATGGATCCTCCCAGAAAGCGATCTGGTTACCATTCCCCACAACCCACCTTCCACCCTCCCTTAGAGGGGTTCTATTTCTCACAATGTTAACCTAGATATTAGAGCCCACAAGAAGATCATTTCTCTAGGTATAGTGAGAGAAATTAAGATTACCGAGGTACTTAGCTCTAATTATATTACACCAATTAGAGTCTCCCTTCATCAAATTCCACCCCACCTTTATGAGAAGCACATTGTTCAAATCAATCATCTTCCTCACTCCCAATACTCCCCTATACTTAGGTTTATAGACTGTATCCCAACTGATGAAATTTAGTCTTACCTTTTCACTTCACCCAAACCATAGGAAGTTACATTGAATTTTTTCTAATTTATTCATCATACATTGAGTAATTTTGAATATGGATAAGAAGTAGACTAGTAATCCCTAGTGAGAGGAGATTAGAAGTTGCAATTTACTTGTATTACTCAAAGTTTTGCCTTTCCATCCAATTAGCTTCTTCTCCATCCTTTTGTAATGATTCCTTCTGGTCATTCCCTTATTTTTTCCTATTTTTTATTCATATACCTTGTTTTGCCATATTTTTCTCTCCGACAATTCTCTTCTCTCTCTCTCTTATATATATATATATATATATATATATATATATATATATATATATATATATATATATATATATATATATATATATATATATATATATATATATATATATATATATATATATATATATATATATATATAAGTAATTATTAGTTATATATTATTTTGATGATTATATATTATTATATTAATTATATAAATTAAATAAATTATTATTAATATTAATAAGACCTATTATAATATTATATTATTAATTTAAATAATACTATGTAATCTTATATTAAACATACCATTAGATTATTATATTAAATAATTATATATTATTATAGATATTTTAGGTATATCCAAAATATGTATATCACATTAATATTATTTATCTTGTTTGTTATAATTATTATTTTTATTATCATAATTATATATATATATATATATATATAATCAATATTTATTTATGTAAATTGTTAGAACTTGATGATTTTATTCTTTATTCTTTACTAAAACTTACTCCTAAATTGGGGCATCACAGGCCTCCACTCTTGAATTTGCTTGTCCTCAAGAAATTAATTTGGTCCTCATTAATTCATAGTGTGGATTTATTCTCTTTCCTGCATGTGTTATGTAGGGCCCATTTTCCGTTGCACCAAAAGCCATGACTGTTAGTGAACATGGAACACCACATAATTAACCACCTGTGGGTAGGGGAGCGCGTTGCATCACCCAACAATCTCCCCCTCGACCTGCATACTAGGTAATTACATGGGTCAGGAAGGCACCGGGGAGATTTGAACCCATGACCAGGCCAAAACCAGGCTCTGATACCAATTGTAGGGCCCATTTGCCATTGCACCAAAAGCCATGACTGTTAGTGAACATGGAACACCACATAATTAACCACCTGTGGGTAGGGGAGCGCGTCGCATCACCCAACATGTTAGTCTCTTAGAAAGTAAACATGTTAGTATATAATAGCATGTATAAGAACAGATGAATGAAGACACAAAGTAGACACATTAATGCATGAAGACACAATGCAAACACGAGGTAGACATGAATGCATGAAGACACAAAGAAGACATGAAGCAAACATTTCAATGCATGAAGATGTGAGGTAGACACATAGTATACATGTTAAGATCTTGCTTACAAATTGAAATAAGAAAAGGGTAAGGAAATGTTTTACCACTTTGATCGTGAAATAAAAGGTTAGATTGAAGATGCATATTTTCTATAGCTAGTACTATAATAGGTTGTATAATTCCATAGTGGATGGTAGCATTACTTCGGCTCTGAGTTTGGACACACTCAGCTTGGAGCTTCCTCAGACCTTTAGTCCATATTGGAATTTATTTTTCCCCAACTTGACCAATTTACTCCTCCCCTGTGCACACTCCCTACCCACTAAGAACATGTTTAATTTTGACATTGATGGAAGATTTACTATAGCTCTGAGTTTGGACATGCTCAGCTTGGAGCTCCCTCAAACCTTAGTCCATATTGGGATTCATTTGCCCCAACATGATTGATTTATTCCTCACCCTGTGCACACTCCCTACCCACTAGGAAAATGCTTAATTTTTGACATGGATGGAAGATTTATTGCGGCTCTGAGCTTGGACACACTCAACTTGGAGCTCCCTCAGATTTTTCATCCATATTGGAATTTTCTTGCCCCAATGCGACTGATTTACTCCTCCCCTTGTGTACACTCCCTACCCATGTTTTAGTTTTATTATGGATGGAAGGTTTACTACTGCTCGAATTTGGACATGCTCAGCTTGGAGCTCCCTGAGATTTTAAAATCCATATTGAAATTATTTTGCCCCAATGCAACCGATTTACTCCTCTCCCTATACAAACTCCCTATCCATTAAGTAATAGGTCACAAATGGATTTCTATTCAATTGACCAATATCATCATCTTTTAAAATAACTTTTAATTTGGTACCAAATAGTATTATATACTCATATATATAATTCAAATATCTTATTTAGATGATTGGAAATCATATTCATCTCATTATTAGACTATGATATTTATATAGAATTATCCACAAATTTAATTGATCATATTAGACTTCTAATAATCCTTCATAATAATGATAATAATAATTAAAAATTTATCATATTCTTAATAAATAAAATAGATAGGAAATTACTATGTTCCCTATATTGCATATACTCTAAACGTAAACATTCAATATCCATTATGATTAGACAGTATATCGCTTGTATTAATAGTACAACTATTCCTATTCATAATAAAAGATAATCATAATGATAAAATTTAATTAAATAACACCACTTACCTTTTCTCCTTCAACTTCAGGCACTCATATCTTTGTCAAAAGATTATTATAGCTCTTTGTCATAGATATTACCATTGGCATGTGAATTGTGCAATTGAACTTTTCCTTTAATACTTCTGTGGTTTGTGGAAAATTGCATCTATAACATTTGGAAATAAACCAATATGCATTAACAAATACCCATTCCCTTTTACAAAAGCTCCCACTATGATTGGAAGGGGGAAGTCATGGTACAGGGTCATGCCATTTGGCTTTTTTTTTATAACTCAAATATAATTGCTTTAACTGCTTTAACTATTTCAAATATAATACTACTTCAAACAACATCGGCAATGCCTTTAGTCAATAAAATAACCTTTCTAGCCCCAGCATATGCTTGAAGGCACAATTTACAATGTTCTTTAAAGTTATATTGCTGAAAAAGGGGTTTCGTTTCCTTCCCTATGGCCCCATTTGTTTGCTGGAATTAACTTGGAATAGGGAAACGGGAATAGGAAAATTGAAATAAATCTATTCCAATTTTGGCCCAAAATGAGAATAAATCGAATTCCAAAAAAAAATTAGAATTCGATTTATTCTCATTTTGGGCCAAAATTGGAATAGATTTATTCCAATTTTCCTATTCCCGTTTCCCTATTCCAGATTAATTCCAGCAAACAAACGGAGCCTATATTCCTCCCACGATCTAATTTACTTTCATCTTTCTCATCAATTTATAGATAACAAGAGAGGATTCCCTTCTCTTTCAACCGCCCCGGCCACAAAGGTCCACTGTGAAAATATGTGATTTACTTTTCTAGACATTCAATGCCTTCTAAGTACTCTACGTAATCTCCCTATCAAAACTCGTTGCCTAGTACGACCATCAACTCCTCGCTAGCCATCAAAGTCTCCCATATAGCTCTCATAATCCATACGACCCTCTATGCCACACAATGGGTAGGCTTGAGAATTATAATATAGTAATCTTATAAGGTTTTACTCATATATTTTAAGTTCTTCAGGCTGACAGGTTCTTGTCCGAGGATCATCAATTTATCTCAAATTGAGCTTCCGATCAGTTTTTTTATCATACATTTCTCTTCATTTCCATGTCAAAAACAGTGACCTATGCTTTTCCTACTCAGCGCTAATTGTGAATTGACTTCATACACTGCTTAGATTCTTTCTTCCTGTCAGGGACTACTCTGATTTTAGTGGCGGTGTTGGCGCATCTGCCAGTGATGCTGAAAAAGCGATGAAGGAATCTGGTGGTGGTGTTGGCGCATCTGCCAGCGTTGCTGCAAAAGCGATGAAGGAATTGACGGATGCCTTGGCAAAGAACATTAAACCAGTAGTGCGCTGATATGGTGGAGAGGATGATAGGCAGAGAGTGTGCCAATATTTGCTGCTTGAGGTTAAAGTAATGTTGGAGAGGGCGACCATGTTGTATCTGCAGGAGAATAGGAACTTCTCCAATGAATTCATTGACCGTTTGAAGAGCCTTCTTGGCGGCATCTACAGGTAACCATTAGACCACCCAGACTTTAATGGTGAATGATTCTGTCTCAAATGATTCCTGCGATCATTGATCTTACTAAGAAAGGCCTCTGTGCAAGGGATCTGTGACTGTCGGTTGCCTTTACATGCATCCACAATGCCAAACCTGTCACTTGAAACAACCTACGCAATTTCTCTGCTCAGAAGCTCCCATCACGACAAATGGGAAGTATTATTCTGAACTTGAAATCCCGCAAAACTTCTTGAAGACAACTCAACCAATGGGGATGCAGAATTAAATTAGGAAGACTTAATAAAACATTAACAATATCACATTTATCCCAATCTCTGTAGACATCCGGAAAATAATGTTTGCCCAAGCCTAGAAATCCATGGTTTAGCACTCAAAAAAATTATTCACGAGAATTCGCTTAATATAATATTCTTTAATCTCAATACGAGATTTGAACTGGCCCACTTACATTATAAATAATAAACACCCGATTTTAGTCTACTTTTAATATTGTAGAGCCCACAAATTTTATTCAATAGCTTGCAGGCATAACCAAAGAAGGCTGCCTACTTCTTAATAATTTTCTTCCCTATTGACATGGAGGATTTATCCATGGAGTGTGCTTGATGCCTCCTTTGGTGCTGCACATGAGACGCTTTTCCTCCGAAAGTCCACATCTCCTCCGAGTGTGTCTAACGCCTCCTCAAGTGTTGTAGAAGCAATCACCACTAATATGTCTGGATGTCTTTCCTCTAAAAGTTGACATCTCCTCCAAGTGTCTCAAATGCCATTGTTGAAATCCTACCCCCCCTCACTCAATAGAAGGACAATCACGTAGCCAAGCCCCCTCTTTTCTTCGGGGACGCAAATCTATCAAATCCCCTCTTATCTTCAGGGAGGAATTGGCCAAGCCACACAAATCTATCAATTCCCCTCTTATCTTTAGTGAGGAATTGGCCAAGCCCCAACTTTATAGGGACACAAATAGTTGCTTCTCATGTAGTAATCATTTCTAAGCGAGAAGCTAGCTTGAGATGATAAAAATCCTCCAAACTCCATTGCCTCCAGCCTCCTATTTTATTAGACTATGATCATCCAAAATCCATCAAAGACACTCTTCTCCCCATTGATTAACCTCTTTGATAACACTGTAACAGGCCCAAAGAATGTGAAACTGAAAATATAAAATGAAAGAGAAACTATTGATATAGATTTTCAGGTACATTCAGAAACATATTGAATTGATATGAATATTATACTATAATGATATGAATAATACTATGAATAATACTGAATCATTACATTGATGTATGGGCATGTTTATATAGTTTTATTTTCCCTTACAACAACTACTTATGAGAATACCTTCCTAGCAACAATATATTGAACTAATTTCATTTATCTAATCTAAACACAAAAACTAACTTAATTAATGTAATAAAGCTAACATAAATCATATATAAAAATGTTATCCTACTTTTAAAAAACAATAAATCAAAATAAAATCTTTGATAAAACTTAAAATCTTCAAAGTTCACTAAAATATACTCAATCAAAACCAGCTAATTGATTATTAAAAAAGGAGAGAATACAAAAATAATGTTAAATATTACATCTTGACATATCTGAACAAAATTATTAATCAATAATTAGCTAATTTTTTAATAATATTTTTTGGATCAATGGAACAGAACTAGGAAGGTTGTCCTATAAATATTTAAGTTTTTGAACATTGGATGGTAGATTAAGAAGGTTATTCTTCTTAAATATTGTCTCACTACTTTTTAATCTTTTGATTTTTGAATGGTAATAGAAGGGGGTTTCTATAGCAGTTGCCAAAGAAATGAAGAGAATAAAGATCAAACAATAAAAATCTTTGGAATGGGAGGGTTTGTCAAAACCCCTCCTCTCAAATATACAGAACTTCAGACTTTAGTAGATCAATATTTATGTTAGATGTTTGGGAAAAGAATTTCAAAGATGAGTTAACTTTCCCACAAGGTCATCTTCTCAAAGATTTTCTTTAGTCGGAATGAAATACCATTCCTAGCAAAGGATATGAGATCACAGCTATCAAGGATTTGAAATAGTCACTCTTATGTATAGAATGCATTGAAAAAGAGAATAGAAAGTTGATAAAAAATCAAAAATGAAAGCGAAAGATAGAGCTAAGCTCAAGCAGAAATCTTGATTTCAATCTCTATAAAAAAAAATCCATATTGAGGTTGGCCATGATAAGCTCAAGAAAATAAAATTTGAAAAAAAGGATATTTTCTTTTTAGAAATGTTGTCATCTATTGAAGGTTCGTGCAACATGCCATATTTCCAATGCTCCTCCTACATTTCCACTTCCCCATGTTTCTAGTAGTTCTGCCACATTTCCACCACCCCTACTATTTTTGGCTAATTCTCTAATGGAAAAAAAGACTCTTGAGAATAAAACCCATGACCAATAGAAAAAAAAGAAAACGAAAATATATAATAGAAAAAATTAACCATAGAATAGGATAAATTAGAGGTGCACAATGTCTGAAGAGAAAACTAATGTAAAAATGTAACTCAAAAACTACAGTTTCCTAGCTTAATGGCAGTGACTATAAAAAATTATCATACCTACCAGCCTTTATGTATACTATAACAGTTATATTGGATGTCTTGAATTACAATGACTGAATCAATGATTAGCTCTACTCTTAGTGTGGATGTAGCAACAAGTTGTGGTGAACCATCATATATCTTGTCTAGTTTCTTTTTATGTGTTCTCAATTTATTTCTTAAATTAACAATTGATATCAGAACATGCAAGATTCTAGAGAGCAGAGCAGACTATAAAATCCCCATGGCAAGGAGATACATGTTAAAAGAAGAGTACAAACGATAGCAAACTGTTCATTTCCATATGGGTTTGGAAATTGATTCCTACCATTTATTTGATTATTTCATCTGCTCAAATAATTTAGTTGACTTCCCCTTGCTACAGACGGAGTTAGCCTGCTGCAGGAGCCCATGGCTTATGTAGTAAGAGGGATTAGGCCTGGTTGTTGAATGCCGTGAGACTCGGTATTTAATAAGTCATTGAAAGTGCGGGCTTTGTGAGTTTTTACTTCTGCCAATCAAATTTCCTCTGCTTTAGTGCTCTTTATTGAAATTTTGTCTGGTGTGAGCTGCTAGCATGTCTGGTAGTGAGATTGATGGTTCCTGGGAAATTGAAAGGAAGAGACCAGATTGTCTTCATGAGCATAATTAATTGATTGTTATGGTTCTCCTCCTTTGGGTTCTTCAAACCGAAGAGCAAATCAGAGGCAACGAAGAAAGTAAGTTGCTCCATTAATATAAAGTTTCTGGTTTCATATATGCCATAATAGCATTTCTCATCGGCTTGTGCTCCTCCCTAAACAGCTCGATGATATTTTCGAAGCCAAAAATTCTAATAAAAGTGGCAGGCTGGCAGTTAATAATCGTGTGGTAGTCATTCTGTATTAGAAAGCGATTGCCCGCTTGGCAAGTGAGGACGGCAATAGAGAAGCCCGTTAAAGAGGCCTTAAAAATGGAGCAATATTTAGAAACCCTACTTGCAACCCACTTCTCACATAATGGAAGGAGACATTTCTACTTGTTAGACATAGTTTGTTTCTCAAACATGTAGCGGTTGAATTAAACCTGTTCTCAACCATACAGATCAAGATTCAAAATCCAATATGCCATCAAAACGGCAGTTAGAAACTGGTCTCCAAGATATATCTGCTATGCACAATGTTGATATTCAATAATATGATTGTTTCTATTATTTATGGTGGAATATGTGATAGTTGGAGAATTTTAGAGTTGAGTGACTATCCACGTATGTGAAATTAGGAGTTTAGCTTAGAATAGGAGGTTAAGGTGAATAATGTGTAGTCATTTATAATAAAAAGAAGGGATGTAATCAATTTATTTGAGCTGAGGAATGAATTAATTTTAGTTCTCTTCTGTTCTATAGGACATAGTTCTCAAAAAAATGTGTAATTGATTCTTCAATCAAAGGAAGATATTGTGTTTTTGTCCAATCTTGTATTCTATGATTTTTCTATTTCTCTATTTTGTCCCCATCAAGGTAAAATTAGAATGAGAAGATCAGTGGAAAGAAAGGAGGCTTCCCAACATAGTACAATCGTTGGAGATGGCTGAAGTAGATCGGTCTCATAGATAGTGTTTGCAGAAGTTGTTGAGGTCACTTGTTTCAACAGAATTTTCCTACCACAAAATTTGAGAACGGTAGAATTTTTATGGTTTCCATTAGGATGAGGATCATGCCAAGTAAAAGAAACCGCTATATAAATCCATTGTCGAGTTTATGAGGTGAAGATCTGCAGATTGTTGTTTGCAACAAGATTAGTGCCTTAAGATCCGAGAGAAACTTCTTTCTTCCAGGGAAAAAAGTTTAGTAGAGCTATTAGAGAAGCTATCACGTTGAAGAGTGAAGCCTAAAAATAAAATTGAAAGGAAGCATTTTGTTAGGAACACAAGACCAGTCAAACTAAAACTCCTATGAAGATTGTGAAAGCACCAAAGAGTTTTTGTAAAATAAAGAGTGAAATGGAACCTCTCAATTAAGTTGAAATTGGATGGAAGAGGAGTTCTTAGTCATTGATATAGATGTGGCAATAAGAAGTTCAAATTTTGAAATAAGAAAGTTAAAAAGGATATTGTAGTTTACAAAAAGACTTCCACCCAGACAGATTGAAAGAAAGAAGATTCTACAAACTTTCAAAAGAGTCTAATAGAGTAAGTGGCTCAGTTAGGTAATGTAACAAATTGTTTAATTGAATGAAAAAAATTGGAAGGAAAAAGTTCAAATTCGATTCCCTTACATGGACATTGTTCCTTAGTGTGAGGTGTCTAAAAAATACAAGGGTTTGACACCTAAATTTACAATAGACTAGAGATCAACTATCCAAGAGCTCATGGTTAGAGAATCCCAAGAAAAATATGACATTTTTTATGTTTTATTTAAAATTGACAATTTTAGATTTGGTATTTGATAGGTTTTTTTGGTGGTTAGTAGAGACCACCCATAGAGTTTGTGGTTAACTATAAATCACTTCGTGCATTAATTTTTTTATGATAAACTAAAAACCATTTCATAGTCATATTAATCATATTAATAAGGGATAGTTCATGTTGTAGCACCATATTTAGGGTGATATAATGCCCAAATTTATTACTAGCATAAAGAACAGCCAAAATGATTTTTTCAACTACTTTATAATTTACCTTAGGTCTGTAAGGTTTTTTCTGATGTAGTAAATATAGTAAAAGAGGTTGTCTTTTTTCTATCCAAGCACTATGCCCATAGAAACGTTAGAGGCATCAGTGCAGATGTGTAAAGGAAATTCTAAATTTGGATCTCTAAGAACTCTAGTGGTCACAAGCTTGGTCTTGATTCTCTAAAAGGATTTTTGACACTTAGGTGTCCACGAGAAGACAACATAGGGCAAAGAGAGGCAATTTTATTGTAGTTTTGGATAGATCTCCTATCATATTCATCATGAAGGAAACTCCTAACATCCTTTTAGGTAGAAGGTATATGGAGGTCTTGTATTATCTGGATCCTTTTACAACACCTTTTGAGGAGATTAAATAGAAGAAAGATTCACAAAATAATCCTATTCTACAGCATCCCAACCAGCACCTAACAGAATAAACACCTCTAGCAAAGCAACATGGTTACATCTATATTTAAAATAACACAACATATTTAAATGTCTAGTTAGATTTTCTTTAAATATTTTCATGCCTTAATTATTCAAGACAACTATACTATATTTAAAATAACACAATATATTTAAATGTCTAGTTAGATTTTTAAAAAATATTTAATGTATCATGCCTTAATTATTGAGGACAACTATATAAATGATTATATTACTATATCATTTTCACATATCATATCCACCCACATGATATCAATAACTTAATCATTGTATTCCCTACTAATGTAACCCTACTAGAACGAATTTATAAACATATCAATTTCACAAATTATTTATTAGAAGATATATGAGGGCATTTCAAAAAAAAAAATTTACATGGTTCATGAAATTATATACACTATCATAAGGAATCATAATAACCTAGTTATTATAATTATTTTTCTCTAACTTGAATTTTGATGGGTAATTCTTTGGTTGGAACAAGAAGGGGTTCACAAATCATTTTCTCATAAGGAAATATCATAGACCATTTCAACTTTGATATCAAATGATACACAAATATCTGTACTTGTAGCCTTGTGAAATCATAATGCACACATAGTCTTGCTCCTCCTCCAAATGATATAAAAATATAAGATAGATGTTTGTTATCAAAACAACTTGGATCAAACTTTTCTGGCTCTTTAAAAAACTCTCCATCAAAAATGAGTAGTGCTAGTTTCCCAAAATAACTGTAAAATAAAATATTTTCAAATATTTTTAAAATTATAATAACCAATGTCACAGAAAACAAAAAGACTATTATATAACTTAAATATTCTACTCGTTCTGATCATTATGTTGGTCGTTTATTAATAGATTAAAATTCTTCTACTAAATGTATAAATGTCTTATAAGTTGACAACTAACTTAATCGAATAATTATACACACGTGATAATTGGATTATCAATAAACATGAAGCTGTTTATTTTGGAAACTGTATATCCCTATTTCATGATGGACAAAAACTAATATACCTGCCAGCCTTTACGAATAGTGTAATCCTTATATTGGACTTCTTGAACTGTCACTCTGAATCCACCAACAACTGGGGGCACCATACGTAAAGTTTCAAAAACAACCTTCTTTGTGTACTCCATTTTTATAATATCCTCCCATGCCAGTGGTTCATTTGGTTTCTTTGCTGCTCGAATCGTTGCTCGTTCTGTGTCGCAACAGTATCATATTGTTGATAACGAGATTAATTTCTTTTAGTATATTCTAGAAATTATGATATTGTTATTGGAAATTTTTCTATGAATTGCTCGTCCCAATATTATTCTAACTATGATATATTTATTATAAAATTTCCCAAAATCAAACCCACCTGAAATTGAGGAAAAGAAATACCTTGAAGCACGGTGTCGTATACTTGAGGGTTCAGATACAACATTCTGACAAGCTGAGTTAAAAGAACAGCTGTAGTGTCATGACCTCCTATCATGAGCACAATCAAACTGTCAATGATCTCCTGATCGGTAAGAGACTGAATTTTATCATCCTTCATTGTTATCAACCATGACATTAAATCTTGGTCTGGCGCAGCCTTTCCCTCTGCAATTTCCCTCCTCCTCAAGCTCAACAAGGCAGATAGTCTCTTCACTACACGACCACTAGCCTTCAAGCCTTTGTTAAAAGTGGTTCCTGGGACATTGCAAGGAATAGACCAGATTGCCTTCATTCACAACAAAGAGCTAATCAGAGGCAACGTAGAAAGTAAGTTACTTCAGCAATTGATAAGCAAACAAACTTTCTCTTCCTTCCCAATTCTCCACAAAGTGCTCCACAACAACCGTCTCCATTCTGGCAGCACATTTTTTTAAAGCTTCTGGTTTCATGAATGCCATGATAGCATTTCTGATCCGCTTGTGCTCCTGTCCAAACAGCTCGGTGATATTCTCATAAATACGGGGGCATATTTGGAAACCCTATTTGCAACCCACTTGTCACATTCATCAACTTTTAGGGCATTCAGAAATCCAATGGTCTCTCCAATCCGAGGGAGATCAAAAGTTCCTGGTGCAAGATTTTTGCCTCTTGCGTTATTGAAAACCTTTGTGAGCACAAATACCACTGAAGCAAGTACAACCGATGATACTATGGTTAGGAATGGAGAGGTAGCGTATTGAAAATCCTTGAAAACCCTAAATATCATTGCAAAATCCATACTGTACTAAAACACTCACGGTCTTTTAAATGAATGAGTGGAAATAATGAATACAGTGCTTTATAGGGATTACCGACAACCCTTATACCCTGCCGAAAATGCATTCAAGGTTGTCCACGTCCGATGTCACCAAGCTCAAGCTTAATTGGTGGGTCAGGGGGGTCGTCACGTTTTGACGAGGGAGTTAGAGGATATATATATGATTATTATTCTTCTAAATATTATTATTACAAGCATTTATTTAGTATTAAGTGCTGATAATAAATTTATATGGCATCAACATGATAATTGATATTATAACTAGCTTATATATATATATATATATATATATATATATATATAATGCCGAGAGTCGTCCTTCTCGAGGCACCTATTTTAATTTAAATCGTAATGGTTTTTCTGTGTTGGATACAATTTGAATTAAAATAGGTGCCTCGAGAAGGATGACTCTCGGCATTATATATATATATATATATATATATATATATATATATATATATATATATATATATATATATATATATATATATATATATAAGCTAGTAGCAGTTGCCACGAATATGAAAGATATAATAATAATTTTAATAATATATATATATATATATATATTCTAATTTTTTATTTTTGATAAAATTAGTATCGATTTATTTGTTTATATATATATAAGTATATATATCTAAGTTTAACCCTAACCCTAACTCTAACTCTAACTCTATCTCTAACTTTAATTCTTCCCCTAACCCTAACCTTAACCCTTTATAATCCTAAATCTAATGCTAATTCTAACCCTAACTCTAATTCTATCCCTAACCCTAAGCATTACTATAACTGTAATTCTAACTCTAATTCTAACTCTAATGCTAATTCTAACCCTAAATCTAACCCTAAAGCTAACCCTAACTCCAGCCCTAACCCTAAATCTAACCCTAACCCCAACTCTATCTCCAACTTTAACTCTAACTTGATCCCTAACTCTAACTCTAATTCTAACCCTAACCCTAACCCTAGCCTTAATTCTAACCCCAATTATAACCCTAACACTAACACTAATTATAACCCTAACCCTAATGCTAACCCTAACTCTAACCATAACCCTTATGGTAACCATAATCCTAGCCCTAATTCTAACCCTACCTCTAACTCCAACTCTTGTTCTAATTCTAATTCTATCTCTAAATCTAGCTCAAATCATACCTCTAAATCTAACCCTAACCCTAACCCTAACTTTATTTGTAACCCTAATTCTAGCCCTAACCCTAATTATTACCCTTACCCTAACTCTAGCTCTAACTCAATCTATAACCCTAATTATATTTGTAACCCTAATTCTAACCCTAATCCTAATTCTAACTCTAACTCTAATTTTAACTCTAATTCTACCCCTAATCTTAACCCGAACCTATATAACCCTAACTCTAACCCTAATTCTAACCCTAACCCCAATTCTAGCTCTAACCCTAACCTAATTCTAACCCTAACTATAACTCTATTCCTAACTCTAACCCTAATCCGAACTCTAACTCTAAATTCACTAAATGATTAGTACAATCATATATAGAGTAAGAGTTATAGTTAGGATCCAAGGTTTACAATTTCATTTATATGACACTCAGTGTTATGGTTAGGGTTAATAAGTGGTTAAATGTTACACTAAAATAAGGGATAGGGTTAAGGAAATTATGAGATTTAGGTGTAGTGTTGGAGTATTTGGAGTACAACTATGGTCAAATTTGGGATTTATGTTATACAAATGACTCAAATAGTGGAAAAATTAATTCATGAAAGGGAAGCTATAAGTCCCAACACAACAATTCAGATGATGTTAAAAGTGTGAAAGAATATATAAGAGTCAATTTTATGAAAATTATTTCTCCATGATGATCCCTAACTCTAACTCTAATTCTAACCCTAACCCTAACCCTAACCCTAGCCTCAATTCTAGCCCCAATTATAACCCTAACACTAACACTAACACTAACACTAATACTAAAACTAACACTAATTATAACCCTAACCCTAATGCTAACCGTAACTCTAACCATAACCCTTATGCTAACCATAATCTTAGCCCTAGTTCTAATCCTACCTCTAACTCCAACTCTTGTTCTAATTCTAATTCTATCTCTAAATCTAGCTCTAATCCTATCTCTAAATCTAACCCTAACCCTAACCCTAACTTTATTGGTAACCCTAATTATTACCCTTACCCTAACTCTAGCTCTAACTTAATATGTAACCCTAATTATATTTGTAACCCTAATTCTAACCCTAATTCTAACCCTAACCCTAATTCTAACTCTAACTCTAATTGTAACTCTAATTCTACACCTAATCCTAACCCAAACCTATATAACCCTAACTCTAACCCTAATTCTAACCCTAACCCCAATTCTAGCTCTAACCCTAACCTAATTCTAACCCTAACTATAACTCTGTTCCTAACTCTAACCCTAACTCTAATTCTTACCATAACCCTAACCCTAACCCTAATTCTAACCCTAGCTCTAACTCTAATACTAAATCTAATCCTAACCCTAATTCTTACCCTAACTCTAACTCTAACTCTATCTCTAACCCTAACTCCAACTCTAACTTTATCCTTGATTCTAAGCCTACCCCTAATTCTAACCCTAACTCTAACATTGACTCTTTTTGTAACCCTAACCCCAATATTAACCCTCACCCTAACTTTGACTATAAACCTACCCCTAATCCTAACCCTAACACTAGATATAACTCTAACTCTAACACTAACCCTAACTCTAATCCTAATCCTAGCCCTAACTCTTATCCTAACCCTAAATCTAATAAGGTAACTTTAACCCTAACCCTAATCTAACCCTGATCACAATTCTATCTCTAACTTTAACTCTAACTCTAACTTGAACCCGAACTCTAACTCTAATCCTAACTCTAACTCTTATACTAAGACTAACACTAATACTACCTCTAATTTTAACTCTTACTCTAATTATAACCCTAACCCTAATGCTAATCCTAACCATAACCCTAACACTAACCCTAACCCTAACCCTAATGCTAATCATAACCATAACCTTAACAGTAACAATAACCTTAACTCTAACACTAATTCTAATCTTAACCTTAATTCTAACCCTAACTCTAACTCTAACTCTAACTCCAACCCTTATTCTAACTCTAATTCTAACTCTATCTCTAACCCTAACCCTAACTCGTTTCTAACCCTAACTATATTTGTAACCCAAATTCTAACCCTCACCCTAATTCTTACCCTTACAGTAAACTTAACTCTATCTCTTATCCTAAAAATATTTCTAACCCTAATTCTAACCCTAACCCTAATCCCAACTCTAACTCTAATTTTAAACCTAACTCTAACCCTTACTCTCGTTGTGCCTACTCTCTAGATACACCTCATAATCTCTTTTTCTCTCTCTCTCTACATAAAACATGCCTCTATAAGAAACATAATATGAGCTTCTTGTCTACATATATGCTCTCTCTCTCTCTCTCTCTCTCTCTCTCTCTCTCTCTCTCTCTCTCTCTCTCTCTCTCTCTCTCTCTCTAGGTGTGTGTACATACATATTATCACTTATTAAAAAAAAATATTATTTCTAGATACTTGTACATATAGGGTTAGGCTAACGTATATAATTCACTAAATGATTAGTACAATCATATATAGAGTAAGAGTTATAGTTAGGATCCAAGGTTTACAATTTCATTTATATGACACTCAGTGTTATGGTTAGGGTTAATAAGTGGTTAAATGTTACACTAAAATAAGGGATAGGGTTAAGGAGTGTATGAGATTTAGGTGTAGTGTTGGAGTATTTGGAGTACAACTATGGTCAAATTTGGGATTTATGTTATACAAATGACTCAAATAGTGTAAAAATTAATTCATGAAAGGGAAGCTATAAGTCCCAACACAACAATTCAAATGATGTTAAAAGTGTGAAAGAATATATAAGAGTCAATTTTATGAAAATTATTTCTCCATGATGATCCCTAACTCTAACTCTAATTCTAACCCTAACCCTAACCCTAACCCTAACCCTAGCCTCAATTCTAGCCCCAGTTATAACCCTAACACTAAAAATAACACTAATTATAACTCTAACCCTAATGCTAACCCTAACTCTAACCATAACCCTTATGCTAACCATAATCTTAGCCCTAATTCTAATCCTACATCTAACTCCAACTCTTGTTCTAATTCTAATTCTATCTCTAAATCTAGCTCAAATCCTACCTCTAAATCTAACCCTAACGCTGACCCTAACTTTATTGGTAACCCTAATTATTACCCTTACCTTAACTCTAGCTCTAACTCAATCTGTAACCCTAATTATATTTGTAACCCTAATTCTGACCCTAACCCTAATTCTAACTCTAACTCTAATTGTAACTCTAATTCTACACCTAATCCTAACCCGAACCTATATAACCCTAACTCTAACCCTAATTCTAACCCTAACCCCAATTCTAGCTCTAACCCTAGCCTAATTCTAACCCTAACTATAAATATGTTCCTAACTCTAACCCTACCTCTAATTCTTAGCATAACCCTAACCCTAACCCTAATTCTAACCCTAGCTCTAACTCTAATACTAATTCTAATCCTAACCCTGATTTTTACCCTAACTCTAACTCTAACTCTATCTCTAACCCTAACTCCAACTCTAACTTTATCCTTGATTCTAAGCCTACCCCTAATTCTAACCCTAACTCTAACGTTGACTCTTTTTGTAACCCTAACCCCAATATTAACCCGCACCCTAACTTTGACTATAAACCTACCCCTAATCCTAACCCTAACACTATATATAACTCTAACTCTAACACTAACCCTAACTCTAGTCCTAATCCTAGCCCTAACTCTTATCCTAACCCTAAATCTAATAAGGTAACTTTAACCCTAACCCTAATCTAACCCTGATCACAATTCTATCTCTAACTTTAACTCTAACTCTAACTTGAACCTGAACTCTAACTCTAATTCTAACTCTAACTCTTATACTAAGACTAAGACTAACACTACCTCTAATTTTAACTCTTACTCTAATTGTAACCCTAACCCTAATGCTAATCCTAACCATAACCCTAACACTAACCCTAACCCTAACCCTAATGCTAACCCTAACCATAACCCTAACAGTAATGACAACCTTAACTCTAACACTAATTCTAATATTAACCTTAATTCTAACCCTAAATATAACCCTAACTCTAACTCTAACTCTAACTCCAAACCTTATTCTAGCTCTAATTCTAACTCTATCTCTAACCCTAACCCTAACTCGTATTCTAAAACTAACACTAACCCTAACTATATTTTTAACCCAACTTCTAACCCTCACCCTAATTCTTACCCTTACCCTAACCCTAACTCTATCTCTATAATCCTAACTATATTTCTAACCTTAATTCTAACCCTAACCCTAATCCCAACACTAACTCTAATTTTAAACCTAACCCTAACCCTAACTCTCTTTGTGCCTACTCTCTAGATACACCTCATAATCTCTTTTTCTCTCTCTCTACATAAAACGTGCCTCTACAAGAAACATAATATGAGCTCCTTCTTGTCTACATATATGCTCTCTCTCTCTCTCTCTCTCTCTCTCTCTCTCTCTCTCTCTCTCTCTCTAGGTATGTGTATATACATATTATCACTTATTAAAAAAAATATATTATTTCTAGATACTTGTACATATAGGGTTAGGCTAAGGTATATAATTCACTAAATGATTAGTACAATCATATATAGAGTAAGAGTTATAGTTAGGATCCAAGGTTTACAATTTCATTTATATGACACTCAGTGTTATGGTTATGGTTAATAAGTGGTTAAATGTTACACTAAAATAAGGGATAGGGTTAAGGAAAGTATGAGATTTAGGTGTAGTGTTGGAGTGTTTGGAGTACAACTATGGTCAAATTTGGGATTTATGTTATACAAATGACTCAAATAGTGGAAAAATTAATTCATGAAAGGGAAGTTATAAGTCCCAACACAACAATTTAGATGATGTTAAAAGTGCGAAAGAATATATAAGAGTCAATTTTATGAAAATTATTTCTCCATGATGATCCCTAACTCTAACTCTAATTCTAACCCTAACCCTAACCCTAACCCTAGCCTCAATTCTAGCCCCAATTATAACCCTAACACTAACACTAACACTAACACTAACTCTAAAACTAACACTGATTATAACCCTAACCCTAATGCTAACCCTAACTCTAACCATAACCCTTATGCTAACCATAATCTTAGCCCTAATTCTAATCCTACCTCTAACTCCAACTCTTGTTCTAATTCTAATTCTATCTCTAAATCTAGCTCAAATCCTACCTCTAAATATAACCCTAACCCTAACCCTAACTTTATTCGTAACCCTAATTATTACCCTTACCTTAACTCTAGCTCTAACTCAATCTGTAACCCTAATTATATTTGTAACCCTAATTCTAACCCTAACCCTAATTCTAACTCTAACTCTAATTCTAACTTTAATTCTACACCTAATCCTAACCCGAACCTATATAACCCTAACCCTAACCCTAATTCTAACCCTAACCCCAATTCTAGCTCTAACCCTAACCTAATTCTAACCCTAACTATAACTTTGCTCCTAACTCTAACCCTAACTCTAATTCTTACCATAACCCTAACCCTAACCCTAATTCTAACCCTAGCTCTAACTCTAATACTAATTCTAATCCTAACCCTGATTCTTACCCTAACTCTAACTCTAACTCTATCTCTAACCCTAACTCCAACTCTAACTTTATCCTTGATTCTAAGCCTCCCCCTAATTCTAACCCTAACTCTAACGTTGACTCTTTTTGTAACCCTAACCCCAATATTAACCCTCACCCTAACTTTGACTACAAACCTACCCCTAATCCTAACCCTAACACTATATATAACTCTAACTCTAACACTAACCCTAACTCTAATCCTAATCCTAGCCCTAACTCTTATCCTAACCCTAAATCTAATAAGGTAACTTTAATCCTAACCCTAATCTAACCCTGATCACAATTCTATCTCTAACTTTAACTCTAACTCTAACTTGAACCCGAACTCTAACTCTAATTCTAACTCTAACTCTTATACTAAGACTAACACTAACACTACCTCTAATTTTAACTCTTACTCTAATTGTAACCCTAACCCTAATGCTAATCCTAACCATAACCCTAACACTAACCCTAACCCTAACCCTAATGCTAACCCTAACCATAACCCTAACAGTAACGATAACCTTAACTCTAACACTAATTCTAATATTAACCTTAATTCTAACCCTAAATATAACCCTAATTCTAACCCTAACCCTAATCCCAACTCTAACTCTAATTTTAAACCTAACCCTAACCCTAACTCTCATTGTGCCTACTCTCTAGATACACCTCATAATCTCTTTTTCTCTCTCTCTACATAAAATATGCCTCTATAAGAAACATAATATGAGCTCCTTCTTGTCTACATATATGCTCTCTCTCTCTCTCTCTCTCTCTCTCTCTCTCTCTCTCTCTCTAGGTGTGTGTATATACATATTATCACTTATAAAAAAGAAATATTATTTCTAGATACTTGTACATATAGGGTTACGCTAAGGTATATAATTTACTAAATGATTAGTACAATCATATATAGAGTAAGAGTTATAGTTAGGATCCAAGGTTTACAATTTCATTTATATGACACTCAGTGTTATGGTTAGGGTTAGTAAGTGGTTAAATGTTACACTAAAATAAGGGATAGGTTTAAGGGAAGTATGAGATTTATTTATAGTGTTGGAGTATTTGGAGTACCACTATGGTCAAATTTGGGATATATGTTATACAAATGACTCAAATAGTGGAAAAATTGATTCATGAAAGGGAAGTTATAAGTCCCAACACAACAATTCAGATGATATTAAAAGTGTGAAAGAATATATAAGAGTCAATTTTATAAAAATTATTTCTCCATGATGATGTGAGAACATTATATATTATTGAATTTTTAATAATGCTAATGCAATTTTTATTGCAATGATTAAGAATTGTAATCAATAAATCTCCCTATCATTAAGGAATCTATTTAGACTTATGATTTTCTTTCTTAATTAATATATTTAATAGCCACATATATAATCTAATTAAATAATGACAATATAAACTAAATATATGATTTGTTTATTTTAAATTAATCACTAACTTTAATAAAATACAAATTTTATTGATAAGGTGACCTTCTTGTCTGCATCAACGATTAAATTTAATTATGAAACATTAAAAATATAAATATTTTGAAATATGCAAATATAAAACTATTATGAAACATACAAATCTAAACATGGAAACCAAAAGTATTTTGAAATATGAAAATCTAAAACTAATGTAAAACATGCAAATGTAAAACTAAATTGAAACATGCACATTAAAAATCTGCAAAAAAAATGTGTTATCAAATATCTAAATCAAAACTTTTTTGAATCCTAAAGCTAAATCAAACATACAAGGCTAAACTATATGAAACTTTAATCTACTCTTGTTAAAGAACTCTATTAGCTCCAATAATCTCCATCTCTTCCTTCCTACAAAAACACAAAATGAAAATGAAATGAGGAGCATTTGTTTTATAATTTATGAGAGAACCCTCATATCCCCCAATAGATGTCTTTTGACATTCCATGAATTTGTTTCAAATTCCCCCACTCCTCACAACAAATAAGCATGAATGTGCATGCAAAGATATATTTAACAAAAAATAAATGTTTTATATTTAAAATTTTAATTAAGTTATTTCAGCCCTTTTTTCTTGCGTTCTATTTTTTTGGCCTTATTTTTTCAGGTTCTATTATTTCGACATCCATTTGGCTTAATATTATTTTGAAAATTTTATTTTATTTTATAATTCAATAATGTTAAAATATATACTAATTATATGATTTATCTACTTTAAATAAATCATTAACTTTAATAAACTATAAATTGTATTGATACAGAAATATCACCTGCAAAAATGTTACTCCAAAACTTCAATCTACTCATATTCAAAAACTCCAATCGAATCCTCCAATAACCTTCACTTCTTCCTTTCTACAAAAACATAAAATGAAAATGAAATGATGAGCCTTGGTTTTATAACTTCTGAGAGGCTCCTCATATCTCCCAATAGACGTCTCTTCACATTCCACAAATTTCTTTCAAATTCCCCCACTCCCCACAAAAAATAAGTATGAATGTGCATGGAAAATTATATTGAACAAAAAAAAAATCATATTGAAATTATTTTGCCCCTATTTTTTCGAGCCCTACTTTTTCGGGGCCTACTATTTCGGGCCTATTATTTCAGCCTCCATTTGGCTGCCTATTATTTCGGCCAGCTATTATTTCGTTTGTAACTCTCACCAAATCTTTTTTCCTTACATGGATTATTCCTTGGAATATTCTTTGTTCTAGGAATTGTTTCTCCCATTGTATATGCCTCTCGGCATAATTAGTAATGGGTCACAATCAATTATTAAAAGTGAATTGAATGTATTTTATTTTAAGTAATATTCATATTTACATTAGTCATATATCATTGTGTGTTGTGACATCTTCTTTTAGATATTTTCTCACCTTCTAGAGCTTTATATTACATTTGACATTATTTTTCTTATATGCATGTTTACCTTATTGTACTTTACGTAGGCTAGTACTATTGCATTCAATTTATGCGAAATTCAATTAGTTTAAACCAATCACATAAAATTTTTTTAAATACTTAAAGTCTTTCTAAAGTTTAATTATTTAATTATAAATTTTATATACTACAAAAATCATTTGATTGGCTCAATAGGTTTTGTGTTATAGGAGCCCTTTTCTTGGAGGTTCTCCATATTACAAAATTTTTGGCTAAATTCATGTAAAAGGTTAGTTACATGACACTCTTAAATTATATCTTAATTTATACTTTGTCTTTTACATAAATTGTCAATAGATTATATTTGAATTTGTTGTAAAATTTTATTAGATTTAATAAATTAAAATAATTTTATATAAAAATAGATATATTAATATAATGTAAGTATTAGTAATTAATACTACAAGACATTAGTGCATTACAATTGATATAATTTCTAAATATAAATTATATTTAATAATATTATTATTGAATCACGAACAATTTTTAATTTGAAGATTTAGATATATGTATTCTATTCAATTTTTTATAATTTTAAATTTCATTCAAAGAAAAATTAATCATCACAATTATAACTATCACAAATATATAAATATATTGATGGAATATGTTCCATTCAATATTTTTTGTGTGGACATGGTTTAACTCAACATTTAAGTTGGGAGAATATACATAGAAAATGCAAATTTTTTACAACTATTCTATCTAGCTACTTTTAAAATTTGTTCATTATAATTTTTCTTCACTTTTAACAATATTTTATGATATTGAATAAACTTTAATAAGAATATACTACATATTAATAATTATATTAATTAGAGATGAGTTCTGTGAACCACTATTCATAAAATTTGGGTCAATAAATTTGATTCAAAAATCACTCAGTAAATGTTGATAGCAATATTATAATAATAATAATAATTTTCTTAAATATTATTATTATTATAAACATTTCTTTATTATTAAGTGTTCATAATAAATCAATATGACATAATCTATAAATGACTGATATTATAATTACTAATGGGTCTCAATAATTTATTTATAGTGAATTTAATGTATTTTTATTTAAAATAATATTCCTATTTACATTAGTCATATATGGTTGTGGGTTACGACTTCTTGTTTTACATATTTTCTCACCTTTGATAGCATTAAATTTTAATAAATAAATAAAATCGTAATTAAAATATATTCTATTTAAATTTAGACTATTTTATATAAATAATCTATATTTTATTTAATTATTTATAAATATAATAAATTAATATTTTAGTAGGCAAGAGCCTAGAGCCTCTTGTTGAAGAGGTATTGGGTTTGAATCTACCCATGCTGAATAAAATAATAATTAATCTTGGCTTCGGTCATATATCATTGTGGATTAATGACATCTCGTTTTACATATTTAGTCACCATTGAGAGACTTAAATTACATTTTGACATTAATTTTATTATATGCATGTTATTATTTTCTTAATATATATTTTTTCTCTAAATGTAATGGTCAGATATTTCAATAAATAAATAGAATAGCAAGTGGTAAAAAAAAAAAAAAAACTCTATTTAAATCTAGACAATTTTATATAGAAGAAAGTATATTTTATTTAATTATTTATAGAGATAATAAATTAATATTATATTAGTAATTAAGTGGCTATGAATAGTAAACAATGAGTTTTTCATCTTTGATATAGACTTCCACTTATTACCTATGAAAAAAATTAATAATTCATTACTTAATAATTATTTATTATTCAATATTATATAACAATTAATTTTTAAGTATTGTATGTTTAATTTTTAATATTCTACATTAAAATTTTGTATATCTACAATATTTGAAATTTGATAAGTATTAAATTTAAAAGTTATTTTCTAAATTTTCTATAATATTTCTCTGAGAAAAAAACCTCTAATATTATTTCAAGCCGAGGAAGAATTTTAATTTAATCACCTACAATATAGTTTAGAAAGAAAAAGGAAGTAATGGACCAATTTGACTCAAGGTTTAGGGTCAACATGTTTTACTCAAATCCATACAGTTAAATCCTGATAGCAATATCGTAATAATGATTATTATTTTCTAAAATATTATTATTATTATAAGTATTTCTTTTTATTATTAAGAGTTGACAATAAATCAGTATGACATATTGTGTAAATGATTGATATTATAATTATTAATGGGTCACAATCATTTATTAAGATAGAATTGAATGTGTTTTTATTTCAAATAATATTCATATCTACATTAGTCATATATCATTGTGTGTTCATGACATATTTTTTTTTATATTTTCTCACCTTTGATAGACTTCAATTACATTTTGACATCATTTTTCTTATATCCATGTTTCTTTTATTATTTTCTTAATATTTATTTTAAAATTAATTTTATTTCTCTAAAAGTAATGGTTAGAAAATTTAATAAATAAATAAAATAGTAAGCATTTAAAAAATATTCTATTTAAATCTAGACTATTTAATATACAAGAATCTATATTTTATTTAATTATTTATAGAGATAATAAATTAATATTATATTAATAGGTAAGTGGCTATGAATAGTAAACTATGAGTTTTTCATCTTTAATGTAGACTTCCACCCATTATCTATCAAATAAATAATTAATAATTTACTAAATAATTTTAATTTTTTTTTATTGGTAAATGGCCAAGGCCTTGATTTTATTAATTGATAAAAAATATTATATTACAATAGAGTACCTCCATTCAAATAGTCACTAGTAGGAAAGAATGGTGAAGAAAACCTCTAGTCTAGCCTAGGACCTTGGTCCTTTATTATTACGCCATAAAAGGGGCCTACCCCAGTCAATTTATTACAATTGTCATTATTACAATAGGGAAGATTGTAATACAATTGAGTACAAATAATCAAATCAATTATATATGCAACTAAGAGCTATTGTAGATGAACCATTCTAGCCACTACATTTTACTTCCTTCCATTATTAAAAGATACATTCATCTGGGCCTTGTTGTCTTGACAATCTGTATGGTTAGTAATAGTACAACATTTATCTTCCTAGACATAAAAGATACCTTGGAAAGAATATACTATATCCCTTAACTTTGAATTATTACTATATCCCACTATACTTAAAATGAGGCTTACCAACTCATCAAAATTAGTAATTACTCCTACTAAATAGACTAAATCCATAAAATTGTCAGCAAAATTGTTAATATTAAATCCCTGTCAGAATTATTTTTTTAATACTTGTAATTGAAAATAATACTATCTTAAAATTCTCTGATATGCTTATCTATTATAAAGTTAATCAATCTCATTACAATTCCTATACTATCCAATGACAAAAAATAAACCTCAACTACCTTTAAGGGGCCAAATGAATTAGTCTCAAACTGCCATAGCAACATGGTTAACATCTAAAACAAATACATGAAGAGGACTAGAGATCAAATAGAACTGGTAGGGTTAGCTACTATTTAAGACCAACCGATACCTCAAATACTCATCTCCTCAGCCCAGCTTACCATTCTCTATTATGAAACAATTGAGATAGATTGAAGTTGAATCATCATCAAACCCTCAAATTAGGAGTTAAAGCACAAAGTGCCCTACTAAATACACATAATGACTTGCCATAAAGTTAATTCGTTTTGTGAAATTCATTCATCTACTCATCTCAGAAATAGAAAGGCAATTTTGAATTTTGAAACTAGGTTTCCATGCTTAAACCAAGATGCAATATTCATATACCTCATAAAGAATTTAGAATACTTATAAACAATCACAAAGATTGAAGCCATCGAAGTGAAATAAAACATAATATTGATAATTAACTATATTCATATTGAGTAAAGAGAGTTACAAGTATGTATGAGCATCTAATTATCCAAAAGACACCTAAACTATATGTTCCCTAAACACAATCCGATATCAACCTTTAGTAGCTTTACATGCAAACCCGAACCCTAATGAAGACTAATAGAAATATGTCTAGAATAATATGGACAATGACAAAATCTTATAAACTAATAGCATTTTGAAAGCCAAAAAACCCTAACAAGATACCCAAATTCTAAAGGAAATGATACATCATAGCCTGACCAACAAACTAGAGCAGAATAGACCAAGATTCAAACCATCAAGAACTAGACCCTCCCCACTTCTTCCAAAACACCATAATTACTTCTGCAAAGTCATTTGGATTTTTTGATTGAAAATAGGGGAGAAATTTGAACAAAGATCTTTGTCTGCTGGATTTCTCAATATTGGGAGTACAAAAATCTAGTATGTCCAAATTGCCAAAATCTACTGTCAGGTGGATATAAGCCTTAAAAAAGCCTAGATAATTACTAGGCCATTCAAGACCATGATCCATCATGATCCTTCTCTAGAAAATGAGAAAATGAAAACATGTTTCCATCTTAGGCAAAACCACATTGAACGTTTCCATATCCCTAATAATTGATGTAGCCCTCTTGGATATGTTTTCAATGATCAAGCTTCCTAGCTACCGATTCATATACATCTCAGGGAGAGGCACACATAAGTTTTCAACTAGGCTCATGATGAATTCCAAAACACCTTGAGACCAAATGGAATTGAAGATATTGAAGCAGAGTCTTACCATGGTCCATTTGGAGATCCCAAATTTGACCATACAACCAATGAATAGGCCAATGACATTTTTATTCATCCTCCAAGTGAATTCATAGTTGAAGAAACCTTCACCAATTGCCCTACTGACCACAATGTGAGTCAACCCATCAACTAGCCAAAGAATGCAATTCCATCTCTCAGGTTTAATGTTTCCTTGAAAGACCATAGTGTAGGCCTCAGTGGTATGAAAAACATAGATGTTAGTGTCCATTTTCGAAAGGTAACAAACTAATTGACAAAGATAGGGCTCTTAAGCTAGAGGAATAAAACTAGACAATGAATTCTCTAGAAGCTCCTCGACTATTCAGTAATAACTAAAAGGTTGATGTCACCTAACAATTATGAGGCGGACGAGCTTCCATTAAAGGCACTATATTCATCATTGCAAGGAGTGATAAAAGATAAATATCTTTTTCAACCTAATAATAATCTATTCCTCCATATCTGATAAAATATTTCTAAAAGAACCCCATGAGATCATTAATGCCATGATATCTCTAAAGCAAAGCCAACCCTAATCAACCTAACTACTATGTGGCATGTGGTAATATTAAGAGGCAAGAAATATAATTAACTAGAAGCCCTATACAACCTGTCCTTATGTATGCTATACATAATCATGCTAACCTAGGTGATATCTTTATCGAGAAACTGGGTACACCTAACATATAGACTACACTTATAGCTAACAAAAATTGGAACTTAAAATTCATAGCCTATCTCTAAATACCAAAAGGTTAACACCATCAGCCCCTTTGTTAGCCAAGATTTTTTCCTTCTAATTCCCTTCTAAAGAAATTTGGCAAATCCTAATATCTTCAAACCTATCCAATAGATTAATGACTTCTTCTAACTTGGAGTTGAGAACCCAATTAGGAGTAGCTCTTTTCCTAATTTCATTTAAAACAATTTGAGATTCACCTTTGATGAAGATTTTAGATAATCCTAAATCTTGACAGAGCTTCAGCCCTTCCTCCATTGTGTCAAGCTCAGCCAAGTTATTCGACATACAGCTAATAGACTTGGCTTTTTTAGCAATCCACTGGCATGTTTCATCATTGATGATGTAACCAATTCCTGTTGTCCCTAGGTTACCTCTAGTGGCCACATCAAAGTTCAATTTAGTCCATCCCTTTCGAGGGGGAGACCAATTGCATCTATCCCTTGCCTCCTTTATTTTCTTAAAATAGATGAGAGGAGGGTTAATCAAATTAGGCTATACTTTTTTAAATTGGCCATCCCTGAAAGAGAAGGAACCTTCTTCTATTCTAGATTTTCTACGATGGGTATTAGTAGTTTCAACTATGCTAGCTTCTATTTTTTGAACTAGCTCTTCTAGATTCAACTCTATACCATGAAATGTTCTTCTATTCCTTTCTTTCTAGACTTCCCACACTAGGATGGAAGGAAAAATGTTCCATATTTTACTATAGATGCCCTTACATAGGTTGGTGGGCTAACCTATGAGTAAATCAATTAATGATTTAGGAAACAAAGAGAACCATCCTAATCTCTATCTTAGCCAGTCCCATTAAACTCAATAATATGGGCAGCTATATAGTATATGATCAGCATTTTCATTGTCATGCTTATAGAGAACACATCTTGAGGGGCCTTCAAAACCTAGTTTGTGGAGTCTATCCATAATCATAATCCTATTTTGAATTTCCAACCATAAGAAGAATCCTACCTTTGATGAGCAAGCAAGATCCCAACAAAGTTTAAGTGGCATTTCCATTTCATCCCATCTCTTTGAGTTTATTAGTGCTTTGTATCTATCTTTCACACTATACTTTTCATCATTTGATGCTGCCCATATGAACTTGTCATTCCTGTCAAGTTGCTTAACTTTCTAGTCTTGTATGATCTTTTCATATGCCTTTATAGTGGCCAGATCCATCTCTATGTTTTTTAAAGTTTTCCAAATCCAACTAGAGTATTCTTCCATAGTAATCTTTGTTTTATAGTCACCCACTTTACTACCCCATAGATTAGTTAATTTTTCTTTAAGGTCTCTTGGGATTAGACTGTTGTCTATCAGAGGGTGTCCATCCCAAGCGTCTTCCCAAATAAGGGCTTCATCACCCTTTCCAACATCTTAGGTACAATATTTGCTAACGAGGTGGTGACACTTAACCATAAAGTTCTAACTTTTTGTACCTTTAGGAAGGGTCTTCATTCTAAAAATCAAAATAGGGTCTTATGCCTTCAGGTACTTATTATACATAATCTTGGCCCATTTATGCTCTTTCTTGGTGTAGAGGCACCATATTTATTTTTTCCCAAGAGTTTTTCTTTTCCATTGTAAATTCTTAATTCCTAATCCTCCATAATTCTTAGGTTTACAAATATTGTCCCACTTAATGAGGGCCAATTTTTTGGATTCCTCACAATCATTCCAAAGGAAATTTCTAAAATTTGACTCTAAGTTATGATGAAGATGCTTGAGAAGAGGGAGGTAGGATAGTGGGTATGTAGGGTTGGCCGATAACACCAAACTTATCTAGATACGCTTCCCTGCTTTCATGAGCCACTTATCTTTTCAGCTACCAATCCTAGTTTCCAATTTCTCCAATGTATTATACCAAATGTTACTAGACTTCACACCCTTTTCTAACTCAATGCAGAGGTACTTGCATGGGAATAAACCTTTTTTGTATCCCATAATATTATAGATTTGTCTTTCCACCTTAGAATCTGTATTAATAAAATTGTAAGAATATGTCTTAGGGTAGAATTCACCCAAGACCAAGGAACTCAAAACACAAGCACAAATTAGACTAAAGTATGATCAGAATAATTTTATAGTATTCAATACAATGTAGAAGTACACTAGGAGTGCCTCAATATAAAGGCCTCTAAGATGCATCTAGAATGCCTTAGAATCAACATCACGATAAGTCCTACAACTAGGCACATGTCCACTAGATATGGTTTATCCTCCATTAAGTACGATGATGAGAGGATAAGCCTACAAAGGTGTAACATGTACATTAGTATTGTAGACAAAATGTGCTAAATTAGGAGTATGAATAACTGTGTTTTCTACATGAAAACTCATTGAATGATGCAAACTCCTATGTTGAAGACACCATGTGCACAATTAGAGTTGTGTACAACTACGTTGTCTACATGACAACTCAAGAATGTGTCCAAACTCCCAAGTGTCTCATAAAGAGAAACAATAAAATAATGCAAAATAATAAAATAATGCACTAACCTAAGTAAACTTAAGTAAAGTGTAAATAGTAAATACCTATTTACACCAACACCCCCCGTTAAGTGCAACTTAGTGGAATGCACTTAAGCTCACCAATGCATAATGGGTCCCAACTATGAGGCAATGTTAGGCACCCATGTACAAAAGAAATGCTATAGAATAATGCAATGTAATCTCTCATAAAGTGAAGAAAGAGGGAAAACCTCATGGGAAAAACCCTCCTCCAAAAAGAGAGATGAGTATAATAAAGAAGAAGAGAGAGAAGAAGACCTCAGAAGAGGAAAAAAATCCCTCCTAGAAGAAGAAGAGAGAATTCAAGGGACTCCCCTTTCTGCAACATCCCACACCCCCAAGAGAGCTTGAAAATGAGTATACTTGACCTCGATGAAGGGTTTGGCGAAGATATCAACAACCTAATTTGTTGTAGGATAGTATTGTAGTGCAATGATTTTCTCATGGATAAGCTCTCTGATGTAGTGCATGTGAACCTCAATGTGCTTTGTCCACTGATGTTGAACTAGATATTTAGAGATTTCAATGGCACTTTGATTGTCACAATGAATAACTATAGGCTTAGGTAGATCAAATCCAAACTCCTCTAGGATGTTCTATAACCAAAGAGCCTCTGTAGCTACATTGAAAGCTCCTTGATACTTAGACTCTATGGAAGAAAGAACAACATTGTTTTGCTTCTTACTTTTCCAACAAATAGGGCTAGAACCAAGGTGAAATATGTACCCTAAAGTAGAATTTTGAGAATCTAAGTCCCCTGCATAGTCTGAGTCTATGTATCTAATCAACTGAAGCCCTGTACCTACTACATAATGTATCCCATGTGTATGTGTACCCTTGATATAGTTCAAAATGTGCTTGGCAGCCTTTCAATGAAGCTCATGAGGTTCTTGGATAAAGCATGAAACCATACCAACTACAAAAGCAATATTAGGGAGTGTGTGTGACAAGTAGATAAAGCTCCCAACTAACTATCTATATAAGGTAGCATCAACAAGTGGAGTGATATGCTTAGCCTCTAGCTTGGCACCTGATAGGAAGGGAGTAGGAGTAGGCTTGTAGTCACTCATGTGAAATCGAGAAATCAAGTCAAGACCATTATTGGGTTGTGAAAATGTTATCCCTACTAAAGACTGTGTGATCTCAATGCCAAAGAAGTAATGTAGCAAACCCAAGTATATCATGGCAAATCTATCCTATAGAGAGGTCTTGGCACTAGCTATGATGGATGAAATGCTCCTTGTAATGATCAAGTCATTGACATAAAGCACTAATATCAAGTGAGAGTCATCCTTCTAAGGAATGTAAATATTTGAATTAGGGTGACATCTGGTGAAACCTGCTGAGAGGAGGAAGAAATCCATTTTGGCATACCAAGCCTGAGGAGCCTATTTTAGACCATAAATAGACTTCTTCAATTTGCAAACCATAGTAGAATCCTATATGAAACCTTGTGACTGCTCCATATAAATTTCCTCACGAAGGTCACCATTCAAAAAAGTGCTCTTAACATCCATCTGGTGTATAACCCAACCTTGAGCTACAAAAATTGCTAGTGTCAGGTGAATGGAGTTCATCTTGGCAACTGGTGCAAAAGTCTATGTATAGTCAATACCTAGAACTTGTGAGAAACCTTTGGAAATTAATCTAGCTTTATGTTTATCCACACTTCTATCTGCTGCAAATTTGGTTAGATAGATCCACTTGCATCGAACCACTTTTCTTCCCTTAGGAAGGGGAACTAAGTCCCATGTGTTATTTTTCATCAATGAATTATATTCTTCCTCCATAGCCTTATTTCTTTCTGGAATCCCTGATGCTTCTTTGAAAGACTATGGATCTAAACAAATGGCTATATATGCATGTGGAAATGACTTGTGTTGTGACCTAGTCCTCTAAGTGTCTAAAGGATTGCCCACCAATGAACCTATAGCATCAAGGGTTTTCTTTTCCCAACGAGGTTTAGTGGAAGAAGATAACAGTGGGATGTCCTCAACTATTTGTTGACCCTGCGAAGGTGATATCTTGCGAGTCAAAGTTGGAGGTATCTCATCTTCTGAGTCACTTTCATCACTATGATCACTATCCACAAAGGAGGAAGAAAGATGAGTTGAAGAAGCCAAACTCGGACATGTCTCCTCAAAATGAACACTTCTTTCATAAAATATTTCACTAGTCTTAGGATCCATTAGTTTGTATGCCTTGAGATTATCAAGATATCCAACAAATATGCATGGTTTGCTTTGTGGTTCTAATGCCTTTTTCTTTTGTGGATGTATCCTTGCCCATGCTAGACAACCAAAAACTTTGAAGTTCTTAACACTTGGTTTCTTTCCACACCAAGCCACAAAAGGTGTTATTCCATCTAAGGCCTTATGAGGACTTCTGTTTTGGATGTAGTTGGCACAACAAATGGCTTTAGCCCAAAAAACTTGATCTAGAGACTTGTGTTGAAGCATGCAAGTAGTCATTTCCTTAAGGGTTCTATTATTTCTTTTAGCTACACCATTTTGTTGTGGTGTGTATGCCACTGAATGTTGAAGGTCTATCCCCTCATGTGTGCAAAAGTCTATAAGTCTGGAGTTGACATATTCTCTTCAATTATCTGTCCTTTGGATCTTGATGGCTTTCCCAGATTTCTTCTCAACTTGAGCTTTGAATGTGATAAAGTTGTGCAAGACTTCACTCTTATGACCAAGAAAAGAGACCCAAGTGTACCTTGAAAAGTCATCAATAAATGTGAGAACATAGTAGGCCTTACCAAAGGATGTTACTTGAAAGGGGCCAGCTACATTACTATGAACCAATTCTAGTATAGTAGTTTCCTTCCAAGACTTCCCCTTGTCATATTTCTCTTTAGGATGTTTACCTGCTTCGTAACCTGGAGATACACCCTCTGAAAACTTGACTTGAGGTAGACCAATGACCATTTCCTTGTTGCTTAATTGCTAAAGGTAGTGATAATTAAGGTGTCCAAATCTTTCATGCCATAGTTTACTTTGATTGTTTAAATGAGTCAACAAAGCAAGAGACGTGGACTTAGGCACAAAATATGAGAAAGAATAAAGTCTAGTCTCATGGTTTTCCTTTCCAATCGCCACCATTGAATCATCTTTGAGATTTTTCACCACTATTGTGTCGTGGAGGAACTCTACTTTGTTTCCACATCCATAGTGAGTGATTTGATGAATGGAGAGAAGGTTGGTGCTAAGATTAGGAACATGTAGTACATCCTTGAAGATGCCATTCTCTAATTCTACATTCCCTTTACCTTCTAGTTCAACTTGAGTATCATTGCCCACATAGATGTATGGTACATTTGAAGGTTTTAAAGAGGAAAATTGCTCCCTTGAAGCACCCATATGATGAGTTTCTCCTGAATCTAGAACCCATTCCTCTGCAATGTTTGTACTTGCAACTAAAGCTTGTCCCTTGCCCTTTGAAGTGGATGAAGAACCCTTGCCCTTATATGTATTTGGAACATCAATTTTTGATTTCTCATAATGTTTACCAATTGATCAATCTGCTTATCTTCAGACTCATGTTCATCATGTCCATTCCTCTTACAATAGGAACACATTTTCTTCTCCTTCTTGTTGGAATCGTTCCCCTTTTTATTATTCTTGGAAGACTTTCCTTTTTGTGAAGAAGACTGTTGAGTGGAAGAAGATTGATTTGAAGAAGATTGTTGTATTGAGGAGGACTATTGTGTGTCATCTTGTGTCTTAGCCTTCCATTGCTTTTTCTTTTTGTTTGAGTTTTTACCACTTGAATGACCTTCATTTGCTACCATGGCTTTAGTTTTGAAAGACTTGAGAATTCCCATGCCTACTAGATTGTCATGTTCGAAGATCAACATTTCTAAGAATTTTTTGAATGGATGCTTAACATAGGCACTACCCATTGTCAATTTGTGTTTATTGAAGCTAGAAACAAAAGTAGCATATTCAGGTGGAAGATGAGTCATGATGTGTTTGATCATTTTTCCATCTTTAATGGGTTCACCACAATCCTTGAGCTATGCCCTATATATTTCTACTTAGGCAAGATAGTTCTTAATAGTGTTGAAATTTTTAGGATCCAACTTGAGAAGTTCATCCTCTATGGTGTAAGCCATGTCTTCATCTATTGTCCCATACAAAGCTTCAAGTTTAGCCCAAACCTCAATTGGATCTATAAGCTTCCTAATGTAAAATTTGACAGGATCAAAGATATTTTTCAACTAGGTTCCTAGGGCCATCTCTTGTTTGGATTCCCAGTCTTCTTTTTGTGCTTCATCAGCATCAGCAAGAGGTTTCTTTGCTGCACTAGTGACATAATGTCGTAAACCTTTTTCTACCAATGGCTCTTTAATGTTTGTTTCCAAGTAGCATAATTATGTGGAGTTAACTTTGAAAAAAAAAACATAATGCAAGAACACATGATCAAGGAGACACAATACACAGTACACCCCCCCCAATTTAAATCAATCAAAAAAATCCCCCCCCAAATGAATGATTTTGGCACTTTATATATAGTATGTTTACAATGGGCCACTTGTCAAAAAGGACAAAGTGGACTTTCTAATTTTTCTAATTACAACCTCTATATAGAGTACAAATTTGGACTATTATAATGTAGCTCAAAATTACATTAATTGTGAAGCAATACAATGCAAAACAAGACCTATCTTTGAAAGTGGTATTTTTTTCTAAATAAGACTAAAATCTAACTATAGATCTAAAAACTAGAAAAAACAATATACACTTTCAAAAAAAATGGAACTTGAAAAGGAGTCCAGGAGCCCATACGATGCATTTGAATTTGCAAAAAGTAGGATTAGATAGGTACAGTCACCAAAAAATGCTTATACTGGAAAATCCATACACCAAAACTAGACACTAGATATGCCACTAAAAATTTCAGAAATTTTACCCAAAATAAAAAAAAATTACACTTGATTTGGAGTCTAGATGACTGAGTTATGGTCATTTGATGTTGGGCTACCAAATCAAAATTGCATTTGAAGAGGGGTCTGCAGAGGAAAACATTGTGTTAAATTTGACAGTCAAATAGTTGTCACAACAATTCAAAAATACCCTATTCTCATGGTTAGATGACCATCAAATTTAGGATAGCAATTTGATGACATCAGTGCCTGTACAAGCATATGATGATGTCATCCTATATGGCTGCTGACATGGCATTGTACGGATGGTACAAAAAAATGTATGGAAGATCCGATGTGGTAGTTCACGTGTCATACAATAGGATTGGTCAGCAAGCTAAAGTGTACTCTTACATGGTGGTGACATGTTGTACAACTAGCAATGACTTATGTGTTCCTGTGGGGAAGATGTGGCATAGACGTCGCAGGCCACACTATCAAAGCTAATGTGTATGCTACTAATGTGGGCAATGATGTGGATTGCTGATGTAGCTGACAGTCTTTGCTAGTGTAGGGTGTGACATGGCATGATTGTAGTGTAGGCATGGTAGCTTATTTGAGTTGGCACTCAATCACCTTGCACCACATGGACTAGCTGGGTGTTTACATGTGTCATTGTGGAAAAGTGACAATTGGTGGGTTTCATGGCCAAAGAGTCTTGACCAGTATTTGTTTGATGCGTCGAAATATCCCTTCCTTTGCTGTGGGTTTAATCCCACATTGGTAGTGGGATGGCTCCATTTGCTTTTTAAAAAGAAGCCTACGCAAAGTCTTAAACAAAGTAATTGCTACTGGGTTATTTGAATTGGCTAGCTGGTGTTTTTGTGCATTGCCAAAAATTATAATAAACGCCCAAATTTGGTTGAGGCCGCCTGCAAATTGGATTTGTTGCCTAAAAAATATATGACTACTACTAATGCTTGCTACTTAAATAAAATATTCTTTTCAGATTCAATCCGCACTATTCAAGGCCAAGGTGTGACTGCCCAGTGCCTTGCTAGCCAATAATTTCAAAAAATTTCTTTGCCAAGAAAAAAAGAATAGAATTAAATTGATTCAAAAATCAATTTAACAGATCAAATAATGACCATACCCAGCTTTGCAAATCGGGCCTTAATTTACAAAAAAAAAGTTCTCTCTCGATTGACTATGGCCTAAATTAGGTAAATTTATAGTCAATCTTCACCAAATTGTTGCTTCAGATGCAATGGTGAGGTCCGCTTTGGCTCTAGATGCTCCCAATTGTAGTTGATGCTCTGGATCTGAATTGGGTCCCTTAGAGAGATGAAGCAACAAGGTATCCAATAGCTATGTGATGAGTATTTCCCTTAGCTCTGATACCACATAAGAATCTACCTTAGGGAAAATTTCCCCCAAGACCAAGGAACTCAAAACACAAGCACAAATTAGACCGGAGTATGATCAAAATAACTATATAGTATTCAATACAATGTACAAGTACACTAGGAGTGCCTCAATATAAAGGCCTCCAAGATGCATCTAGAATGCCTTGGAATTACCATCATGATAAGTCCTACAACCAGGCACATGTCCACCAGATATGGGTTCTCCTCCATTAAGCATGGAAGTAAGTGTGATGATGAGAGGATAAGCCTACAATGGTGTAACACACACATCAGTGTTGTAGACAACATGTGCTAAATTAGGAGTGTGAATAACTGTATTTTCTACATGACAACTCAATGAATGATGAAAACTCCTGTGTTGTAGACACCATGTGCACAATTAGAGTTGTGTATTTTTGTGTTGTCTACATGACAACTCAAGAAGGTGTGCAAACTCCTAAGTGTCTCATAAAGAGAAAAAATAAAATAATGCAAAATAATAAAATAATGCACTAACCTAAGTAAACTTAAGTAAAGTGTAAATAATAAATACCTATTTACACCAACAAAAATATATCTCCAATTTTGAGACATTCATTTAATGCTGTATGATGGATTTAAAAGCAATCACTTCTTTTACTATACTTGCACTTGGAAGAATGATGCCATCTGCATATTGTTGATGAGTAATATTAGAAATATTCCTTTTGATAGTAATAACCTTAATCTCCTACTTTTTATAAGCCTTAGTAAGAGATCTCCCAAAGGCTTCAGCCATAATTATATGCAGAAACAAGGATAACGGGTCTCCTTGTCTTATACCCCTTGAGATTTCAAAAAAAACTTTGGGAGACCCATTAATAAGAATAGAGATTTTTGGCGGATGAAATACATTTAAAGATAAGGTTAATCCATTGATGGTAAAAATTGAAACCTACTAGGGTTTAGCAGAGGAACCACTAATCCATCATATCATATGCTTTTTGAATGTCGAGCTTCATAAACATACATGCTTCTTTATTCTTTTGGGCTGAATGAATAGTTTCTTGAATGATAAGAATTCCATCTAGGATAGATCTGCCTAGGATGAAGCCTGTTTGCTCCTTGGAGATGATCTTCAAAAGGATTAATTTTTGTCTATTTGCTAAGATCTTTGAAAATATCTTATAAATGGTGTTGCACAGTGCGATGGGCCTAAAGTCTCCTAGACTCTCAGGGTCTGGCTTTTTGGGAATCAAAGTGAGAAATGTATAATTAATTTTGGATAACAAAGATCCACCCTTCCTTGATGCTTCAATAGCTTTCCAGAGATCTATACCAATAATGTCCCAGCATTTCTGATAGAAAAATGCTTGAAATCCATCCAGACCTGGTGATTTATCAGGGTTCATATTGAACACCACCATTTTGACTTCTAATATAATGGGACTATTTAGTACTTTATTATCCTCCACTGTGACCATGTTGGGAATTACTTCAAGCAAGTTGACTTCAGCCACTCTATTTGACCCTTCAAAATTATTTAATGTTTTCTAAAAATGGTCCACAAAAATTTGTGAGATTTTGTTTGATTTATTAGTCATGATGCCCAAATGATTCCTAATACTTGATATTTAACTTTTGCCTCTGTTATAGAGGGTGGAGTTATGGAAAAATTTAGTGTTGTGATCTCCCTCCTCTAAGCACCTTTCCTGAGACTTTTGTCTCTAATTTTTTTTTCTTTGAATAATATATCCTCTTGTTTAGCGAGCAATTCTTTTTCTAAAAGATAATTGTCATTATTCATACCTTTCTTAATAATTTCTATATTTAATTCCTTTAGTCTATCTTTGATGTCTAGTTTTTCTTTAAAAATGTTATTGAAGTGTTCTTTATTCCATCTTGGAATCTTCTCTTTGAGCATCTTCATCTTAGACACAAAAATAAAGATCCTAGATTCTTCAAAATTACCTTGTGACCACCACTCCTTTATATTATTTTAAAAATTAGAATCTAAAAACCATATTTTTTCACATTTAAAAAAATTCCTAGCTGGTTTATGAGGCTTAGTAAATTTAATGTTAACTGGAAAGTGATCAGAACCAACAATCAGTATTATCAAAGATGGACTGTTTAAATTATTTACATCTAGATCTCCTTTTATGAAAAAATTGTGTAGTTCTTCAACAATATATGTAAAATCATTCCATTTGTTGTTCCATCTAAAGTTCCCATTCTTGAAGAGGATGTCTATCAATTTATGGAAATCACACCATTTTTAAAAATCTTTAGAAGATTGAGAAATCTGTTTGGATCCCCCTATTTTTTCTTATAGGTTTAAAATGGTGTTGAAGTCTCCTCCTAGTAAGATTAGACTATTCTATTGATCCTTCATGAATTGGCTAATTTCTTCCCCAACTAATTTTTTCTCTTGATTGTTGGTTGGTCCATAAAGATTAATTAAAATAAACTTGAGGTTGGATTTCAAGCTTTTATTTGAACTACTAATCTAATTATTGTTTATCATTAAAATATCTAAGGTTACATTCCTATGGTTCCATATGAAACCTAAACTCCTAGAAGCACCTACAGATTCTTGCATAGTAATACTCCAATAACCTATCTTCTTGCCTAATTTAATGACTTCTATTTTTTTTAGTTTAGTTTCCTATAATAAAATGATTTCAGATCTAAATAATTTTATATTTTTTCTTAGTAGTATTTTTTTACTAGGAGAATTTAAGCCCCTAGCATTTCACATGGTGATCTTCATGGTTCCTTGGGAAGGAACTTCCCCTTCCCTATGTTAAAAAGCTGATTGATATTTTGTTGTTCATGGGCCTGACCATCTTCTTCTCTGAGCTCCTTGAATGATTTTCTTCCTCTTTTGAGTTTTGTCTTACCAAAATTAGGCAATCTAATCCCTTCCTAATTCATTTTTATGCCCAACTATTCCAGATTCTCTTATGCATCTTTGACTCTCCCAGATTGATTACTCTCCTTGACCCCCTTTTCTTCATTAACCAGCACTTGTAATATCTATTTTTTTATGCTTTGGTGACCCAAGAAGGCTCTGTTCTCAACCTCACATAATATTCTGTCTACTATGTCATCAATGTCTTTGTTTGGCTTTTCTTTTGCCTCAAAAGATAATAGGTCCCTTTTGAGATCTTCAAATGTATAATTATCTCCTCCCAGCTATAGTACTTGTTGTAGTAGATCTTCTTTCTATGAAATACTACAATTGTCTTCCTTTTCAAAGTCAAATACCTAGATTAGTTCCTCTGAAAGCCTTTCTAAATTTTTATTTTCATCCTCTTTTAAAGCTTCTTCTTCAATTTCTTCAGTCTCTTCTAGCTCCTTATTTAAAAAATATTGGAAGACTAGTACTGGGATATTTTTGGACCTGTTTTCTCCTGTAGTACTTATATTGAGTTTTTCTTCAACAAACTTTCTCCTTAGGGAGGGAGTCTACTAGAATTTGGATAACCTTTTCAGAGCTTTCTTGTCAGAAGTAGACATCTCCAGAGAAGGTTCTTCTCTCTATTGCCTTTGTGCCTTCAAATTATCTTCAATTTGTTTAATCTTCTCATTAACTAAATCCCCTCCATATAAGTATGAGTGTTCCATTTTATCAATATTTTTGAGTGAATTATCAATGCTTTTTTTACCTGCCATATTGGTTTTAGAGTCCAAATTCTTCTATTCATTAACTAAATTTTTAGGACCTTTCCTTTCCTTGGCTTTCTTTTCATTCCTTTTGGATTTTTTATTATGAACTATTATGCTCTATAATTTAGGCTGCTTGTCTCATTTGTAGGACTTCTCCAAGCTGAGATTGGGATCTCTCTATTCCACCATATCTATTGGATGTAATTTATCTATGTTCTAATCTATGCCTTTGGATATTACTAATTGGAGATTTCTTTTATTGTTCTCTTGTGATATACTATTTCTTTCCTTTTGATTTCCATTGCTTTGGAGTGTTAGGCTTCTATTGTTATCTCCTTTAGCCTTAATTGACTTTTTTACTATCTCATTGTTTGAGTAATATCTTGTGATGATTAATTCATCTCCCTTAGTTGAGTTTTCTTTTTCCATCATTTTTTGGTGGCTTATTTTGATCATGGGAAAAGAAGCACTAAAATATAATGTAGCTTGCATTGTTCTGAAGGAGATTTTTTTGCTTGTTATCAAGCTTGATTATCTTTGTGACTTTGCCTTCATACTTCTAAAAGTTAAGTTTGTATGGAATTTTTTTTGTGATAATTTTAGTTGGTTTGAGAGTCATATTATTTTCTTTACATTTGATTAGGAGTTTTATGTTATTACAGCACTTGAAGGAAGCATCTAATCTAACCAAGCCTCCCCTTGATCATCCTATCCTTTCGATAATACCTATTTGTTTAACTCTGGAGGTAAAGGGTTTATGGAGAGCCAAGTTGGAATTAAAAATTTTAGATTGTCTTCATTACAGTTTGGTGTCCATTCAAAAATTTTAACTACATGACCTTTGGAAAAACAACCAGAATTAAAGAGGAAGTATTTTTTCATTGCCTCCTCACTACATTGAATGTATACTAATCTATCAGTATAGTGGAAGATACTTACCTAAGAGCTAAAAAAGTCCTCCAACAAGCCAATTAGATTATGCAAGTCCATTTTTGGGCCATTCCAATAAGCAAATAGTCCAACCTCCTAGCATTCCTACCAACATTCTTTGTTGTCTGGGTCACTAATAATTAAGACCTCATATCCTTGATCTGATGGCATGGGATTGAGGGGCTAAAGAGGTAAAGAAGTGGGATGGAGAGAAGGGCATAAGGGAGATGACCCGTAATGCAGAGGGGTATAGGCTTTCAAAGAATGAGGAGCTAGGGATTCTTGAGTAGAGATAGAATGATCAATAAATAGTTTAATGGAAAAATTTATCTTCTGGGTATAAATGTGGTTTAGGTTAGAGCTTGCATATTTAGTTAGATTAAAGAAGTAAATATACTTATCTAAGCTAAAAGTAGAATGGATCTAGGGAAAATATTTGTTGGAGAACTAATGATGAGGGTGGCTGCCACAAATATTGGTTCCCTAATTTTGGATGAAATCTTGACCATCACTTGCCTTTGCATCCTATAAGCTAGCTAATGAGATAAAGAAGTTTGAGGTGTTTACTGCAAAGGTTGGAGTTGCCTAGAAATTTTTGACCAAAGGTTCCAACACCTATTTGTCTTTGAGTGTGGACTTGTATGATCTTTTGATTCATGGAAGCCAAAGATGAAACTTCAAGAGCCCTAGTTTTTTAGAATGCACTTGAGTGTGTTTGTATGTATAAATTTCTTTTGAGTGAGAAGTTTTCACATTTTTCACTTTCTTACTTTTCATTTTGCTCACCATTTTTTTTACTGAATAATTTTTTAATTCAAATTGTACAACAATTAATTTTTATGTATTGTATGTTTAAAATTTAATACTTTAAATTAAAATTTTGTATATCTACAATATTTGAAGTTTGGTGTCATAGTGCTAGGATATGTTATGTTTTCCTAGCTTGTCCCTTGGTTTAGTTCTTTTTTTTATGCATTCATCTTATTTGACTTTGATTATGAATTGGCAACTAGATGTGTTTAAATTGGTAGATATTATTAAAATTTCTATTCTAAGGGAAGATATATGATACAAGGAGATTGGAACCTAAACTTCCCTTTGAACACTCAATTCAAAATTGAAGTTTTTTATTGTAGTCAAGAATTTAACAATTAAACTATATTTTGGAAGCAAATGTTTATAAACACCAACATTGGGTATGCCCCCTTTACATTTGTACATCAGACCTTGATCCCAAGTGAGATTGGAGGTTTTCATATTCTATCCTTTCCTACCAATGCTTGTTTGAATGGAGAATAGAGAACTATGAGTTTTCATCTTTAATCTAGACTTGGACCCATTAGCTATCAAACTAATAATTAATAATTAATTACTTAATAATTTTTTATTCTTCAATATTATACAACAATTGATTTTGAAGTATTGTATGATTAATTCTAATATTTTAAATCAAAAAATTTCATATCTACAATATTTGAAGTTTGGTAAGTATTAAATTTAAAAGTTATTTTCCATATTTTCTACCATATTTCGCTTAGAAAAGAAAATTATAATATTATTTCAAGTCAAGGAAGAGTTTTAATTTAATGACCTACAATTGAGGTGAGAAAGGAAAATGATGTAATAGGCCAATTTGAATCAAGGTTTAGGGTCAATGAGTTTGACTCCAAAATCATGCTCTTAAATCCTAATAGCAATATAATAATAATTATTATTTTTTTCTTAAATATTATTGTTATTATTTCTTTATTATTAAGTGCTGATAATTATAATTATTAATGGGTCACAATCATTTATTAAAAGTGAATTGAATGTATTTTTATTTAAAATAATAGTCATATTTACATTAGTCATATATCATTGTGGGTTCATGACATCTTGTTTTACATATTTTCTCACATTTGAAAGCCTTAAATTACATTTGAAATTATTTTTCTTATATTCATGTTTCTGTTATTCTCATGAGATATGGGTTCAATGAACCACTACTAATGAAATATGAGTCAATGAGATTAACTAAAAATTAACATAGTTCAATCCTAATAGCAATATCCTAATACTAAATCAATAGAACATATTGTGTAAATGATTGATATTATAGTTATTAATGGGTCACGAGTATTTATTTAAGAGTGAATTGAATCTATTTTTATTTAAAATAATATTCATATTTACATTAGAATCATTGTGGGTTCATGATAACTTGTTTTGCATATTTTCTCAAACTAATAAAATTAGATACATAAAGTGAAGATTATATATGCAGATTGAAGATTGAACTATTGCTGAAATAATATTAGTTCTCAAACTAATAAAATTTAATACATAGAAAACTCACTAATTATTCCAGCATCATAAAATCAAATACATAACAAACTCTTCAACTTAGTAATTACACCCAATTTGTTTATAGCTGAAAATGTGTTTGAGCTGCCTATTAATGAGTTGATAGCGATGAAATCCAAAAGCTAAACCCCAAGGGAATGACGTCAAGAATGTCACAAGAGAGCATATATGTCCTCTAATGCAAAGAACAAATCTATAACCCATGCATCCAAGCTTTTATCAAATGACCTTCACAATAATTCCATGCAGAAAAATGAAGCTCTCACCTATATATATACTTTTCCTTTACCCTTCTAGAAGGAAATAAAATATTAATTAATTGCATTTACTAGAAGCTTCCCCTTCCAATAATTAATGCACTTTCTAGAACCTTGCAATACAATAATTAATTGTGCTTCTAGAAAATTAAATCAATTAAATATAAAGTCACCTTTTAATTTTAATTTATTTAATGACTTTATAAGAAATTAATTTAATCAATTTCTTATTCCTCCACTTAGCCTTTGGAGAATGTAAAGGCTAAGAACTCCACTAAGTTCATAAAAAGATGGGGACATTACAATCATAATAATGATTATCACATTCTTAATTATTATTATTATTATATTCTTAGGTGTTGGTGATAAATCAATATGACATGTTGTGTAAATGATTGATATTATAATTATTAATGGGTCACAATCATTTACTAAAGAGTGAATTGAATGTATTGTTATTTAAAATAATATTCATATTTATGTTAGTCATATATCATTGTGGTTCATGACATCTTGTTTTACATGTTTTCTTAGTTTTGAAAGCCTTAAATTACATTTGACATTATTTTTCTTATATCCATGTTTTTGTTATTCTCATGAGGGATGGGTTTGATGAGCCACTAGTCATGAAATATGGGTCAATGAGCACTCTGAAATTAAAGTCAAATATTGATAGCAATATCATAATAATGATTGTTATTTTCTTAAATATTATTATAAGCATTTCTTTATTATCAAGTTTTCATAATAATTCAATATGAAATATTGTGTAAATGATTGATATTATAATTATTAATAGGTCACAATTAATAGTGAACTGAACGTATTTTTATTTAAATTAATATTCATATTTACATTAGTCATAGATCATAGTGGATTGTTTTACATATTTTCTCAACTTTGAGAGCCTTAACTTACATTTGACATTATTTTTCTAATATCCATGTTTCTATTATTATTTTCTTAATATTTAGTTAAGAATTAATTTTATTTCTCTAAAAGTAATGGTAAGAAATTTTAATAAATAAATAAAATAGTAAGTGGTTAAAAATAATTCTATTTAAATTTGGATAATTTTATATACAAGAATCTATATTTTATTTTAAAAAAATTAGACATAATAAATTAATATTATATTCCTAGGTAAGTGGCCATGAATAGTAAACTCTGAGTTTTTCATTTTAATGTAGACTTGCACCCATTACCTATCAAAAAAATTATTAATAATTCATTAATTAATAATAATCTTTTATTCAATATTATACATCAATTAATTTTGATGTATTTTGTATGTTTAATTTTTAATAGTTTAAAATTAATATTTCATATATCTACAATATTTGAAGTTTTGTAAGTATTAAATTTAAAAGTTATTTTCCATATTTTCTACCATATTTCTCTAAGAAAAAAATGTCTAATATTATTTCAATCCGAGGAAGAATTTTAATTTAATGACCTAGAACTGAGGTGAGAAAGGAAAAGGAGGTAATAGGCCAATTTGAATCAATGTGGGGCAAGTTTAAAGTTTGGAGAATGGTCTTATGAATGTAAAATTTCTATATGACAAAATGGATATAATTTATAAATTAATGCATATATCATTGTAGATAGTTAAATGAATTTGTCAAATATATGAATAACATGTATATAAATGTAAGACAAAAAGGGAAAGAAAACACCACAAATAAGAGGAAATCTAATCAAATTTAATAGCTAGAATTAAAAATAAAAGAAGCCTCTTAATTTTAGTTTGTATTGAAAATGTAATACAATTAAAAGTTTCAAGTATTGAATATAAAATATACTACATTCTATATCAATATATTTGGTTTACATTGATCTGTAAGGTAATATTTTATCTTTAAAAATTTAGCATTGTTATACATTTTTACATTTAGAATTAGATAGAATTAAATAAAGATTCCTCATCCTTAAAATTGATTAAAAGATAAAATTAGTAAACTAATAATAATTATATGCATGCGAATTTGCTGCACGATAGGGTTTCACCATGGCCTAGTGCCTGATGGCACACAGATCTGAGACTCGTCTACGATTGTCCTTACTATACCACTGCTGATTGTGCCAATGCTGAGGCATGCTTCGAGCTTGGAAGGTTTAATTGCATAAATCTAGGGTTTCAGAGGTTTTAGCCTTGTATTGGAGAAAGTTGGATGTAGATCAGCTGCCATGAGAATCGTCCAGTTTGTTTTTGGTTCCTGCTGCTTTTCTTTTCCTCGATCTGTGACATATTCTTTTGCGCTTATCTAAGTCTCCTGAGGGGAGAGTCTGGCCCATGCAACGAGTGGCCAAGATTTCAATGCATGTGCTGTGGCAAGGAGTTTGGAGTAGGTGCAAAGATGCAGATATTCGTCAAAGCATGTATAATGAATAGTCACAGAGGAGGACTTCGATTAGTTTAAATTTAGGGTTACACAATTTATGCAGATAGTTGAGGAGCAAGATACGAGGAGTGAGACTTCATAGCAGAGGAGGGCATGGGTTTGGCAGAGGCAATAGAGGAGGTAGATTTACACAGGCTTGGATGAATCATCGAGGGGATAGGTTCCACCAGCAGCCTCTATCAAATGCAAATTTTAATCGATTTAAGAGGACAAAGATCTTTGACATTTGCAAAGATTCCCAAGCTTCAGGTTCTTCATCCAAATCATTTCCTTCTGAGCCAACTGATCGTCATTCACCCAAATCAATTCATACAGAATGGCTACCATCATTCATTTCATCTCCTAATAACAGATCTATTACAAGACCTAAGTTTCTAACTTTTCCAAATAATATCCCCATTGGAAGGAAAAGGAAAGTACGCAATCCAACAAAGCAGCAAGGTTTAGATTCTTCTAGCATGTCATGGCATAGATCTAAGGTTGTAGATAATTTTTCTTCCTTTAAGGGAAACTAACATAGTTATGAGCACGATCAATATTATCCAAACAGTAGCTTGGGCAAGGATCGCAGATTTGAATGGAGAAAGAAGGAATCTAGATTAGATCATATCAATGCTTCCCCCATGAAGCCTTCATATCCATCTATAATCTTTCCTAATCATTACCTTGAGGCGCGTATTGATCTCCTTAAAGATACTGCATTAATAGATATGTTTGGCCCTAACCTACTACCATTATCCATTATTTTGGATTGGGCTAGATCTATCTGCAAGGAGTCAAGGAAGGTTTTTTCATTGATTCACAGTGCAATTACTTTATAGTTTTATTTTATTCAAAGGTATCTAGGGATTCTATGCATAAATATAAGGGTTGGTTTTGTAAAGGGCAAGGTTTATTCACCATTTCATGGACACCAAATTTCAAACCTAATGATGCTCTACCCCAATTCATGCCATTTTGGAGTTGCCTACCTGCTTTACCATTGGAGTAAAGGGATCCCAACATTATTGAAATTATAGCTTATCAGATTGGAATTTATATCAAGCATGATTTGATCCCATATGAAAATCTTCAGAGAGATGTTTAAGTTTGTTTGCTACTTAACATGTCTAAGCCCAAACCAACAGGTGTCACGATCAGATCCAAGTGGGGTGCCTTGAATCAGCTCATTGTGGTTCAAAGTCCAGAGATTGTTGACACATTTTTGACTATTTTGGGTCACTTTACATTAGACTATTTGCAAGATCAAATTCCAAATGTAGAAATATGTTGTGATCACTCCACAGATCCCTTAAAATGAGCATGGGCCAATGCAAAACTCTTCCAAGCATATTCACAGAATCCAGTGGCTTCCAATCAGGTTCTTCTTAGTTAGGCAGTGGTTCCTTTTCAACAAGATTATGTTCCCACTAATGATTTTAATTTCTTAATTCAAGTCCTGGCATTATTGTACTTCTTTTGGCATTATTGGAGGAATGATATAAATATGAGCACGAGCTCTAAGTTTGCATTACTATTGATGGGTTCAGATGATTCAGAACCTGATGAAATCCCTGATCTTCTGTTGGATAGGATAGTGCATGATCTCACCTATCATAACAAGCCTATGAATTTCTCATGCATTATCAATGATCTGAAAGGTAAGAAGATCCCCTAGCATCAACTTTTTAAAATAGCTACAGTTCTCTCAACAAATTTTGCATCTAATTTGATTCATGAAATTGCAATTGAGGAAGGAATTTCTATAATGGAAATTATTCACCCGGATGACATAATGTCCATTAATCAATCTAATTTTCCAAATGAGACTCAACTGGTGGATGTGGAAAATCCCCTAGGTCTCAATGAACTACAAGAAGGAACAAATAATTCCTTATATCCAAAATCATTCGACAATTGTGAAATGAATTCTCTCATCCAAACTAAATTGTTAGGATCTACTAATCTTGAAGTAGCCCATCACTTGAATGATATAAATAAATTGGAGCTTCCTTTAGATTATTGTCAGATCAATGAGCTAGTAGAATCTCAAATGAGGATGGCTAATCTATTTGAAGAAGGCCACATTTTGAATGAATTAAATGATGCAGATGTGATGAATCTGACTGGCCAAGAATCAAAAAGTACTCAACAAAATGACAATAACACAGATAGAGGGTATTTTGACTTCTCAATTCATTTTTCATTAGATCAATCCCTTACTGCTATCATTGCAGTGATGAAGACTCCAAAAAAGAGAGGTAGAAAGACAAAATTTGCAAAGACATTATTGGAAGTGGATGCTGGTATTCAATCCACTCTTGATGGTAAGTTTTCATTAGTCAAAAGATTGACAAGGAGAATGAGAGGTTCTACATTGGCAGCAATGAAAATCATTATGTGGAATGTCAGAGGTATCAATGCCTCTAACAAAAGAGGTAGGATCAAGCAGTTGCTAGGTTCTACAAAAGGAGATATTATTCTTCTTCAAGAAACTAAATTATCAGAACAAGTTTTTGATAAGACATTAGCTCAATGGACTAATTGGCTTTTAGTTCATGCAGAGGGGCATGGGGCCTCTAGGGGTTTAGCAATTTTATGCAATGCTAAAAGTGTTCATGGTATTCTTATTGGGCAAGATTCCAATTGGAAGTTGCTAAAAGTTGAACACTTTGATTTGAAATTCCTTATCTTCAACATATATGGTCCCACATCTACAAATGATAAGAGGAACCTTTGGGCTGTACTGACAAATCTTATCCAGCAAGAAAGAGAAATGAATTTTATATTGGGTGGAGATTTCAATGCATTACTATCAATGTCTGAAAAGAAAGGGGGAATTTTTCTACCCATTAGAACTATCCAAGATTTTTCTTCATTTGTAGAAGATAATAACTTAAGTGACATTTCTCCTGACAATGGATTATACACATGGACTAATCAACGTATTAGTTTTTTAGAAATTGCTAAGAGACTGGATAGGTTCTTGTTTTCACAATCATGGAAGCTACTGAGTTTTAGTTTTAAATTTGAAACCATACCTTTTTCTGTATCAGATCATTTTCCAATCCAGTTATTGATATCAAAGAATAACATATCGCAATGTCTTAATCGGGCTAGTTCTTTTAAGTTTGAACACATGTGGTTTAGGCATCCTGATTTTATTATGCTTTTAAAACATTGGTGGATAAATGCTCCTAACTTTATTGATCCTAAGATGCTTTAGTTCTCTAAAAAGCTCCGTTACATGAAAGGGATGATCAAGGAGTAGAATGTGAAAGTTTTTAAAAATGTGTTCAAGGAAAAACAAGATGTCTCAGAAAAACTTGAGAAGGTAAATCTAGTCATCATTCAAAAAGGTCTTTGTTTGGACTTATATCATGAGCAAAAATCCTTGAAAGAAGAATGGGAGGACCTTTTCAACAGGGAGGAGATTTATTGGAGACAAAAGTCTTGTGAACTATGGTTAAGAGATGGTGATAAGAACACAAATCTTTTTCATGAAACTACTAGAGTTAAAAGGGCAATTAACACTATTTTTTCAATTAGACACTTAGAATCTGGTCATCGTATAGAAGATGACAATGGTATTAAGGAGGAAGGTGTTCACTTTTTTTTGAATCTCTTGGCTCTCCTTCATTTGGATCCTATTGATGATAATTTTATTAATGATTTTATTAGTTGTATTCCCCCTCTTATTATAGCAAATCATAATAGGATGTTACTTTCCCCTTTCACATTGGAAGAAATTTAAAAAGTGGTATCTTCATTCCCACCTGACAAAGCCCCAGGCCCTGATGGATTTATAGCTCTTTTCTATCAAAAATGTTGGGATTTTATTGGTTCTAATTTAGTGGCAATTGTTGAAGAGTCGAGAAGGAATGCTAAGATGATTAAGAGCTTCAATTCAACTAACATTGCTATTATTCCAAAAGTTAAGAAGCCAGCCTCTTTTGTTGACTTTAGGCCTATCTCTTTATGCAACATGATTTATAAATTGATTACTAAAGCTATATATATGAGGTTGCAGAAATTTATTCCTCATATCATTTCTTTAGATCAAGGTGATTTCATGCCAGGAAGAGAAACATGGGAAGGCACTGTTGCACATGAGACTTTTCATTCTATCAATTCTCATCAGTTGTCTAGTTTTGTGATCAAGCTTGACATGATGAAGGCTTATGATAGGGTAAGATGGTCATTCCTCTTTAAAGTTATTTCCAAACTTTTTTTTCAGATAAGTGGTGCAGATGGATCAAAAATTGTATTTGTGGTGCTTGATTTTTTCCCCTCTTCTCAAGGGATTCGTTAGGGTGATCCACTATCTCCAATTTTATTTATTATTATGGCTGATGCTTTTAGAAAATTCATCAATAGATCTTCACAATTGGGCTTATGGCAAGGAATTTTGATTCCTCGTACATCTATCACAGTTACCCATTCTCTATTTGCTAATGATACTCTTCTTTTTGGTACATCAAATGTTAAGGAACCTAGCCATATTAAATATGCCTTGGACCTATATTCAGAAGTTTCTAGTCAGAGAATCGATGCTGAAAAATCCAAAATTTTCATTTTCAATACTAATGATGCAGTAGCTCAAAGGATTTCTTCAACTTTGGGTTTCCTGGTGGATCATCTCCCATCCGTTTATCTTGAAATTCCTCTTTGTATGGTATCAAACAAGACAAATTTTTGGCTTCCTATCATTGACAGAATTAGGGCTAGGATCTCTACTTGGAAAGCTAGATGGTTATCTTTTTCAGGCCGTATTTTGATAGTTAAAGTTGTCCTAACAGTTATCCCAAACTATTATTTGTCAATTCTTAATGCTCCCTCTTCTATAATCTTGCAAATTCAAAAGATTATCAGAGACTTTATATGGAAAGGAAAATTTTCAAATAAAAAGAAGCTTCCTCTTGTTTCTTTTCTTGAAATGTCTCATGATAAGGCATCTGGGGGTGTGCGGTTGCATGATATTGCTACTAGAAATAAGGCTTTTGGGGGCAAGCTTGTGTGGAAAATGTATATAAAATCTCAAGCAACATGGTGTTCAATCATGCAAGGAAAATATTTAGATTCTCCAAGTCCTTCTAGAATTTTTACTGTGTCTAATCCTCCTTTAGGTTCAGCCATATGGAACTTTATGATGTCTTCAAAAGATATTATTTGTAATTATGTTACTTGGGAAATTCATAGTGGAGAGAAAGTAAAGTTTTGGGAAGACTCATGGAATGGATTTCCCCCTCTATGTAGACAAGAAAAATTGGATGAAGCATGCCAAGTCTTAAAAGCTGAGTGGGGCTCCTCTTTTTAGGATTATGTTTTGGCTATTGAAATTCGTTCAAGAAGAGTTCTCTGGAAAGAACCTTCAACACACGTTCTTAGTCAGCCAAGTATCCTTTCCTTGAGGGACTCTCTTGCTGAAAGAATTTTTTTTCTTTCTAATAGGGAAGATATTGTTATATGGGCTCCATCCAAATGTGGTGATTATTCAATCAAGGAAGGTTACTATGGTCTACAACAAACATATAATTCAAGTAGGAATTGCAAAGGTTTTTCCTTTTGTTGGAACTCCACTGTGTTGCCCAAGGCTAGATGTTTTTCTTGGCTAGCCCTTAGAAAAAGAATACTCACTAGTGAACGGTTTTCAAGGCTAGGTATTGCTGAATCTTTTATTTGTAAATTATCCAACAAGGAGCTAGAATCTACAAATCACCTCCTTCTCCAGTGTCCCTTTGCTTATCAGTGTTGGGTTTTTGTGTTGAACAAGCTTCAAATGTCTTTACCCCTGCCAAATAGTCTTTGGGACCTATTTCAATCTTGGCCAGTTCTATTCTCAAGATCTCTATTTGGTAGTATTTGGAAGTGCATCCCAGCTGCTGTGATGTGGACCATTTGGTGGGAACATAACAAGATCATTTTTCGTAATGAAAAATCAAACCTAGAATTTGTTCTAGATGGGATTGAGAATGCAATTTCAGAAAGAGTAAATGCAAATATATTCAGTTGTATGAATAATATTTCAGTATCTGCTTGGGATTATCTTCTTCTAAAGTTGTGGAAACAAGTTAAGTTGCCTCCAAGTTTCTCTACAAATTGGAATTCTAATCATCAATCTGATCGACTCCATGTAAAATGGTCTCCCCCCTCTAGAAATTTTCTAAAGTTAAATTTTGATGGTTGCTCTCATGGGAACCCTGGTAAGTCAAGATTGTGTGCTTGTATTCAGAATTGGCAAGGTGAAGTAGTTGCAATCAAAGAAGATGTTTTACCAGTTGGTACTAGAAACCTTGCAGAAGCTCAAGCCCTATTGGTAGGTCTAATTTTGGCAAAGAGATGTAATGTTTCCACCATCCATATTGAAGGTGATTCTTAGGTAATTATAAACTCTTGTCTCTCACAATCTTCTCATACCTGGAAACTAGCCTATATCCTTCAACAATGCTAGGATTTAATTGATTCTTTTCAAGCTCCTTTTTTCTCTCATACTCTGAGGGAGGGCAATAAACTAGCTGAGTGTCTAGCTAATCTTGGTTGTGAAGGCTCCCTATTTGAATCTTGCCATTCAGAGGTTATTTTTTTGAAATTCCCATTGCCACATTTGGGACACAAAAAAGATGAATGAAGCTTAATAGAAACTAGTACTATAATTGATCGACTCACGACTATTGGTTTGAACATTCTTTGAGCATGAGGATTCTTCTTTTTGCTGAAAATGGAAAGTATAGAGTTGGCCTTCATGGTTCATCTCCCAAAAGTTGATTTGGATGGTATTTTTTGGTTCACAAATGCTTTAATTAGATAGGAGGTTCAATGCTCTCTTGATTTTAGTTAAATCTTTTAGAAGGAGAGGTTCATTGGCATAATTAGACCCTGATCATTGTTGAGTATTGATATATATCATATTTTGGGAACTCTTGCTTAGTGCAAAGAAATTGTATTTTGTTGTAGGTATGCCTGGTATGACATATCAACTTTTAACACTCTTGTACTTCGGCAACGATTCAGAGTTTTCTTGCTAGTTCTTTCTCTGATGAGCCTTTGAACTAGTTTATTAATAAATATATTAAATAAGTGCTATGTCACTTTTTGATTAAAAAAATAATAATAATAAGTTATATAATTCAAAAGTGATTAAATAAATAAAAAATTAAAAGTGATTAAATAAATAAAAATTTATGTTTTACCCCACAAGCTACAACATTGATTAATAGTCTCTCATTAAATTTAGTAACCAAGAGCATATGTCGATCATTAAATTTTATAAAAACTACAATAAGGAAATAAAATTATGGCACATAAGAGCCCCGAAAACAATAGTCATGGTATTGGCTAAACTTATACTTTTGAAATGATACAAAGTAACATATCAAGGTATACTTGTGTCCTTAGCAATAGATGTAAGGAACATTTTTTGAACACAATAGGAAAAGATACCAAACATGGTATCTAGTGAAAATGGAACTTTGAGCTTTATCAACTCAATAGTAAGGGAATTAAACAAGCATAATATCTCCATAGAAGATTACTTAATATTAGAAAATATTCACCAAGCAAACATCATAAATCATTGTCTTTAGACGTAGCTTTTCAAATGGTAACGAATAAACCCAACCCAAAGATCATTGTTGAATCGTTGTCTCATGGTCCCTTCATATTATGTTTTTTCTTTCACCCCAATAACCATTTCAAAATCTTTGAGATTATTGTCTATCTACCTTCCTGTCACTGAACTTTTAGTCCAAAATGACTAACTGGCTTCCTAGGCTCCTCATGAACACTATTTATATAACTCAACAACACAATATTTAGCATGGTTCTCAAAATGAACACCATGATTAAGTTGAGGGTGTAACCCTCCAAATGGCTTTTAATGAACCCATTTTAGAACAATTTATATTTATGATTCTGCTAAATAATCAGTTTCTTCTCAATATATATGTATATAGGATTTTAGGAAATGATCTCATTGCAAATATAGATTGCTATAGATCTCTGAACAATATTCCCTCAATGTTGGATGAAATGAGTTGCTTGATTGAACCTAACAAACCAAGTACTCACCACTATATAAGAGGTTATTCAAATTTGAATATCTATGAAATTTGGAAAAAGTGATAGTCAATAATATTAGAAAGTAAAGTCCACCAAATAACTAAGAGGGGAGGGTGAATCAATTATCATATCAATATAAATTGTATCAACCTTATTAAACCTTAATCATGTGAATAATATAATCAACACCCATTAGAAAGTACACATACAAAATAACACCATATATGCTAACTAGGGAAACCCTTTATTAGAGGGAAAACCCTAATGGGGATGGTACCCACAAAATAATGAACTAATAAGAAGTTCCTTGTAAGAGGATGGACTCTATGAGGAGCCAATTAAATAAATTTAGTACATATTAGTCCCTATTAGGAGACTTTGAATATATGTTAGGAGTTGTGCCAACCTTGTTAGGAGATGTAGAAGGCAAATGGACCCACTATCCAAACAGATTAAGGGGCAACATCACTAAACTCACTATTGAACCAATCATTGTACTATTCCTTGCATAATAATAGAAATAAAACAACTTGAACTCCTTCTCTATCATCTTGATTAGACCAAACCTATTCAAATCTCAATACCAAATCTTAAAACTCATATCACTCTAGTCTCTTTAATCACTTACAAACATTTACCAATTTCACATATCCAATACAAATTCACTTTATCCTATACTCATTTACATACACACTTAATCATAAGGAAAATAACCTTCCTTTATAACATATCCTCAAAAAAATTTATTGATTTAGCATTAAAGATTTACCAATTAATTATAATAGGACCTCATTAAGATATTACAAAATATTACTAATTTTCTCAATTGTGCAACACTATCCGCTCACAATAGATACAATTTCTCACATATTCTGCAATTATGGTGTCTAACCTTGCACACTCATTGATGTTAGCATCAGAGTGTATACTATCACTATCTAACTTAGCTCATCACAATTCTAACCCTATTAAGAGATATAATCCAAACATCAGGAACCACTTCTTAGTTCCTCTGTCTACACATTGTCCTTTGTAACTCTATAGTAACTTTTGAATGTCTTCAATCACCTAGATGTGCACTTGTCCACTTCATCAATACATAATTTAGAACATATCCTCAACCTTTATTGACCTCATCATCAATATACAGTCTATACAACCTCATTCTCTACTTGCTACTTTGTTATTGTTGACAAAAATAATACTATGTTGATGTCAATGACAAGCATGGTCTTGAATGCATTATTTCAATCTTATCAACTAACCTACCAATGCTTAGGATACTCTCCAAAATTTAATATGATATGAATTCATGCTAAAAATCTCCCACTTTGGCATTAATGGAAACATAGATGAAAAACATCTAAGTTCTAAGAATACCAAATCCAACATTGATGATGTTTTTGTTCTATTCTTTTCAAATCTTCTTAATTAATCAAATATAAATCTTCAAGGAACAATTGTCCATCTATTCTTTCTCATCCTTACATGGATGGACATCAGTTATTAAAACTTCACCCACATTGATATAACTCAATGTTTCTCCCCATTGACATCAATCTATCCATTAAAAATATCCCCCCATACCCACTCTTCTCAATCTATCAATTTTGGAATCAAGGGAAAATGTCTCTTCATAGCCTATACCTTCTTGATGTGAATATCCTTTACATGCCAAACATTCTTTATTTCTCACAACCTCACCTTGTTTATTCATCTTGTTTCTAAAAACCATTTTAGTTCCTATAACATTCTTGTCGTTAGGTCTGGGAACCAATTCCCATGTCTCATTCTTCATAATCTGATCTCATTCTTCTCTCATTGCTTGAATCCTATGATCATCCTTGCATGCCTCATCTGGACTCTTTGGTTCAACTTGATAAATCAAATACAATTCCTCATGTACTATGTTTCCTTTCATAACTCATTTTTCTTTGCTTCCAATAATATGATTAGTAGGGTGATTCTGTGTCAAATTCTTGTTAGGTGTAGGCATTATTGACTCAACTCTTACTTCTTCTCTGGGTTCAAATCTTGGTTATTCTCTCTATTCAACAACTTGAACATCTTTCTGCAAATCATTGTTAGTCTCAAAGAAATTTTCAACATTTTATGTGATAGGCTTAGGATTAGCTTCTTCATCACCATAACGGTGTGTGCAAGATCATGGTATACCAAAAAGTTCTTATCTAAAAATAATGTAGTTCTTAAATGCCTCAAAGCATTTCAAAATATTTTCCAAAAATTTTCCCACTCATCCTTATACTAACAAAAACAATTAATACCTTTATAAGGCCTACTCTATCTTTCAATACCAACCCAACATGGTCAACTTAAAAAATGTCCTAAAAATATGTTTTTGGCCTACTCTTGTGTGTTTTTTACTTTAAACATCTAGCTAACAATTTTTTTTCACCAAAATTTGATGAAATGAAAAGGGCTTCTTAAGAATGTTCTTAGCTTTCCATAAATGTAAGGTTTCTCAAATTACAATTTTAGTAAGTATTTATTATTTACTTTCTAATGGAGCTATATAAAGTGCTAATTGACACACTACTTGAAATAAAAAATACCTTTCATATGGTACAAAATTTTTGAAATCCAAACGATGCATCCCATTCTATATTTCTTCTACTATAAGGAAAATAAATTAATTAAATTTTACAAAGTTTTGAATTAGTTAAGGTGGTCAAACATAAGAGTTTTTTTATTTCAAAAATACTAAAGTAAAAAATTAATAATTATTTATTTATTTAGAATAAAAATACCCAAAAATATGTGTCACATCTAGGCATGAATCTACTTCTTATATCTTAAATATTATTAAAAAAATATTATCATTTGATTTTGATTAAGGTGGTGAGACATACATCTACTTCTTATTTTTGTTCAATTGAATTATAATTCAAAATTTTGACCAATCAATTTTTATTTATTTTAGATAAGGCCTATTAGTTTAGAAACTAAATTCAATTTCCCAGAGATTCTTTTCTCTCAATTTTTTGATATAAATTCTATAACAAATAGAAAATTTCATGTCAAGTTGACATAACCTCGATTTGCAGATTTTTTATTGTCACTTAAGATCATAGTTTTGGTTGACCATGATCCTAAACATGTACACAAAAAATTATAATACTAACATTCTCTCTTTAATTCCAAACTTTTCATCTACTTTCATGTTTACACACTCAAAAATAGTCTTAGTTCTCTGATTAAAACATCTATAAGGTTTTTTTGTTAATGAATAACCAAGGAACATACCTTCATCTCATCTTGCATAAAACTTACCAATGTCATCATCTCTCTTTATGTAACACTTACTTCAAATAATTCTAAAATACTTCACTGAGGGTGCATGTCTAAGCTATAATTCACAGGGAGTCTTTTTTGAGCCTTTTCTGATATGCACTATGCTCATTGTTGTATTGACTTCTTCTCTGCAAAATGTCTTTGATACATCATTCTCAAACACCATGGATCTCATTGCTTCTATTACACACCTATATCTTCTTTTAGCAATTCCATTTTGCTAAGGATTCTGAGGTGTTTAATTGTTGTCTCTTAATGTCATTCACTTTAGAAAAGGTGATATACTCATTTGATGCAAATTCTCCACCTTATCTAATCTTAAAAATTTAACCTTCACTCTCAATTCATTCTCAACTCTTTTTAAAAAGAAATTAAACTTCTCAAATGCCCCAGACTTTTCTTTATGGAATGCTACCCATTTCATTCTAGTAAAGTCATCAACAAAAAACATGAATTACCTTTCACCATAGAATCCTCTTTAGCTGGTAGGAGCACTCAGCTTTGTATGAACAATCTCTAATTTTTCTATTGTAAGATATTTCAGTATTTCATTCTACTATTTTGTGGGTTGCTATAGATGCATTGAAACAACATGCTCAAAGAGTCTCAGGAATAACACATTATTTTGAATATAGTCTATAGTAAACACTACCAAAGAGAAGCCATATCCAGTTAAAGCTTCTACAATGGTCATTAGCTTACCCAAAGATATGTAGCCAATAGCACATCATAACATCCCTTTAGACGTCATATCATAAGTCAGTTTCATAGCATTAAGCGAGGAAGAATCCATTTCATAATGTCTCTGTTGTGCTTTTTTGTGTGCAGAAGGTAGAGATCCATGTGATGGGGATGATTTCATAATGGACCATCTTTTGTGAAAAAATATAATTCCAAAATGTAAATGGGAGAGGTTTATAAGAACATCTAAAAATATCAGACATGATTGTTTCAAAAATTGTTTGTTCTTATTAGTCCAATGATTTATGGGATAATACAAAGAAGGCATAATAAACTTTTTTGATAAAAGAAAGAATGTTAGTAAGGATTAAACATGATGATCGATAAGAAAGAGTAAAGTTGTCTTTAAAATTGAATGTAGTCATTATAGCTCAGTTATTATGACTGACCAGATCTTAAATGAACTTTGAAGACCTCATCCTAAAATGAAAATTACATGCTTGGTTTTTGAGCCCTTATAATGTAACATTATTAATTAGCTATACATTATTAGAAAAGCACAAACACTTGAAAACTGTGATCACATTTTTTCAAAAATGGCAACTACTTGAAAACTATGACCAATGTTATGTATATTTGTTACTAAAGGAGATCACCGTAATCTTGATCTTTGAAACTATATGATATATACATGTATTTTCGTATGCAAAACTGCTAGATTTTTACAACCCATATGGCATCTTTAAGAATTCCATTGATGTAAATAGGTAATCAATGTGAAGAAAGGGTGTTCAAGGCTGTGACTCTTGTAGAGATAAGAAACTTGAATAGCTGGTTGATATTTTCCTCAAACAAGGGAAGAGCTATCTCCAGCTCATGGAGCGCTATGGTGGCAGGCGAGAGATGAATAGACGGGTCCAACTTGGAGTTGGAGTTTAGAACGTTGTTGAGGCTTCCCAGAGCAATATTTGTTGTCTCCAACTCCCACAATAACCTTGATGACGATGATGACTTATTTCTCATTTGAACTCCCTCTCTCAGCTTGTGCTGCAAGTGATTGAAATGGGAGGGAAGAGGAAGAGATGGCATCCTTATGTGGGACATCTTGAAGGAAAGAGAAGAGACAAGGGTAGAGCAGACCATTATGTGTATGGCAGATCCTTCCACTCCTGCTCTATTCTAACGATTGATCTTTCTGGCCATTCTCCTCAAGTTTGACATGAATTTATCTAGCCGGGTCTGTGTCTCATTCTTCTTCTTCAGCCAAGATGCAAGAGATTGCAAGCTCTTTGGAGGGTATGGACAGAGGGAATGATACAGTGAATGGCAATCTGCACACAGGCTTGCTGCTTCTTTATTTTTGTAATGGTGCCTTTCAACAAATTGTAAGCTTTAAGGAGATGAAGTATGTCATCTACATGTGCATTCATCCGCTTGCTCTACATGTCTATCTTTATGTCTAACAGATTAGAGCAACAACTCAAAGCCAATCTCCTCCAAAACAAGACTCCTCCAATCTTTCTACCCCACTGATAAGCGCATGTGTGAGAATTGGGTCAACGTGGAGTGTAGAGGGCATGCTCTTTGACCGACGATGGCTATACTTATGAGGGGAATGAAGAGCCATTGTTACTATCACCCCAAGAGGGGAGAGACGATAGATGGAAGCGATTGGAAAGGTCGTGTTCAATCTCTTCTCTCCTGTGTTTCTCCTAAATGATGATGTTAATGCTTGACCTGCCTGGGTATTAACATGATTTATACAACCCACCATGATTGGGCACCGCAGGGGACCGAAAGAAAGATTCATGGGCATAAGCATTAATTTTCTGCAAGCCAATAGGTGGTGTCCCCCATTCTCACCATTCCTCTACTACCCCCACATGCGAATCCACCTCTCAATGTGATGTAGGTTATAGTGATATGTAACCCCAATTAATTCAGTTCCATCTCATTCTCCCAAATGCATTCTACCACTAAAAGACAACCTACTCAACCATTGTAGGTTACACACAATAAATTTATTCACGATTGTAGTGGGAAACTGTAATTACCTGCAGCATGCCTCAGCTTTTAGCAACAGCTTCACATCAACGTGCAAACTCAAAATTTTTTGATGAATTATTTATCTATGTTAGGTTTTTTATTTTGATCGATATGTATGCTAGGTTTTGTTGGTCCTATTAATTGGCAACCAATAACTTGCTATATCATCCTTGTCTAAAAGTGTGTTCTGGGCTAGCTATTGTGGAAGCACGTAAATAAACAAACGAATAAAAAAGTAGTGGAAAGCTCATCGTTGAAGCGAATAGGGTGACAAAGGTGATTTCAATTTAAGTTATCTAATCAACATAGCCGATCGCCAACTTTGTTAGAATACTAATCTGATTTAGCTATATGATCAGTTATTGGAGAAAAATATAGTTTAATCAATTGTTATTGTTGGGTTAGAGATGGTCTTTTTTACTCCTTGGCTGTAATGGTCTAGAGGAGAAAATTTTGGTTACTTTATTACTGTTTCTCAGATGTGAAACATTTTCCTATCTTCTTTAATAAAAAATAATGTCAACCAAAATCTTAAAATATTCTATAAGGGCAAATACATATTATCAAAGAAAAAAGATAAGCTTTTTAATTAACGTTATTTGGATTCAAGTTAAATACAACATAAATTTTATCTTCATAACAATACTAATATATGGATATATGATACATTGGAGCAAAAGCGATATCTAACATTGATTTCTTGAAATCCCAATATAACATCCTTTTGAAGGACTCAATCAAAGTAAACTTTTGGTCATTAGAAAAAAAAAAAATATTTGAAAATATAAATCCAAACTACTTAAGAAAGATTAATAGTTTAACGATTTAATATTTTACAAGGAAATGCACCTCATCCAAGTCATGGGGTGTTATATTGGTGGAGGATAGATGGAACTAGTTATATGGAAAAGGTAATAATCTAATTAATTATCATTATATCTCTACTCGTATTGACAATCCTATATTTCCTAAGGCTAGGTGTTTTGTTCCATATCTAGCCCTTGGCTCGAGACATCTAGTATAATTGTTTTAATTTATAATCTTATATTTATTTAGGCTAGGTAATCTCTTCACCCATTGGCTTAAACATTTGGTGTGATATTTTTAATCATATTCTACAATTTCATTCTATATTGTAATTATATTTTTCATACCATTTGAAAATATTAGATTCAATAATAATTTTTTTTTTTTTTTAATAATGTATTTTTTAGTTAAAGTGATCCACTTGTGACACAAATATTTATTTGTCAACTCTAACATATTGTCAATACTTTGAATCTATAATTTCTTTTATATTTTCCAATGCTGACACATTCTTCCATATCTAGAATACTTTCTTTTACCATTTTTGGAAAGTTAAGTTAGTAGGATTATATAATAATAGAATCCTCATCTAGGATTTTGTTATAGGAAAGAGAATCAATAGTTATAGAGAAGATCAAATAGAGATGGCTATGCGTAATGATATTGATCATAGCTCTTTTTAGTCTTTCTTAATTATTACAGTTAAATCTAACAATAGAATTTCATTTCCTTTCTACTGTGTTAAGTATATGAACTATCATATGTTACCTCTTTTTTATTTTAGTAACATGATGAGCTCCTTATGCTTGAATAAATGATAGCATGCTCTTCATTTAGAACAATGGGACCATCTTTTAGTCAAATGAATTAGAGAGGGTGCATGTATTTAAATTCCTCTATGCACTTGAACATTTAGTCTAACTTCTAATTTTCATATCAAAATATCAAAGACCCAATAGTAAATAGTTCAAATAGGCATTCTAACACATTAAAATTCTGGCCTCTTATAGATGTGACTATGATACAAATTAATATAGCTCACCAAGACCATGATGCTAGATCTACCTAGAAAGGGGTGAATTTTGGAGAGTGCATAGGCTCAAAAGGGAGCATACTAGAGAAGGATTGAAAAACTAGTGTGAAATTGTAGGGTGTTACAATTTAAGACATTTTCAGGAATTGAAAATGATAAATAACATATAAAGATTAAGTTCACTTTAAGGAATTGAAAATGATAAATGGTATATAAAGATTAAGTTCACTATAAGAACATAACAATATTCTATTGTGTTAAATGAAGTAATTAAAATCAAGGTGACAAAATAAATGATTTAAAATGTGGAAGTAGAAGAAAATGTAGGAAACATATGGATCCTATCTACTTTATATTGGTGGCTATTAAAGATCTTGATAAATTATGTCTCATGTTATAGAAAAATAAGAGGAATTGGAATTGATTCATGTTGCAGAATTATTATTATTATTATTTTATTTAGGTTCTTCCATGATAGCTGGTACAGAACACTACGATGGAAATGATCCACATGATTTGGCCTACATAAATGAATATTAGCTTAAGTTGCATGTTTATCTTGAGTTGTTGCAAAAAGCTAAGGCATGTTGTAGTTTGTTTATTTTTCAAACTTCAAATGTGAACAAATTAATTCCATATGAGCTAGAATGGCTTCGTGCATGGTGTTTTATGGGTCAAAAGCATGCATGAGGGGGATAACATGAAGTTTCATATCGTTACACTCAAACAAAACTAAAAGCCACACCCACACCTAGGGGCGGTAGAGGGAGACTAGGACAGTCAGACACCACGTATTGATTTACAGAAAAATTATGAGATGTATAAATCATGGTGACTTGTATAAATCATGCTATTACCTAGGTAGGGAGATAAAGAAAACATTAGCATTATCCAAGGAGAAATTTAGAGGAGAATGAGAAGGGGTTGTCATCATCATCAAGGCTGTCACATTGATAGGTGTGGATAGATTGGATTCACAATGATAATTAAGCACATAATACACACTGTAGGCACTTATAGAAATTATAAAATCATTTCATTGCCTGATGATAAAAAACATTACATTATGTCTCTCTTTTATAGAGGTCTTTGATTATTTCTGGAAACATCTAAATTAGCCAACATAAGATAAATAGATATTTCTAGAGCTATCTAAACATAAATGCCTTCTAGAACCTAACCCTATTTGGTAATCCAACAATTTCTATAATCCTCTATTACGCCTTTACATTTCATTGGAGGGGGAAATTACATTCCAACACTCTCCTCTAATTTCAACCTCAAATGTTGTTACAAAAATATTCCAATGTGACATGATTATTATTTTCTTTTTCTTATTTCTCATGTCCACATCCAAGTTTGTAGTCTTTGAAACCTATGATCATAATGTTTGGGCTTTCAAATTCCCTTTTCTCTTGCCTATTGTTTTTCTTTTTCATAACATTGTTGACTATTCAAATCCTTTCCTTTGCCTAATACCAAAATGTCATTTTCCAATAATCTTCATATCTGCTAATGCCTTTGTCCAACTTCTGAGGCAGTCATTAAAAATAATTAATTTAATTCTTCCAAATAATAAACCTAAACTTCTTGCAAAATCACTTTCTATAGATGTCTTGCTACATAATGATTGAGATTTACTCAAACCGTTTTTTATCCTCCTTGAATATTCAATCTTTGAAAGATCTGTATCATTACATACACTTGATCTTTTGTACTTGAACAAACTTTTGATCATACCTATAATCTTCTACCAACTCGATGCATAGCTCCATCCACAATCCATTTTTATACAACCTACCATAAAATCTTTATTGTACTTTCTATTCCAACATGTCTGATCACAATGATTTTTCAAGCCACAAATATTACAAAGATGTATACCCCAACATTTATCCTTTTATGCCCTTTCCTATTACAGTGTCAACATTGCACAGTCCTTATGCTTTTAATTGATTCTCTTGAACCTTTATTCATCTTTCCACTACCTACATCATATCCAAGACCTGCATATTTGGCTTGACTGTAGTCTCAATTGGATTCTTTAATCCTTGTTCACAATTTGGACCTCTATGAACTCTAGTGCTCACAAGCTTGGTCTTGATACTCTCAAGGGCTTTTTGACACTTAGGTGTCCAAGAGAAGACAACATAGGGTATACAAAGGGAGACAATTTTATTGTAGTTTTGGATAGATCTCCTATCATATCCATCATGAAGGAAACTCCTAACATTCTTTTAGGTAGAAGGTATATAGAGGTCTTTTACTTTTTACAATGCCTTTTGAGGAGATTAAATAGAAGAAAGATTCACAAAATCATCCCTGATAGCCCCCAATTTTGTAAGATCCCCACTAGCACCTAATAGAATAAACACCTGTAGCAAAGCAACATGGACACATCTATATTTAAAATAACACAACATATTTAAATGTCTAGTTAGATTTTTTAGAAATATTTAACATATCATGCCTTAATTGTTTAGGAGAACTATATAAATGATTTTATTACTATATCATTTTCACATATCATATCAAACAACATGATAAATTTTATGATCTAAATAGCTTTCTTCCAAACATTCGAGAGAAAAACAAAATAACAGATTTAACTATGTAGTAATATAGAAAAATAATAAATATAGGACAATTTTATGATTACATACCTTTTCACCATAAATTCAATACAAAACCAAAAAATAGATATTCTTATTTTTTAATTTTTAGAAGTGATTATAAGATACATAAATTTTAGGGATAAGTGATTGTTATTTAGATATTTAAACCATTGAACAGAATAGGAGAGTTTAAACTAGCCATGGTTATCTAGTACAAATTAGCTACTTTGTTTGTATGAAAACCACTTCTTTATAATGGAATCAATCCTATTATAAAAAATCTCATGATAAATTAAACTATATATATCATATAGTAATGAATGATTCAGACCAATGTAGGATTATTGTTTGAATTCATATACAGAAACTTTTTAGCTAGAGACATCAAATATAATTTTTTGACTCATACAATCTACCATTGAAGATACTTTTAAATACCTTCTGGTATATTTTTAAAAATGCCAAGCAAGCCAACATACTCTATCATAATAATAAATTATTATTATACTAGTTAATTATATTTATATAATTGAAAAACCATCTAGCCAATGAAATGTTTTATCTCAAACCAAAGGTCAAATAAAATTTATTACATTGAATATTAATATCAATAAAAACTGATTGTAAATAATGTATTCCATATTTAAATCTATTTGTCTTAGCTGGAAATAAAATTCATGACTTTAAAAAAAAAGTAATATAAATAAGTAAACTACCTAACTTGTATAAGTGGCATTTTGAAAAATTGAATGCAATAGAATTTTAGGGGACATAGTAACTTAATCATTGTATTCCTTACTAATGTAATCTCTACTACAACAAATTTATAAAAAATATTTCACAAATTATTAGCCAAGAGGCTACTTTCGTGCAACAAAAAGGTCTGTATAATTCATGATTTTCAAAATTTAAAAAAAATTAAAAATATACATTAATCCTATTCATTATCTTAATTTTTTTAAAAGATAGAAAAATATATATTACAAATACTATATTACAATCCTTGCATATTGCAATTGCTATATTACAATCCCCAATAAAAAAGCAAATTATATAATATAAAATGTTGTGAATCCATTTTTTATGTGAATATTTAATCTAAAACAAATTTTTGTTTAGAATAGTAAGGAATGCATGATTTTTTCATAAAAAATGGTGCTAGAATATAGGTGTTAACAGATACCATTATACATGAAATTAGGTCAGTTAAAAGATTTGGTTAAAAATAGCCGAAAATAAAAATCATTTGCTAGAATGTTATAATTCATTGGAGGCACTGCTACATGGAAGGAAGAGAGCTTACTAGGTTCAAATTTTTCTTCCTCTGCTTTGAGCAATCAGAAAACAATTTTTATTCTACAGTAGTTAAAAGCTTTTTCTTCCTCTACGTTTGAGCATTCCTATTTCATTTTTTCATTTTCTATTTTTCAAAGTTATTTTGATTTTTGATGTCTAACTTTATATTGAAAGTGTTTTTCTATTCTATTATGCTTTTGATTAGTACAAATATTGGATGTGACTAGAGACTAGGAGGAGAAAATCGTAACGAGATTGGAGGAGAAACCTATTGGCAACCATTTGAACTAGGTTCCAATTATTTTGTTCACTATGTTGGAGGAATTTTGGAAGTCATTTTGTATTCTATTTATGACATTTCTTTACAATACCTTCAATTTCAAAATTATTGCCTTTGTGTGAGTAAATGGAGCACCCATTAGTTAGAGAAGCTATTTTTTTAGGGCCACCAAGATGTTTGATGAAGCCCTCATTTTACATCAGAAGAATGAGGAAGTTTACAACTTAAAACTTTAGATAAACTTTTTAGAATTTTAGATAAAAAATTTCCAAACTCTCAAAACTTTGCAGCCCTGACGTAGATGAGGAATTTTAAAACTGAGAAATATCATTCCACCATTTCTTTCCACTCCCTTTCAATCTTGGATTAAATCTACATCTTAATCTTGCCTCTATCAATTTCTAGACCTCGACTTATAATATTTATTTGACATTTAAAGTCAGTTAATTAATTGGCAGAAGAGGATTCACAAAGATAAATATTTTTGTAGTGTTTGGAGAGGTTTAGCCAAGAGTTTAAATTTTTTTCCCTCAATTAGAAATGATTGAAAGTGAAAAGTATTTTTGTAGAGTCAATGATGGTTTCACTTCCACTATCATAAGAAAACTTCATGATGAAATGGAAAAAAAAGAATATCTAATGAGACTACTGATGAAATTGTAAAAATATGGAAATTGGTATATCCAATTTTGAACATTCACCTAAGTAAGGGTTTTTGGCTTCCATGGTTATCCATAGAAGTTTCCATGCTACCCTTCTGATAATCTATTGCTTTTGGAGTTGTGTAGAAAAAATGTTCAAGTAACAAGATAATTTGGAGACCGAAGCTTAGATTTATTTAAGTTTTCAATAACTATTGGAAAGTACTCCTGTGCTGATCTTGATGTAGTAGAAGGTGCAAAAATAGATGTGACTCATCTCTGAATTAATATTATTGGGGATGTGTGATATAACTTTGATCCAATAGGAAGGATATCTAGAATTGTAAATGAAAGTTATAAACACCAAGTTATTTTCGAGGATCACTGGGCAAATTGTGTAAATGAAAAACAAATTATAAAAAAGGTACTATTGTAGATTGTCACTAGAGCTCATGCGATCTTGCAAAATTCATAACATTCTAGAAGGCCTAAAAGAAGATGGGAATTGGTTGCTTGCATTATATGAAACACATAATATATCTAGTCTCCCAATTGATCCAATAGATTGGTACTCTCAAGAAGAAACTTTGATTGAGAATTGATCAATGCATGTCATATTGCTATCAATTGAGTGGGTCCAAAAGCTATTTTCATTACTTCAATGCATTTAATATATCATACATTTGAATATCATATAAAAAAATTCACAAATGCAATGAATATTGTGATAGATGATGTCATAGTGGACCCACCTATGGTTTCAAATGAAATTCTCAGTGTAAATCATGATTTTATTATCAATGATGGCAATACAGATGAGGATGAAGGCAATTCATCTCCTCTTGAAGTGCATATCAATGATGTGACTTGTGATGGTTTGAAGAAAGATCAAAATTTTCATGTTAAATCTCCACAAAATGTTTAAAATACATGTAATTCACCTCATGTTCGATCATATGAACATGTGTAGTGTTCTCTATCATTGTCCAAAGACTCCATATTTCTTTTAGATAAGAAAAATGAGGATGGAATACATGCTACATTTATAGAATGGATGGATGATTTGGAATTTCTAGGTATTCACATGATTCAAAAGGCAATGAAAAAATATAAAAGTTTTCTTAAGAAGGTAATTATGGCACGGGAGATTGATGAAACAATATTTGGGGAGCCTCATTTCTTAAAAGAGGATATTCCAATTGTAAGAAAGGTGAAGGAAATACATGTTGATCAATTGGTCTAAATTGGTGTTAGTCATAGCAAAGCCTCACTCCAAGAACTATTAAAGGTGTCTAATTTGAGAAGATCAACATTGATGAATTGTCATAAAAAATTGCACACAATAAAAAGTTTGCTAGATATATCCATGATAGGGATCCAAATTTTATTTTATTTTAATCAATAAATGGCCAAGGCCTTGAAAATTTTTATTAAATCAAAAAATTAAGTTACATAGCGTTACTCCATTCAAACAGGCAGTGGTAGGAAAGAATAAGAAAATCTCCAGTCTTACCCAGTGTGTACGTCCTATATTGTTACAAATTGAAAGGGTCATACCTCAATCCAGTCAGAATTATAGAAAAACAATTTACAAAAATACAAGGGAATTCCCCATGATGTATAAGCTTTGAATACATAGATTTGTCACCATTTCACAATCTAAGAAGCCAATGTCAAATCTAGAATCAATCTTTATGTACCTGTCTCAAATAGTCTATCTCCAATACATCTTAAAGTACTTACATAGTTAGAGCATCCTAAGAGATAATCTATAAATGATAAAGAGACCGCATAGATCAAATCAAGTCTATTGCATTAATTCCATCTAAAAGGATAAAACCATACTAAACCTCTCATGCACTATCCCAAAATGTCATGAGGGAAGCCCGTGAAAATTACTTAATCTACATTACCGCTTGATCATACCAATTAATAAAACCATAACTAAATTGATACCTCAAGAGGAACATTAAAATGCAAAATACTAACAATGCATATTTTAAACCCCGCTATATCAATGGGCAACAAAGTGCATAAGCCTCCATTAGATTCAAAATTAGGATAAAGCTTAAGAACAACCCAGATAGATTCTAGTCACCTTTATCAAAAACATTGTAGATCATAGACTACCAAATACAAAAGATCCACTCTCTAAAATGCTAGAGCTGAGTTCACCATAGATTATTGGTGCATAGTGACTGAAAACTTATAAAATCCAGAAGACAGTTATCCTTGATCAATCTCTGAAATCTGGGAGCATATAGGCATACTACCTTATGATAATATTGCAAAATGAAAACCATATATTAGAAAGCTATGAATTAGAAAAATATATTGTAAAACCTTACCATATAATCCATAATAGACACTAATTTTAGGCATTTCACCTCAAGAAAATAGAACAATCTAAATCTATACAGAGCTACATAATATGAGAATAGTAGAAGGCCCAAAAAAACAATGAGAAGGAGCCATAGTAATCGAGCCAGAGTATCCAATTATCCACCATTAATAGAAGAGTTATAACCATAACTAGATTAATCAGACAAAAAATAAACAAATAGAAATGCTTCTCAGCTTACAAAGTCTCATTGCTTTCATGGGTTTTGTGCAAAATATCCTACGATTGATTAATCTCAAACCATAAATAGAAAACAACTAGAAGAATGCCATACAAAAAATGCAAATAGTATCAACACTATATAGTATTATATTTCAGATTCAGATATTACATTAGTGGGAAACTACCAAAAGAGTAATCAAAATCTCCAACATATTTCAATAATAACAAAAGCTAAGCCGATACTATAGGACCTTGCTATATACAACCCTAGAAACCTAAATACAAAGATAAAAAATCCTTACAACAATCCTCAAAATTTTATAGACCCATACCTTAACCTACTTCCTCGATGAAACCATAATCACCTCGGGAATGTCATTGGAGTTATTCGTAATGAAATTGGGAGGGAATTCGAAGTTGATCTTAGCCCTATTCATATTTTTATAATTAAGAGTGCAGAATACCAGGGCATTAAGATCATCAAATACCACACCCAGTTGGACATAAGCATTGAACATATTGAGCTAATTAATGATCCAATCCTCGCTCTCATCCACTGTGATCTTCTACCAATAGAGAAGGAAATGGATACTCACTTCCATACAAGGCCATTCCTTGTAAAAGGAAAAAGTTTCCCTAACGATGAGAGATTGCAATTGCACTATGGTTTCCAGATCAACTGCACCCAGAGGGAGGCTCATATACTTCTTGGGAAGGGGAGTTCAAAAATTCTTGTCTATTTTGTATACTGCCTTTTCCAGTCCTTTACGCCATACTAGGCTGAAAATATCATAACATAGCTTAATAATGTCCCCTCTTCCAATTTTAGCCCTCACTAAATAGCCTATGAATGATCCAATGATGCTACTATTGGTCCTCCAAGTAGCCCTATAGTTAAAAGCACCTTCTCCTATGGCTTTACTCATAGAAAAGTGGGTCATATCATCTATAGGTTCGAGAAGGCAGCTTCATCTCTTAGGTTTAACATTTCCCAAAAAAGCCATGGTTCAATTCTCTATCATATGAAAGATATGGATGTTACTCTCCATTGAAGTTGAAGGAAAGTGACATAGATTTTTGGGATAAGATCTAAAGATGGCTATTTTAAAAACCCTGCGAGGAGTCTGGAATTAATTTTCTAGTTGTTTTCATCATGCTCCGACCCCTATATGAGCTGAAATTAAATAACAATGGATGCCATCATTCAGGAGTAATCTAAATCAATCATGACAACTAGTGATGACACATCGTGAGCTCAGCAACACTTATTAAGTATATAAAACCTATAGCAAAAGTAAATGGTCCATACTACTACCTAACATAAAAAGGAAATCCCACCGAAACCTCCACAAATGATAGAAGGTCCATTCATCTAACTAAAAGTAAACTTGTATAAAGAATCTAAACATAGATATGAGGATAGGTTAAAAGCTAGCCTAAACTAAAGAAAAGCCAAATCAAAATGGGAAAAATTGAGAGCGGATAGCCAAATAAAGCTAAACAAAATAATACTCTAAACATATCTCATCTAACCTTTATATACCTATAGATCTTTCTCAACTATCTCAAACACTAGCCTATTATATCAGACCACTATAAAGAGTAATCAAAAGGTACTACCGTATATTGTAAATTAATATTGATTCACCATCAGCTCCTTTGTTAGCTAGCCAATCTACTTTTTTATTACCTTCTCAGAATATATGACCTATTTGGAAATCTTCAAAATGATCAAGGCACACAAGGACTTCTTTTAGTTTTGAATTTAGGATCCAATTAGGCATCTCTCATTTCCTTACTACATTTAGGATAATCTGAGAATCACCCTTAATGATTACCTTAGATAATTATAGATTATTACAAAGATGTAAACCGCTATCTAATGCTTCTAATTTTTCCAAGTTATTAGAGGTAGGAGGGAGGGGCAACACTAAGTTCACTATCCACTTACCAGAGTCATCATTAACTATGAAACCAATATCAGCCACCCCTGGGTTACCTCTAGCTATGCCATCGAAATTAAGTTTAAACCATCCACAAGGAGGAGGGACCCACTTGCAATTAGACCTTGGCACCTTATTTCTCTTTAAGTAAACCAGGGGTGGATTGATGAGGTTTGACCAGTTCTTTTTCATAAGCCCATCGCAATAAGAGAAGGAGCCCTCTTCTTTAATTGATTTCCTAAGATGAGAATTCAACACCTCCACAATGGAAGCTTCTATATATAAAAGAAATCATTTGAAACTCATTTCTCTATCCTAAAAAATATTATAGTTTCTTTCCTTCCACAACTCCCACACAATAATCAAGGGACAAATATTCCAAAGCTTATTATAAATCCCATGGTCCAATTTTGTAGGCCATGATAAGAGGCGGGCTTGAAAAGAGTTCGGCAAAGGAGTAGACCACATGAGCCAAGCCTTGAGCCACTCCCAACAAATTTTTGCTAATGGAAAATTATAGAATAGGTGATCTACATCTTCATTGTTTTGTTTACATAAAACACACCAAGAAGGGCCTATGATACCAAATTTAGAAAGTTTGTCTATGGTCAAGACTCTTTTTTGCAGGGCAAGCCACAAAAAGAACCTATTCTTAGGAAGACAGACAACATCCCAACAAAGTTTAAGTGGCATCTCAACAAGTTTCCAGCTCTGAGAGTGGGCTAAAGCATTATAACCTTGTTTTACACTATATTTAACCTCCACTATTGGACCCCATCAGAGAAAAACTTAATTTTATAATCCTTGATCGTATTGCCCCATAATTATGTCAACATAGATTTAACATTATCATGACAAGGGGAACAAGGAATTGGAGGATACTCATCCTAGGAGTCCTCCTAGAACAAGGCTTTATCCCCCAAACCCACATCCCTAGTCAAAAAATAAAATATCAATTTCTGACACTTAGACATAAAGTTCCAATAATCTGATCCTTTTGGAAAAAATTTCATCCTAAAAAGTGACAAAGGATCTATTGGATCAATATATTTATTATAGATAATCTTGGCCCATTTGTGATTACATTCCATGTATAGCCTCCATATAAATTTTTCTCCCAAAGCTTCATTTTGCCACTATGGCTTCTTAATCCCTAAACCCCCAAACTCTTTAGGTTTGCATAAATTATCCCATTTAATGAGGGCTAATTTATTATCATCTTCCCTATCTTTCCATAGGAAGTTTCTATGTTTGGTTTCAAATTTTGAAGACATCCAATTAGAGAGGGGAAGACAAGCCATAGGAAAGATTGGAATGGCTGAAAGGATCGAACTGATCTTAGTAATTTTACTAGCCTTGATGAGCCACTTACCTTTCCAACTCCCTATCCTCTTATCCACCTTCTCAAGTGTGTCCATCCAAACTTTACTAGATTTTGAACCATTTTCCATGTAAATACCTAAATACTTGCATGGAAATAGCCCCTTTTTGTAACCCATAATCCTGCAGATCCCGTTTTCCATTTTCGGGTTAGCATTCAAAAAGAATATTTCAGATTTTTCTTTATTAACCTTCTATCCTAAGGCATCCATATAGGACTGTATGATATTTTTAAAACCAAAAGCCTCAAGAACAAAATTTTTACAAGTAAAATTGTGTCATCTACATACTATTGGTGGATAATATTATGGAGATTTCTAGTTACAATTATACCAAAAATCTTCTAATCAAGATATGACTGCTCTACCAAGAGCTTCTGTCATAATAATGAAGAGGGAATGAGATAGTGGATCTCCTTGTCTAATACCCCTAGAGATTTCAAAAAAGCCTTCAAGCATCCCATTTATAAGAATAGAGATCTTAGGGGTGGAAATAAATTTGAAGATTAGGTTGATCCATTGATGAGAGAAACCGAAAGCCTCGAGGACCTTGTAGAGGAAATTCCAATCAACCATATCATAAGCCTTTTGTATATCTAACTTCATAAACATACATGCTGCTTTTTCTTTGGATGCCGAGTGGATAGTTTCTTGGATAGTGAGAATACCATCCAAAATAGATCTTCCTAGAACAAAACCTATCTATTCTTCAAAGATCAATTTGGTAAAAGACCCTTGAGCATATTTGCCAAAATTTTAGAAAAGATTTTGTATATCGTGTTACACAAGGCAATAGGATGGAAGTCTCCAAAATGTTCCAACCCATTCTTCTTAGGAGTCAAAGTAAAAAAGGAGTAATTAATCTCAGCTAATAGAGATCCTCCATTCCTTGAAGCTTCAATTGCTTTCCAAAGGTCTTCCCCCAAAATATCACAACACTTTTGGAAGAAAAAGGCCTAAAAACCATCGAGCCCTAATGATTTGTTGGGATTCATATTAAAGATTGCAGATCAAACCTCATCTAAAGTAATTGGTTTATTTAGACTTTTGTTATCTTTGAACATAATTAATTTAGGGATAACTTTGAGCATTTTGGATTGAGCCTCCCTATTTGATCCTTTGTAATTATTTAATAATCCCTGAAAGTGAGAAACTAACATATCTGCTATTTCTTGAGGATTCTCCATGTGAATACCCAAATGATTAGTGATACTAGTGATTTTATTATGAGATCTATCATAGATGGTTGAATTGTGAAAAAACTTTGTGTTATGGTCCCCCTCATCCAACCATTTATCCCTAGATTTTTGCCTCTAGAATATTTTCTCTTTGGAAAGGATATCTTCGTGTTTCGTAAGAAGCCCTTTTTCTAATAAATAACTCTCATTATTAATGTCATGCTTTATAATATCCTAATTTAGACTCTTTAATCTTTCTCCAATTTCTAACTTTTCTCTAAAGATATTATTAAAATGTTCTCTATTCCACTTGAGGATATTTTCTTTTAATAATTTAAACTTAGAAATAAAAATAAACATTTTAGAGCCTTCAAAGCTGACTTGTGTCCACCAAGTCCTAATGAGCTCAATAAATTTTGGATCTTGAAACCACATCTTTTCACACTTAAATGGATTTCTGATTGGTTTAGAGGGTTCAAAAAACTCCACTCAAATAGGGAAATGATTTGATCCTGCATATGGCAAGATGGAGGACTGAAAGTTTTTATTGAAGTCCGTAAAATTTCCTCAAATCAAAAACTTATCTAGCTTCTCTACGATATAAGCATCATCCTTTCTTCTATTATTCCATGTGAAAGGGCCATTATTTAAAGGGATGTCTATCATACTATGTTTATCAATCCATGCTTTAAATTCTAAAGATGAAAGAGGTAGGTGTTGCATGATTCCTACTTTTTCATCCAAGCTTAAAATGGTGTTAAAGTCACCACCAATTACAATGGGACTATCATTGCAATTAAGAAAAACTGAACTTAATTTATCCTAAATAGTTTTCTTCCTTGTGAAACTGTTTGGACCATAAACATTGATTAAAATAAATTTCAAGTCAGATTTTAGACTCTGCACACTGGAACACATCCAATTGCTACTACATTCTAAGTAATGCAATTCTACTTTCCCAGAGTTCCAAATTATACCTAAACCACCAGATGCCCCTATAGCTTCTAGAAAGATCGATTCCCATACTCCTAACATCTTATTTAGTTTTAAACCTTCTGACTAGTTTAATTTTGTTTATTTTATTAAAATTACCTCTAAATTAATTTTTTTTAGATATTGTTTAATTAACCATTTTTTGCTAGGGGCATTTAGGCCCCTAGCATTCTATCTGGTGATCCTTATGGTGCCTTGGGAAGGCACTTCCCCTTCCCAATATTGAGTAATTCGTCAATTTTTATCTATTCTCTGCATAGTCCATCAACCTCTCTTAATTCCTTCAATGATTTCCTACCTCTTTTCCCTTTTGATCTGCCATGTGTTGGAGAGCTCAATCCTTCCTAATTCATATGTATTTCGAGATCTTGTTAATAATTAATCAGACTATGTGCTGAAAGAGTCTTGATACCCCTTGTTTCACCAAACTCCTCCTTTTCTAATTCACTAAAAACCTTACTTTTGATACCATCCTTATCCAAATCCACAAGGTTAAGCTCTATCACATTACATATGCCTACTCTATTCATTTCTTGATTTACTTCTGATTTGTCCCCATAATTCTCATACTATTTCAATAAATTATCCTCCATCTCAATCTTCAAAAGATCCCTTCTAAGATCCTTAGCTATGTAGTCTTTACCTACTAGTTTGATGATTCTTTGTATCAAATTCTCCTTCTAGGAGGTATACTATTATTAATGTTATCCAAACTAAAAACTTGATTAAGCTCCTCAACAAGCTGATCTAAATCCTTGCCATCTACTTCTGGAGTATCCACTTCAAGAAGGGGATCCACTTCTTTGTTTAAAAAATTCTAGACATCTATAACAATCAAACCTTCTATTTTTTTACCCTTATTCATCATATTTGACTAATTAATCTCTAGAGTAAAAGGTGAAGTTATGTGATCATCCAGAGTCTGCTAGAATTTATAAGAAAATCTGAATCCTTTATTACTGGGAGTAGATACCTCAACCTCAACATCACTATCTTGAACCTACTACTGTGAAGCCTATCTATCTTTTTTTGATGCATTATCCTCATCCCTGTCCTTTGGTGAAGCAAAAAGTAAAGTATTTTCTACCTCAACTAAATCTAATTTCTCTAAGCCTCCTAATGCTTTGACTTGAAAATTTCCGGAATCTGTTGCACCTGTAATTGTCTCTCTTTGTATTGCATTGTTCTTCCCTATTTTGATCCTTATCTCCTTCTTGAGCCATATTTGAGCAAAAAGCTATTATAGCTCCCTTGGCATTACTTGCTGTCTGATTCTATTTTACATATGCCCATTCCTCTTTCATCTCCTCCTTTTTCTCTGACTCAGTCCACTATTTCAAAGATTTGGGTGATTTCTTATTTTTCTTAGCTTTGTATTTTTTTGGCCTCTCTTTCCCTTGAAATAATGATGGGGAATCATTGTAAACAATGATAGATTTCACCCTGTCATTAAGTTTTGTGAATCCTTTATCCTCTCCTTGATTTCTTGTTTCTGAGATCAACATATCCACCTAGACCCTGTCTTTGTTTTCAAGCTAAGAATAGAATTCAAAATTTTCAAATTTAATCCCCATCTTATTTCTCAGTATAGTTTAAAAATTTGAAGTGAGAGGAAGATTATGTAGTCCCATGCCATTATGATCCTTAATTTTGATGATCTCTAAGATTTCATCTTTGTATTTATGAAGATTTAAATCATAGAATGCCTATTTGTTTTAACATTTTTATGTGTTGTAGATCCTTGATTTAATTTGGTATTGATTAATAATTTTACTTTGTTATTAGACTAAAATGATGCATCAATTCCAATAAATTATCCTAAAGTTGACCCAATCAGTTTAAGTGTTTCGATTTGATTTAATTTCGGTGGTAGGGAATGAATATTAAACTAGATGGGACACTTAATATCTACATCTACTAGTTTAAAAATTTGAGACCATTCAATAAATTTGACAAAATGGCCACTTAAGAAACATTCTAAAACATTAATAAAATCATTTCTAACTAATCAAAATAGTTCAAATAGAGAACATTGTTACCAAAGAGAGATATACTTACCTGACCCTGGCAATTTTCTTCTAGCCAATTAGACATGAAAAACATTTCTTCTCTAGATCTAGTCCAAATTTTAAAAATTCCAAGGTTTTTGCCTTTCATCCACACATCTTCACATTCTTCACTTTGAATCAAGGTGGTGTCTATTGGATCTGCATTATGGGGCGGATTCTTTGGGAGATTTGCCATACTCTTGCCACTTTTCTTAGCAAATCTTTGGTCTGGGGGTATGTAGGGTTTAGGGGTTTCATTAATCGATGCATTCAAAAAATTATCCCAACATGGAGGTTGTAATATAACCCTAGCTACTTCATATGGAGAAGGTAATGTAATGCGGTTGATTAAGGAAGCATATTTAGTCATATTAAAAACCCTAATTTGATGGTTTAAACTTTCTATAGTGAAAATTGCATGTGATCGATACATACCCAAAGGCTTTGTGTTATGAGTTTCTCTATTGGTATGGAAAATCCCTTTCTCTAGTGATGTCTTAAAGAACCCATCACTCTGTACGTCATAATTCAAATCCCTATGATTGTCTGATTTGGCAAGAATGGAGAAAATGTTTCAGTTTCTAGGACATAATGAGTGTTGAATGTATTGTAGGCTTTTGAAAAGTTTTGGAAATGAAGTTTCCTAGGGCTTTTGAAAAAATTGTTTTCTCCATTTGCCCATTTGGTATTCTTCGTACGTCTGCTTGTCTTCACCAAGTTGTTTTTATTTGTTGCTCTGAAATTTTTTGCATGTCTGCTTTTGTTCACATGTCTACTTTTGTTCTTCATTTTCATAGGGATACAAAAGTTTATCAAAGGTTTGGGTTGTAATTTGTTTGATAGTTCTTCCGCATTATGTTCCGTTGATCAAATAGTTCAACAATTTTCGAAGTCAATGCATAAGAAATTAAAGAAAGAGGACATTGATATTATGATGCAGAAAAAAAAATGTGATTTTTAGTCACAAATTTTAGATGTTGTGGATACTATTAAAGGTGTAAAAAATATTATTAACTTTGTGAACATGAAGTTCAAGTACCACTTGGGTCCCGACAAGAAACTATTGAGAGAAGTTTTTGGTGCCTTTGTACAACACTATTCCATATAGATAAAAAAACAATTTCAACACAATCATATATATTTTGAGCATACTCCAATTATGTAATTTATATTTCTATATGTAATGCAAAAAAAATTTCAAAATAGAGTCTTAATATTTCTTTGTTTAAAATGTATTAAATCTAAACATGTCCAGATGTTTTACATACAATCTCACTATTAAATATTTGTTTCATGTGTGACTAATACAAAAAACTCTTTTTAAAGATGATGTATATTTTTTGTTTGCTTTTATAATTTAATATTTCAAATTCATTATGTTTTTCAACAAACAATGTTTTTTTCCTTTATAGATAATATTTAATTTAGAATAAGGGAAAAATAATCTTATGATTGTCTTGTTGGAAGATAAAATTAACCATGGAAAAAAATGTGATTTTATATGTAAATGAATAAATAGAATAAATATTTTCAATAATATTTTAAAAGTTATGTATACTAAGACAATCTAATCTTATAAAATACATTAAAATCATATTTTGTTACATAAAATTTTATAGTTTTTTATTTTATTTGAATTTCTTGAACAATCAAAGTAAAGAAAGATAGTCTAAATAGTACTTTAATTTTCAATTTTAAGATATGCCACCAAGACATACTAATTGTTAGTCTAAAGATGAGAGAAGACAATATCAAAGAGAATATACACATAGACAAAAGGAAAAGATGGATGATAAAGAAAGGGAGAAACAACATCTACTCCACAATGAAAAAGAGAGAGATATATGCTAGAAAAAGAGAAGACATGATGGATACAAAAATAAATAATCAATAGAAATTTCTAAGGAGTACATGTAATTTAGGTAGTCCAACTATCTCAGAACAATATAGACCATCACAAGTTGAAAATGAACAAATTTTGATTACATCTTTTAACTTTCAATCTATAGAGAATGAAATGCTTCAAATATCTCAAAATAAAATGGACTATATATCATGTGAGCATGAAGAAATAGATGAAAGCCAATAAGAAAACAATTGCACTAACTATAGTCTACAAGATATTGAGGATAGTGTTCGAGACATGGAGCAAATAATTTTGGAAGGAACATAGAGTGGAAACTTGTCAAAAAGAAATGTGGTTAGAAGGAATTCTAGGATGCAATATCATAAGGATTATAGAAAATGATGACAAGATGAAATTAATGAAGCTCAAAAGGAAAATAAATGTCTTGTTCACAACCAAGAAGATAGGCAACGTGTTGCTAGAAGAAGAACAGGGAGAATATTAGAAGAAATACAAGCCAATAACAATACTTCGACAACTGCATCAATTGTTGAAAATGATCATCCTACATTGAAAACTGTAGCACCATTAAATTCTATGGATGCAAACTTGAGTAAACAAAATGAAGATGTTTGTTGTGGTATAGAGATTCAAAGGAGCAACAATGAATTTTTTTGAAATATTTATCAAAACCTTCAGATACTCTTTCGACATTGATTAGATAATTTGGTTATGCCTACAATGTGCTACATGTGTTAGGAGTCTTATGTTGGCATAAAATTAACCATACAGAAGAAGGTCCAATGTGTAGTAGGTGCTAGCAAGAAAAAGGAAATAACAGATTCTCAATAGATAACAATATAGACCTCGGTTCACAACCACCTAAACTTGCAAATTTGACTCAGGTAGAAGAAATGTTAATTGCACATGTAAGTCCAATTTTACAAGTTACGTATGCATTAGGGGGCTAATCTAAATACAAGAGACACACAATAAGTTTCCTTCATAATATTGAGCATGTATGTCAAAGTCCACCATGCCCAATAAAAGACTTGCCTATAATAATAGTTCGGAAAAAATATCAATGTGGTACAAACTATGACTTTAAAGCTAATAGAAATTGAGTCTACCATGCTCTAAGGTATTAAATCAAAACTGGTAAATTTTTTACTGACATTAATAGTTTGTACAATGACATATTGAATAGTGTACAATGACATACAATTTGTAAAGGGAGCATGTTTCAAAAAAAATGGAAAAATGACATGCAGGTAATATCTATTTAATTTATCTTAACAAAGATATTGCAATGAAATATTTATTGTGTTCTAACTATTTGCACTTAAATTGTAGGTATAATGCTCCTTGGGTAGTAAATATAAATGGATCAAAATTGTATGAGGATGCAAAATGTGGAGAAAAAATAAATTGAACCTCAAATGAATGATGATAGAGTCAACTCTCATAATCATTACATTTTGAAATTATGGAGAGAAAATATAGATTGGCAACTTGTTTTCTCAGCACATGTTGTTATTAAGCATATTGCAAAGTATGCATCCAAAGTAGATAAAAGTTTTGAGACCTACAATCAAATTTTGACACAGTTGGCAATAGAGACTCCTGATGACTTTGCATCCAAAGTCTACAATTTTTTTTAACTAAAACTATTATTGAAAGAGATGTTGGAGCTTAGGAAACATGTCACATGCTCCTACAACTTCCATTGGTGGAATGCAGTGGAAGATTTGTTAATCTAAATGTCTCCCAAAAAATAATGAAACATGTTAAGACAAAGAATGAAGATTGTATTGAAGAGAAAATATAATCATTCATAGATTCATATAGAAGAAGACTGATTTCTATGAACTCCATCTCTTTGATTGATGCCTCTAGAGCATGGATATATAATAAAAATAGAAAAATAATAATAAGTGGGAGCATAGAAAATAGTTGCAATTGTAAGAGTCTATCCAAGGTTTATTTCAAATTCACTACATGTATCAGACAAGTTTGTTGATTTTTTGTTTTCAAAGTAGTTGTTATATAAACCATTCTATAACACTAAAGCTAATATTGGTGATGATAATATCACAATAATTTTAAATTGGGAGACGCTAGATTATGTTCAATGGCATGTTGAACGAAGAGTGGATATAGAAAGTAGTGATGGAAGTTCTAAATATGAAAGTGACAACAATGTAATGGGTCCTCATAACACTATAGAGCATGAATTGGAAATCATCTCACCGATGAATCATGGTCAACTAATGGAGATTTCTGAAGTTGATATGCTAGGAAGAAGGGATATGGATAGGCAACATAGTTGGTCAAAGCAATATAGGTCAAATGAATATACTTTAGATGCAATCAATTTTATTGGAAAAATGAGAGAAAATGGACGCACTATAAATCTTCAACATGAACACAAAATCAATAGTAGTAAATTGGATGATAAATAGAAAAGGGAATTTGATGTTATTATGACACACTATAATGGTGTTGATAATGTAGCACCCTTATATATGACAATTCAGGGTACAACTGGTATAGGAAAGTCATATTTGATTGTTGTAATCAATCAAATTTTAAAAGATTTTGCATTCCCTAACCATTGACCACTATTAATACTAGCACCAACATGAGTGGCTGCTTACAATATAGGTGGTTCAACTGTACGTTCCAAATTGAAGATTCAAGTAAATGTCTTTAGATAGTTAGAAGGAACACATTAGACAAGTTTCCAAGAAGAATTAAGTCAAAAAAGATATACAGTAATAGATCAAATGAGCTTTATTGGGGAGAAGTTTCTTGAGAATATAGAATCTAGACTTTGTCAAGCATTTCCTCAAAATTCCAATCTTAAATTTGGAGGTATTATTCTTTCAAATTTATAATGGATGTACTAGAGAACCAAAAAAATTACATGAATTTTTTTTAATCCTAAATTGCTACTAAATATTTGACACAATTTTTTAGGTACCTCATTGATTTTGGTTGGTCATCTTTGCCAACTCCCTCCTATAAAAGACAGAGTAGCATATGATAGTAGGAGATGTGCAAAAATACTATGGGAAGATTTCAAGATTGTGATTACATTGGAAAAATTTTATAGACAAGATGGAGAGAATTTAAATTAGAAAAAATTTTGACAGCTACTCACAAATATTAGAGATGTTGAACCAAAAATTGAGGATTGGAAGTTAATAATGTCACAAACAACATGCAATATTCCAACAATAATTAATGAAGATTTTGAAAAAAATGTTCATTTATTCTCTACAAATGATAATGTTCACAAACATAATCAAAGGAAACTCCATTCTCTTCTAGAACTAGTTGCATGTGTTATTGCTACAAAGTTGTCAAACTATAGTTTGGTAGATGATAATTGTGCAAATCAACTTGATATTGAATTATTGAATTCAAGGAGATCAAGAGTTATGCTCACATCAAACATTTGGATAGAAGTAGGCCTTTTAAATGGTGCTTTGTGTTATGTTGAGGAAATAGTCTACAAGCCAAGTCCTACACCACCTCAACTACCATTATATGTCATGGTAAAATTTGATACCTACACTGGGTTTCTATGCAATAATGACTATCCTAACATAGTACCTATTAGTGTTGTACAAAGAGGTTCTACCACTCAAATGCCATTGAGATTGACATGGGCACTAATAATAAATAAATCACAAGGTTTGACACTTGAAAAAGAAACAATTGATATTAGACCAAGAGAAAGAATAGGAATGACATTTATTGCAATTTCTCGTGTAAAGTCACTATAGTATCTGAGGATAATGTCACCATTTTCTTTTTATCATTATGAGAAAATGAGGAACAAAAAATAGTTGGAAAAAGGAAAAGCAAAAGGAAAAAGGTTGAAGGCTTTAGAAATAAAGCATCATGATTGTACAGTTTGATAAGGTCCTTTCTACAACAATTAAATAATATGCATTTGTATATAGACATGTTATAAAGACAGGACTTATTCTATTTGAGCAAAGAACAAATTAATAATAATTTGGACAAAAATTGGTTGAAAAAATATGTTATTACTTTGATGTTGATCGTTCTCAATGCAAGTTGTACTTCTTCTATAATTTATTTCTTCTTTTATATAACAATTTTTTTTTGGAAAAGATTACCAAAAAAAAAGATTTTGGAAATTTTAATATTCTCAATTCTAAATTTTTATTTATTATCAATCAGTTATTTTTATTTAATCTGTTGTTGGAACATAACATGGCTCAATAAATATTATTTATTGAATAGATAGAAAATATAACTTGTCTCTTTTAATACTTAAAAATAAAAAAATCTCGATATTAGAACCTGAAATAAAAATTTTGTGGCAAAGAACGATCAAAGTTGATGACACATTTGAACATTTCAATCTTCAAACAATACATGTTGAGGAAATAAAAAATATTTGTCTTGTACAAGGCATCTTTTAGAAGCAGCGTTGTTGAAATTTTATTTGCCAGCTCTTCAAAATTTTGGTCGCTTCTACCAAGATCCTATTTTTTCACAATTGGTTTGCTTCGAAGAATGTGACCTCACAGAGCTTTATTGTGTTCCTATAGAGGTTTGGATTGAGTAATATCATTATCCAATGGACTCTGCAAAAAATGGTCCTGTGTGGTAAGAAAAAATGCTTCGATCTCCACAAACTAGTACTCAAGGTCTAGCAAATTATCATTATCATGGTCAAATTTTTAGATTGCAGTTCAATAGATTATAGAATACCCTATGGAATCAAGTTGTGGTAGATTATAGAAGTAGCGTTGTTGAAATTTTATTTGCCAACTCTTCAAAATTTTGGTCGCTTCTACCAAGATCCTATTTTTTCACAATTGGTTTGTTGTGAAGACTATGACCTCATAGAGCTTTATTTTGTTCCTATAGAGGTTTGCATTGAGTAATATCCTTATCCAATGGACTCTATAGAAAATAGTCCTATGTGGTTGGAAAAAATGCTTCAATCTCCACAAACTAGTACTCAAGGTCTAGCAAATTATCATTATCATGGTCAAATTTTTAGATTGCAGTTTAGTAGATTATAGAATACCCTATGGAATCAAGTTGTGGTAGATAGGTGGGGCCTCAAGGGGTCTTCCAGACTCTACCAATCCATGAGAGAATAAGAAATATTTTTGCAGAGAAAATACCAACATGGACACAAACTAATTGTGTTTTTCAAAGAATAAGGCAAGGAGTTACAAACACATGGTATTTGTGATGTATAACTTACAAACATCTCTATTGCTTCAATATTTTAAATACAATGCAATTTTCTTGATTTCAACAAGCCATTGTTCGATTTGATGATGATAGTGATTCTAATTAGAATATTTAACTATTTGTTACTTTCCTAAAACAATGTAAATTTCATGTTACTATAAAATTGGTGAACATTCCAATTGTTTTTATATGAATTATATATAAAGTTTAGTTAAAATATTATAATTTACATTCACATATTTTATATGTCAATTTTATTTATACAAGTATATGATTTATTACCTTTTTGGTGTAACAATTTCATAAATGGAAAGTTTTAATATTTTCTATTTCACAATAAAGTATTATATAGTTGTTTTCAATTGTTTTATAATTTTTTATTAATTACTATAAACTTCATACATTACATCAATTATCAAAGTAGTTTTTATTATATTTTTTTTGATGAATAGTTCTTTTCTATTGAAAATTAATATACTAAGATTACAATTCACAAAAAAGGGTCAAGGGATACAAGATCACCCCACAAATGTTCACATGGCTGCAACTGAAATCAAACACTATTAATATAAATAAAAAAATCATAAATAGCAACCTTAGGTAGCCAAAGCAGTGCCTGCTAAGGGTGGAAATTCATCATGATTATGACAACTCCATTCATGGTTGGGATTGGGGGGCAATGTTGGGGATAGTCCATCCATCATCAACAACAATAATAGTAGGATTAGTTACAACCTCTACATCTTTTATCTCTAGCCACAAAGGAGAAACCACCAAGTCAAGGCGAGGCCATTTTACAGAAAGTGCCCAACAAGCACTAGGAGGAGGAGCTAAGGACCAGCAAGAGCCACCATGGGGTAGGGAAGCTAAGTGGTACCTCCATCCACCATCGCAACCATTGGGAGAGCAGTGGCGAGAAGCCTGGGAGTGCGCGGTGTGTGAGTGGAGACCTGGGGAATGGTGCTATAGATGGTGGCCTTGAGGCATCGAGGTATCAGTTGAACCATCTAGAGGAACTCTAGCAATAATTCAAGGGGCATTGTCCTAGCAGTTTAGTACCTCTTGCAGGTGAGCCACCTCCTAAGCCACTTTGTTAGGTTGAACTTGAATTTGCATAGTTACATTATTACAAATGCATGCCTTAGTGTACATAGCAATATTAATATCAAGAAAACTATGAGTGAAAAGAACAACATTCCTATATTTCCACAAAGTGAACAAAATCTCCATCCTAAAGGTATGCCAAATCTGGGTGAATTTGCAAGGAATTTGGGGTAATCACCCAATATAACTATGTGCAAAGAAAAGGGTTTAGGCCTGAATGGCTTGAAGAAGTCATGAATCTAGTGCCAATAATTTTGAGCATGCCTACAAAACCAAAAATTATGCAAAAAAGACTCTAGTTGTCCACAAAAAGGGCTTCTAGGATTTGGAACCCCAATATGCTTGAGCCAAGGTCCAAGGGGAAGACCTTGAAAGGCCAGACACCAAGCAATATGGGAAATCTTGGGCTCTATAATTGCACTCCATATAGTGTCAAAGCTTTTTCTCCATTAAGAAAGAGAAGATTGCAAATGCCATCTCTAATTGAGCATATCCACCATTGGAATATGGGGAGAAAGCCATCTATATCCTAGACTTGGCTTGTAATTGGAAAAAGGAGTGGTAAGATACCACTTCCAATCATGCCACCAAGGTTTAACAAACTAAATACCCTATTTATGAATTAAGTGAACTAGAAATGAATAGAGCAATTAGTCAAAAGTTTTTTGATCTAAACAGATAAGATGGTACTAAAATTTCATATCTTCCATGGATCTAAAACTCATGGAAACCCTAGAGAAAAGATCTTTGGGAGTTCTAATGTCTCATTTGAAAAAATGCAAAGCACTAGCACCTTGAGTCTTGGCAAGGAGAGTACACTAAATGGAAAACAAGAGAGACCACCAAATGTTCAGCTGATTCAAGGAGAGGCCATTGTGGAACTCATCACCAGACTAGTGAAGCCAAGGCTTGATAGCTTCCCAATCCTTCCATATGCTCTTGATAACAAAAGAGCCCTGTATGATCACTGGCTAATGCATGATGAGAAGGGTGTGGAAACCAATCCCTTTCAAACCAAAATCTTCCAGGCTTCATCTCCAATGATGGCATGAATAATCCATTTGGAACAAAGAACAAGGCCATGTTTCTAAGTGGAAAGCAAACCAAGGCCACCAGATTCTTTTGAGAGACAACAAAAATCCCAAGAAACCTTGTGAAAGCCATGATGATCAGAGTGAGAAGCCTATAGAAAATATCTGATTAGTCTTTCCAATTTCTAGTAGGAGGCTTTAGAGGGAGCCCAACAAGAAGAATAATACATAAATTTCAAACAAATATGGAATTTTCCTGCAAGGGAGAGTGGTTTCATAAGCCAATAATCAAGCTTCTTAGTGATCTTGGCAACCACAACATTCCATAGTTTGATAGGTGAAGCCTGAAAAGAAAAAGAAATGCCAAGAAAGTGGAAAATCTCCTTGTGAGTGACCCATTTCTAATCAAACTGGCTAAGCCAAGGTGGAGCTAGCAAGAATGACTATTGATAGCAAAGCATTTTATGCCATTGAATAGTAGATCCAGAGGCTTGACAAAAAATGTCCAAGAAAATTAAGGCATTTTTAATGTTTTCTTCATCCTCCAAAAGAGTGAGGAAGGAATCATCAACAAAATGATCATTAGCCAATTGGGAGGATGATTTTGGCAAAGAAATGCCATGAACTAATACAGATGACTCAGAGTGGGCTAGTAAATAGCCAAATCCTTCAGTAGCAAGGACATGAAGTGCTGGTGGCAGAGGCCAACCTTGCCTAATGGAATGAAAAAGACCAAAAGCCTCATATTGAGAATTATTGATGGTAATGCAAACATTAGCATCGCCAAAGAGCATCTCCATAGATTGCAAGAAATTGGGACCAAAACCAAGAGCCTAGAGCATAGCCAAGATAAAAAGCCATTCAATGTGATCATAGGCTTTAGCAAAATCAATCTTCAAAAAAATAGCTATCTATTTGGACCTGCGAGCCCACTCCATTCCTTCCCAAACAATAATAATGTTGTGAAGAATATATCTAGACTTAATAAAGCCAGTTTGCTCAAGCCACACAATTAAAGGCAACAGGTGTCAAATTTTGAGAGAAATTGCCTTGGCAATAATCTTATAAGACACATTTAGAAGGGTAATGAACCTGTAGTTGAAAATATCCTCAGGATCTTCGATTTCAAGTATGACTTTGATATTTCCTTTATTTATAATGGCTCCTAAGGTTTTATTATGATAGGCTTCAAGATAAACTTTGTGCAGATCATGACCTATATGCTCCAAGAGGTGTTTGTAAAATTCATAGGGAAACCCATCACACCCAAGGGATTTATCATCAGCCATGGACTAAATTTCCTACATAAGGTCTCAAAGGGTAAGAATTTCTTGTAGAAAGCACGTTGCTCAATTGCTAGGTGGTTTGGAGTAATAGAGACACACTTTTTGTTAGCTTCCTCCTAAGAAATCGAATTTCCCTATGAAGCAAAAACATTCTCATAGTGATGAACAAATTCTTGTAGGGTGTCAGTGAGATTAGAGAGAATAGAAGTGCCTTGTTTGATTTTTTAATGCCAATATTGGTATGATGATCTCAAAGAGCCTAGAAGAACTCCTTTGAAGCCTTATTGCCAACCTCTAGCTAGTGGAGATGAGCTTTGATTTGGGCTCCTCACATGGCATAGTTATCAGTAACTTGTTTATCATGGAAAAGTTTAGCAAGCTAGATTTGCAAATCCACATCAAAGAGATTAAGGGTGAGAGCCTCAGAGGCTTTTTTGAGCGCAAAACTAGTGGCTTCATAAGACTGCTTTCTAAAAACTACCAACTGCCACACATAGATGTCTATAAAGTGAGTAGTTCTTGTTATGACATCATTCCACCATTGAATCCACCCTATCTGAGAATTTGGACATGGCTCCAAATTCTAGACATGTAGGATATACATAATGGTGGAAGCATGCATCAACAAAGATGTGTTGAGGAAGAATTATGACTTGACAACTTTTTGGATAGCTATTTGAGTTTATCTATGTTAGGCATAACATTCATTTTTCTCAAATATATAGTTTGCATATATATTTTTCCATGATCTATGTCGCCAACTCAAGATGATTATTATTTTTCCTTATTGTCATTTGATTTTCCTATATTTGTATCATATATTTGGTTCTCTTGAAAATTGATAACTAATAACATAATCTCATTCTTTCTTCCAATATTTACATGTTCAGGAAGGATAAAACAATGGATTTATCAGACAACAAATCTAAAATTATTGCAGCAAGTCCCATTGTTTCTTTAAACTCAGATGGCTCCCCTCAAACACCAACTGATAAATGTGAGAAGTCTGTACTACAATTTTGTTACCAAATGATTCAACATTTTGAATCTGCAATGCTGTCAATAGATTATGTTTCAGATAATGATATTTTGAAAATGTAGATTGGTGTGGATAAGGTACAAGAGATGTTTAATTGAGTATCTCAATTTCCAAAATATTTGGAAGAAGTGTGACATGATCATGATGAAAATGAAGTTTTTAACACTATTCTCATTGGTGACTATTTTATTAGGTCACTACATTGTAACAATAAGTCTCTATCATAACGTTTATGAATGGACTTGTTGACAATTATGTTTACAATTGGTATACATACCTGATAGAAAAGGCCAATGTGTTGAAGTGTATATATACATAATCAATCACATTTATGTTCTGTATTATATATTAGATTGTCATATGGCTTTAATTTGAAACGTGTATGTGTTTTTCTATATTTTATGATTAGTAATTTTTATAGTTCATAGTAGTGTGTGTGTAAATATATATTCTTTACAACCTAAAAATAATCATATTATTGTTTATAACAAATATAAATAATCTTTAGAATTAACTTTCATAGAAGATAATTTTTATTCAAGAGGAAGATATGGTTATAAGGAAGAAAGAAAAAGATGAAGTACAATGAGGTCAATAGCCAACATATATATAAGACAAATATATGTAACCATAATATTGAAATTAAATGTTTACTATTCAGAGCTTATATTAAAAATCAACCTTATGACCCATTACTTAATTATTATTTTACACTAAGTATTACACAAATCCTAACAAATCAATATTAAAAAGAAAATATTTATATGTTCTTGATTAAAGACTAGCCATAATTAAAAAATAAATCTAGATATGATACACCAATAAAAGAAAATTAAACATTATTGTCTATCGAATGAATAATCTAATATTATATAGTAAATTAAGACTTACTTTTAAGAGAATTTTATCATAATAAATTTTCCTAATAACTCAAGATATGATACATTAATAAAAATTAGTGTATCATTTAATTTCTAATGTGATATCAAAACCTAAATTCTATTTGAAGCTAAATGCCAATGGTAAACCATATTTACCTCTCCATCTATTATTGGCTCCACAACTAACTAAATGGTGAATGCAAGCCTAAATTAAATATAATACTATATTGACTGAATTGTATTATTATACACAAAACAAGTAAAAATGTTAGTAAAATTATACATTAAATGTACCCATTACATAATTTTCACAAAGTAAATTCATCATTGTAATTATAATTTTTTTTTTTAAAACCTAGCAGAAAGTGAACCCTATTAGTGACTAAATGCCCACCCAAATTGACTCATCATAAAGTTACACTTAATAAATCACTAAATGATAATGAGCCTTGACCTAAGACTAAATTAAATTTAACCCTAGCCTTAACACTAAATTAATTTGGACTCTAGCTCTAGAGTTAAATAAACTCTAACATACACTAAATGAAATCAAATTATAATCATAAACTAAATATATTAGGACTTCAAAATAAATTCAAACCATATAACTAAACATAATTGAATGGTATGTTTTCTACTAAACCAAATTAAATGATAATACAAAATCAAAATGAAAGATAACCCTCACCCCAATTGATTAAAATGGCTTGACTACTAACCAATACATTCAATTAGGTTAAATTTTTTAATCTAAAAATTAACTTTTTATTCTATATATAATCCTATAAAAATAAAAATGAGTCATATATATTTTCATTTAATTAAAATATAATCCTAATATTAAAGAAAAAAATATTATTTCAACCTAGCCATATAGACCAAAATAAAAATAAAAACTAATTAAACCTTGTCCCTAAACCAAATAGAACCTCAATCCTACTCAAATTGACCATTTTTAATATTAAACAAAACAACCCCAACCTCAATCCTAGCTCTATATATATTACATATTTATATAATATATATAGATAATGCCTAGAAATATCGAGACAAACTTCAATTTTACATATAATCCTAACCCTAACACTAAATCAAAATGAGCCATAACCCAACATTTAATTAAAATATAATCCTACTATTAAAATTTTAAAAAAAAAAAAAATCATCCTAACCATGTAAACCAAACTAAAAAGAAAAAATAAGTAAACATTGTCCTTAAACCAAATAGAACCTCAATCCTACTCATAATGATCATTTTTAAAAGTAAACAAAACAACCCTAACTCCAACCCCAGCTCTATATATAATATATATTTATATAACATATATAGATAAAGCCTCAAAATATCGAGGCTTCAATTTACTTTGCAAATTATTATAACATTGACCATATTATATGTTAGAGAAAGTCTATAGACACAGGTAGCCATATTTGAACGCTAGCCAGAAGTGAACCCTATTTGTGATTAAATGTTGACCCAAATTGAATCTTGACCTTAAACTAGATAAATATATAAATGTTAACAAGTCCTATTAACACTAAACTAATTTTTACCATAACTATAAACCTCAATGAACTCAAACTCTAAACCTTCCGAGAAGCCTTGACATTTAAGCAACAACCCCAAACTTACATTAAATTAAACCTAATTGTCAAATTCAAAAATTGTCTTTTATAATTATACAAATTCATATTATAAAATTCATGTAGTAACATAATGTTATATAATAAATAATAGAATTGTATTCCTTTAACATCCCCTCTAGATACTACTAGCTATATACATATTATATATTTATATAATATATATAGAGAAAGTCGAGATATATTATAGAGATAAATATTTTCATATTGGAAAATCAAAGCCTTGATATCTCTTGGCTTTATATATTATATAAATATACGAGGGTATTTGAAACTTTTTTTTTCACATGGTTCATGAAATTATATACAATGTCATAAGGAATCATAATAACCTGGTTACTATGATTAATTTTCTCTAACTTGAGTTTTGATGGGTAATCTTTTGCTTGGAATAAGAAGGGGTTCACAAACCATTTTCTCATAAAGAAAAAGCATAGGCCATTTAAATTTTGATATCAAATGGTACACAAATATCTCTACTTGTAACCTTGAGAAATCATAATCCACATATAGTCTTGCTCCTCCTCCAAATGATATAAAAGTATAAGATGGAGATTTGTTATCAAAATGACTTGGATCAAACTTTTCTGGCTCTTTAAGAAACTGTCAATCAAAATGAATAGTACTAGTCCCAAATAACTGTTAACAAAACCTTATCAAATATTTTAAAAAATTATAATTACCAACATAACTGCAAACAAAAATATAATTATATAACTTAAAATATTCTATTCGTCCTAATCATTATGTTGATCGCTTATCAATAGATTAAAATTCTACTGCTAAATGTATAAATGCCTCGTAAGTTAACAACTACCTTTACCCAATAATTATAGACATGATAATTAGATTATCAATAAGCAAACTGTATATCCCTATTTGATGATACCTGCCAGCCTTTAGGTATAGCGTGTTCCTTATATTAGATGTCTTGAACTGTCACTCTGAATCCACCGATAACTGGGGACACCATATGTAAACTTTCAAAGATAACCTTCTTTGTGTACTCCATTCTTTTAGTTCCTTCCAAACTATTGCTAGGGCATGGAGAATAACAAGTGATTAAACTTCCTTCCACTACCAATTACAAATTACTTCTTATTAATATATTAATACCTTCTTACTATCTGTACCAGTAAACTTGTGTATTCTTTAACATATATATTAGTTGAAAGATTTTTGACCTTCTTCTATTAGACTATAGAAACGGTTGTAGGATGTGAAATAAAGTTTTATATTTCCAATGAATGAGAAGCCACATTTCTCGAAGCATTATTCTATCATAGAATAATGGGCAGTGGTGACTGTGCAGAGGCTGCAGGCAGAAGAATAACACACGAATCTGCATGTCAAAGAAATGTGGCAAGGTTTTAATGTTATAGTCATCTAAAAAATAGGGAATTCAGGATCAAAGATTAGACTTTCATTAAGAAATAACTCTGCAATCATAAATTAGACTATTTTACTAGTGCATTCTATAAAAAAAGCTAAAATATAAAATTCTGATTTTATTTATTCAAATTTTCTGGATACATATTGATACTGAATTAATTTCACATTGATATGCAAACAATTTTATATAACTTCATTTTCCCTTACAAAAACTACGAGAAACTATATATCTAACTAATTTATTTATTTAAACTAAACTTAGGAACTAATCTAATTAATGTAATAAATCTAATATTCCCCCTTATTACATTAAGATCTAACATTCCCCTCATTAGAAACTAACCAAATTAATGCAATAAGTCCAATATTTCCCCCTTATTATATTAATCCAATAAAAGTGAAAGCCTTAACCAATATTATTCCTTTGGACACTTTGATGAAGCTCTTCACCAATCTTTGAAAGTAGATTTTCTCTTTGCAACTTTAGATTGCAAATCTTAATCCTGAAGTTGCCCTCATATCCCAACTTCAGACTACAAATCTTGAAGTTGTTCTCATAATAAGATTGTTTCCACCTCCCTTACACAACAACACATAGTTCCTCCAAAATTTCACATCTCCATGGAGTGTGTCTAATGCCTCCTTTGGTGTTTCACATGAGACACTTTTCCTTGAAAAGTCCACATCTCCTCTAAGTGTGTCAAACACATCTTGAAGTGTCATAGAAACAATTACCACTAATATGTTTGCACATAGATGCCTCTCCTCTTACTGTCTCTAACGTCATTCTTCAAATCATGCTCCCCCCCCAAACTCCATAGAAGGACAATCATGCAGTGAAGACCCCTCACACAAATCTATCAAGTCCCCTCTTATCTTCAGGGATTAGTTTTCCAAAACCCAACTTTACAAGGACACAAATAGTTGCCTCTCATGCTAGCTCAAGATGACAAAAAATCCTCCAACCTCCTAATTACTTATTTTTTATTATTTAATGCACAAATCTTGTATCAATTTCAGGTGGACTATCACAATCATCATTTTTTGAATATATTGCAAAATAACAAAATTGTGTCTCATCTTCAACTGTAACAAAGGTTGTATTTTTCTTCAACTTCTCATCAATAAGATCTTTGGCTCACTAAAAAAAATTCATTTGTACATATCCACTTTGCTAACAATAAAAACATTTTAGTTCTCTAGGAACACTAGATTTCTTTCTAGCAAATAAAGCACAATCCTCAATAAAATTATGACTCTTATAGGCTCTACTTCCCTCATCAACTAAAGAAGAAATTATAGTTTCTAGGCTAGGATTGCATTTTTTCTTACTTTTGGAAAAAATAAATCAAATCATATGATATTATTGTATTAGTGACATTTCCAAGCATAAAAACTAGTACCATGTGCATAATAAATACTAAACATGAACTAGCAATAATACGAAAGATACTAGTGGCAGTAAAATGAAAATAGTAATTAATAAAATGGTAGTGAGCTAGAATAATACCATTAGAGATTGAACACTATAAGAAAAAAACACTATGTGACTTTTGCATTTATGTTCCTCCTCTTGTTCTTATTGTACTTGCCACAGGCAATACTATTGTATTTAGTTTGCCTATACATTCAATTAAGTTTAACGAATCACAACACTTCATTTTTTTTGCTTTCTAAATAGCAATAGTTTTTACAAAGTTCAAACCAATTTGTGTTATAGGGATGCTTTTTCTGGACTTCCTCCATATTGCATTATTTTTGGCAAGATTTTTGTCCATGTTAAAATTTGTAAACATTCATTTTTTTCATATCTTTTGTTGTTGTCCATTTTTTCATACAAACATAATAATATGAATATATAACTATTAGTGTAATATATATATATCAAAGCATTAAAATTCAAATGATTCAAACAAGGAAACAATATTGTAGAGGATAGGGTGAGGAGAATAACCCAAAAACTTTGTAATGAAAAATTTGAGACAAAAATTAATAACTTAAAATTTGAATTGCTTCATGTAGAATTAAATACAATCGCAATTTTTTAATTATATAAATTTTAATATAATTAATGAATATTTTAATAATTAAATTTTCAAATGATTTAATATTTTTTAATTATCATTAATTAATAAACTAAATTCAAAATTTCATAACACAATCATGTGAATAATTGATGTGTGGGTGAGTAAAATGAGGGTATCATGTTTTTCCTTATTAGAAATTTTATCTAATTATTGATTTTAATATATACTTTTGAAAAGGCAAGTTTAAAATCAATAATCTTTTGATTGCATTGTAATTCTTAAGTTGTAAATTGTAGTTTGAAATCATGCCATTCTATTAATAATAGTTTAAATAATGATTTCAAATGTTCAATCAAAATATTTAAACATGGTAAAATATTTAATAAGTATATATATATATATATATATATATATATATATATATATATATATATATATATATATAGATAGATAGATAGATTAAAACAATTAATTTCTAAAATCATATGAAATAAAAAATCAATCTTAGATGAACATATATGAGATATAATCTGTATTATTACTAGCATATTTAAAAATTTAATTCAATTTTTTTAAAAAAAGTCAAGAGGTATCTAATTTTCAAAAGAATTCACATAAATTTAGTAAATATTGTATTCAAATGAATAAACTATTGTATTTGTTTTTATATATACTATGTCTTGATATTAATACATAGAAGTTTTATTAGAGTGGAAAATTCAGCAAATCAAATTTAGACAATGATTTATTTCACCATGTAAAAAAAATTTAAAAATCATATTCCATAAAAATCATTGCAATAAAAAAATGCATATTTCTATTTTGTTTTTTTGACATGTAAATGAACATTAGTTTTTTTTCAAAATGGAAAATGTTTACATTGAAGATTGCTGCCTCTCTAGAAAGCCTCTAGGCTTAATTATTAATAAACACAAGTAAAATAAATATATTTGAATTCACTTATATCAATTAGTGAATTAATTTTTATAAATCAAATTAATTTATGAACACTTCATATAACTCAATCTATTTCTTTATTATCAACTATAGCACATAACTACAATTAAATGAATAAAATTACTTTTTCATTAACTAATATTTTAATTATTTATAATATCTAAAATCTTGTTATAAAAGAAACAAATAACTTTTATAACCTATACTAAGAAATAATTATAATATAATTTAACATATTGAAGAGTATAAATTCAAACAAATAATTTTGAATTTTTTGATTGAGAAAGCTGCAACTTTTATTGTCACATGAAAAAAATTCTAATATTTTCTATTTTCAATAATTATATAATCTCAAGTTGCAATTAAAACCAAAATCTATCAGAAAACTCTGAACTCTAAAAATTTTGAGCTTGATGGAATTCCAACGATGAGAGAAAGGTGGTAAAAAAAACCACATAGCTCATTAGGAGAAACTCTACGGAGCTTCTGCACATCTTCTAGTCTATAATAGGAACTGTTGTCCTTGAAATCTAAAGCTACTCTTTGTTCCTCAAGGAGCATGTTGTCACATGTAGAGTGAAGAGACAAGCATGCACAAATAGAGAATGACACATATATTATTCTTTCTACTATTGTGATGCTGTTATTTCACCATTTTCTAATTTTTCAAGATTCCTCAATGAAAAACACTGCAGAGAAAATAGTCCGTAGCTAATGAGAAAATAAAAATAAAAATCTCAGAACTTAGTTTAATGGAAAGAAATTGTTCAAACTATAGAATAAGTGAAATAATTTGAACTTTGCACATTTCCAAAAGACTTAACTAATAGTGAAAATGCTATTGAAAGCTATAGTCTCATGCTACCTGACTTCTAATAAGGTACACCAAGAAGTCAACATACTCTATCACAATAAATAAATTTTTATTGTACTAGTCAAGTAGATTCTTATAATTGAAAAACCATCTAGCCAATGAAATGTTATATCTCAAACCAAATGTCAAATAAAATATATTACATTTAATATTAATATTGATAAAAAAAATATTTCTAAATAAATTATTTCATATTTAAAAAACTTTTTGTCTTAGGCAGAGAAAATAAATCCATGACTTTGAAAATAACCTAATCATTGTATTCCCTACTAATGTAACCCTAAGGGCCCGTTTGGTGAGTGGAATATGAATACATATTTTGGAATATGTATTCCAAAAATTTTGAATTCCTTGTTTAGATGCTACAAAACGGAATTGGAATACAAAGTAAAATAGGAATATGTATTCCAATTTTAGCCAAAAAATGGAGTTTTGCAATTCCACCCAAATAGGTGTTATTGGAATACGTATTCTTATTCCACTTTTTTTAATTTTAGAAAACATAAATTTTGGGGTCCATGAATTCCCATCAAATATTGGCTGAACCAAACGGAGAATAGGAATACGTAGCCCCATTTTCTATTCCAAAATACGTATTCCTATTCTGCTTGCCAAATAGGCCCTAATAGAACAAATTTATAAAAATATCAATTGCATAAATTATTTATTAGAAGTTATATGAGGGCATTTGAAAATAATTTTTTTACATGGTACATGACATTATATACACTATCATAAGGAATCCTAATAACCTAGTTACTGTGATTAATTTTCTCTAACTTGAATTTTGATGGGTAATCCTTTGCTTGGAATAGGAAGTGGTTCACAAACCATTTTCTCATAAGGAAATATCATAGACCATTTAAATTTTGATATCAAATGATACACAAATATCTGTTGTAGTCTTGCGAAATCATAACCCATACATAATCTTGCTCCTCCCCCAAATGATATAAAAGTATAAGATGGAGGTTTGTTATAAAAATGACTTGGATCAAACTTTTCTGGCTCTTTAAAAAACTCTCCATCAAAATGAGTAGTGCTAGTTTCCCAAAATAATTGTAAAACAAAAATCTCTCAACTATTTTATTAAATTATAATAACCAATATCACAGCAAACAAAAACGATAATTTTATAACTTAATATTCTACTCATTCTGATCATTATGTTGGTCGTTTATTGATAGATTAAAATTCTACTACTAAATGTATAAATGCCTTATAAGTTGACAACTACCTTTATTCAATAATTATACACACATGATAATTAGATTATCAATAATCATGAAGCTATTTATTTTGGAAACTGTATATCCCTATTTTATGGAGGACAAAAACTAATATACCTGCCAGCCTTTAGGAATAGTGTAATCCTTATATTGGACGTCTTGAACTGTCACTCTGAATCCACCAACAACTGGGGGCACCGTACGTAAAGACAACCTTCTTTGTGTACTCCATTTTTTTAGTATCCTCCCATGCCAGCGGTTCATTTGGTTTCTTTGCCGCTCGAATCGTTGCTTGTTCGGTGTCACAACAGTATCATATTGTAAAAAACAAGATTAATTTCTTTTCATCAGTATATTCTAGAAATTATGATATTGTTATTGGAATTTTTGTAAGAATTACTCGTCCCAATATTATTTTAACTTTGGTATATTTATTATAAAATTTCCCAAAATCAACCCCCCTTGAAATTGAGGAAAAGAAATAACTTGAAGCACGGTGTCGTACACTTGAGGGTTCAGATACAGCATTCCGACAAGCTGAGTTAAAAGAACAGCAGTAGTGTCATGACCTCCTATCATGAGCACAATCAAATTGTCAATGATCTCCTGATCGGTAAGAGACTGAATTTTATCATCCTTCATTGTTATCAACCATGACATTAAATCTTGGTCTGGCGCAGCCTTTCCCTCTTCAATTTCCCTCCTCCTCAAGCTCAACAAGGCAGATAGTCTCTTCACTACACGACCACAAGCCTTCAAGCCTTTGTTATAAGTGGTTCTTGGGAAATTGAAAGGAATAGACCAGATTGCCTTCATGAGCGTAATTGATTCAGTATTGAGGATTTCCTTTTCTTTTGGGTCCTTCAAACCAAAGAGCAAATCAGAGGCAACATAGAAAGTAAGTTACTTCAGCAATTGATAAGAAAAAAGACTTTCTCTTCCTTCCCAATTCTCCACAACCGTCTCCATTCTGGCAACACATTTTTATAAAGCTTCTGGTTTCATGAATGCCATGATAGCATTTCTGATCCGCTTGTGCTCCTCTCCAAACAGCTCGGTGATAATCTTGGAGCCAAAAATTCTCATAAAAGTGGTGGGCTGGCCGTTAATGATGATGTTGTAGTCATTCTGTAAGACAAAGCGGTTGCCCGCTTGGCCAGTGAGGACAGCTGTTGGGCAGCCCATCAAGGAGGTCTTAAATACGGGGCCATATTTGGAAACCCTATTTGCAACCCACTTGTCACATTCATCAACTTTTAGGGCATTCAGAAATCCAATGGTCTCTCCAATCCAAGGGAGACCAAAAGTTCCTGGTATCCTTGAAAACCCTAAATATCATTGCAAAATCCAGACTATACTAAAACACTCAGAACGGTCTTTTAAATGAATGAGTGGAAATAATGAATGAGTGGAAAGGAAAGGGGGTTTTATACTATGTCATAGTTTTATGGCATACATACCCTACTCACTAGTGGGATTTGAACTTGTGACCTCTCTTTCAAGAATACAAGTTCTCCACCACTAGGCCAACTTAGGGATGAATTAGAAATCCCTTCAAATTGGAATCTCTTCCAATGCTTCTCATTTTTGTCCTATTGGTGAAATAGATTTTACTTTTCAATTATGACTATTTGAAATTGTGCCATAATACTCTATCTCAACAATTAAACGTCCTATTCTCATTGAAGTTGTAGGGTCTTTTGATTTTTGTTACCACATTTTGTTTGCCCTGCCAAATTTCAAAATTCAAATGTTATCCTGCCCAATGGTCACCTCCCCAATTAGTAATATTTTAATACCCATAGGAATATTAAATACCAAGTTTTGAACCTTATAACATATGTTTTGCGGCTCGCAAGTTCTCTGCTGTCGGATCAAAGCAGATCAACGGATGGCGCCATTGCGCTATGGGGAAGCTGCGCAGGATTTATGATGGCAACATAGTGCCTTGATGACACATTACGTTGGTGGGTCCACATTCAGCGAACACGTCCCAGTGTTTGGCGGGTCGAAAAAGTTTCACGATGGACCAAAAAATGTTCACGGCAGCAGGCGAGCATGTTCTGATGGCCGAAAGTCTCAAAAAGTGGTAAGGTGCCATGTTGCCAACGAAAAACCCACGAGTTTTTCGTTGGCGACATAGCGCCCAAACAGAAGATCAGATCGACGGTAGGAGCGATCAGACAATTGGGTCCCATTTGTACCTCATTTGCACAGCAGAAAGCTCGGCACCATGGTGGTGAATCAGAGGGAGCCACGTGCAAATCAGAGGACATGTCATCAATTGGGCGCTATGGTGCTATGGGAATTTGACCTTGATTTTCTCATAGCGACATGGCGCCTAGTCGACATGTGGCCACTCTGTGGGGTCAAGTCTTGGATCTGCCAGGTCGGTGCTTCAAATGGACAACAGGGAGGTGCCAAGTGTACGTGTTAGAGCATAGCATTTCACAGGCCCAGCGATTTTCAGAGGAAATGATGTGCAGAGTACAACGTGGTTCTGATCGTCAGATTGAGACTGATCTATGGTGGGCGCCATCGCGCTATGAGGAAATGCTCAAGAGATAACATTGGCGACATAGTGTCATAGCACCACGTGTCCTGTTGGGGCCATATTTCCATGCAGCCAGCACAGTAAAGAGGGACAGATCTTTTGTGGCCGTCAGATCAAGACAATCGATGGCAGGCACCATCGCACTATGAAGAAGCTGCATGATGTATACGTTGGCGACATAGCGCCCTAATGACACGTGTCTCACTGGCTCGGTCAAGATTGATGGTCGGCTGGCAATTAGTGTAACTGTCACAGTTAGCATTAACATTCGAAGGGTGGCATTGTTAGTTCAATGAAGGTGGTCAACTGCGGGAGGACTCCCTAGGTTGTAGAATAAAGAGAGATGATTGGCCCATGTGGCCCAGCTGGCATATAGAGTTGAGTTGACTTGTTTGATTCGCTATTTCATGAACCAGAAATGATAAAATTAGGAGTCTTCGCCATGGATTCGATTTCGCAATCAATTGCCACCAACTCAGAATGAATACAGGGTACAGAAGGACCTTCCATCACTGTCCAGATCTATCTACTATGTCAGGATCATTCATTGGCACCGCTTCTATCTACTCAAGGCATTTTTTTAGTCGAATACCTGATTTTGTACCTCAGAACCATGCTCGAGTGTGATCTTTGATCGGATATTTTTGTATGGGAGATTGATGGTAGTAGTTGAGCAATTAATGCAGAGAAAATTTCCTTAGTTATGCCTGAACTATAAAGGCAAATTTTGTACATTTCTAAAGGGGGACCCTTCTCTATTGTTCTTTGATATTGCTCTACAATATTCAGTGTAAAATTCCCTATGCCTCTGAATTGTATGATTTTCTATTTTATCTCCTTCAGCCATTAATGTGTATGTGCATCCTTCTTGCCTCTCATTGGTGTATTGTTGAGATTTGTAGCCTGCATACTCTATCTATTTTTGCCTATTGGATAATATATAAGTGAGATTCCTCTTTCCTTCTGTTATTCAGTTTGGTTTCCTAATCTGCATGTGGTTATTAGATCAAAACAACTCTGTATGTGTATATCCTTAGTTTCCTTCTGGTTCAGTAGTGCATATATGGGCAGAAATGGCTCTGAATACTCTATTGTGGTGCATCACCTCTGTAGTTTAGGTAGGGTAGAGTTGTTTTCTGCATCTCCTTCTTCCCCTTTTCCTTCTGAGAGTAGTTAGGTGTGCCCTGATAGTAAGAGGAAGCCGGCCTTCTCCGGAGACTCAGCCTCGCAGTTCAAGTCCCACAGCTTGGAGGTTGTTTCCATGTTTCACTAGGTTGTCCTCACGCATAGGCCTTGGACAAGGGTGCAAACCTAAGTGACAACAATTTTTGGCATGCCCGGTGGGACACATTTTCAAACAAAACTTAAAGTCTAGTCAAGAAGAAAGAGTTTCAGAGATTAATGCTGAAGAGGTAGTGCTGGCCTTAGTATTCAAGCCTTTAAGAGGTTGATCCTTCAAAGTACTTGGCGACTCTGAACATCAACAAATCTGGTTCCAGGCCAAAGTTGCAGAAATTCATGCCCAAAGCTAAAACAAGGGCATCTTCTAGAGGTAAATTTCAATATCAAAAGCTTTCTCTCTCAAATCCTAGAAGGAGGACTAGAACTTCATTATCACCAGTTAGGGGTGTAATAATAGTTAATATACCTTTAAGATCTATCTCTACTCCTCCTATTGCTCGAACTCAGCCTAGATTGCCATCAACACTCATCAATAGAACACTTGTTTACATGGCACAGCCAAGAGTTCATGCTTTTGCCACCTTTAATGGTGGAAGTCCTCTGTTGTTAGCCCAAAGACATGATATACCAGTATCTGCACTAAAATTTATACCCAATTTTACTGGTGAAACTTCCATCTCCCCTTTAGAGCATATCCAAGAGGTAACAAATGTCTGTAATATTCATGGTATTACAAAGGATGATGTTGTTGTCAGACTTCTAGCCTCATCTTTAAAAGGAAAAGCATTACAGTGGTATAGAGGCTTAGCTCATGGTTCTATAACTAATTGGGATGGACTAGGAGTATGACTATGCAAACATTTTGAGGATAAGAGTGACCATTTGTCACTTTTAGAGTAGCTAACTACAATAAAAAGAGCCTCCCATGAATGTATGACTGATTTTAATTATAGATTTCAAAAGACATGGGATAGAATACCCACTACAGTGAAACCTACCCCTGGTAATGCCTTCTTGCATTACCTTAGAGCTTTTAACAGTGATATTGCCACTACAATCCAAAATATGGGAGGAGATACCTTGCCTAATGCTTATGAGATAGCCATAAAAGCTAAGAACATCTTGATACAAGGAGGAAAATTGGCTCCAAGGCCCCCTATGCCTTTCTTTCCTGATGTTCCCAACCACCAACCAGCAACGGCCCCTCTTCCTTCAACTTCTCCATCACAAGCCCTTCCTCCAATTCCTCAAGCTTCCACATCCTCAAATGGGATAGATGAACTCAAAGAGATGCTCCAAGGTCTAGTGATGAATACAGATAAAAGAGAGAAGATCCTGGATAAAAAATTGCAAGAGCAGGAGAGGGAGTTGAAGGACCAAGGGAAGAGATTAGAGGATAGTTTTTCTATAATACAAAAAATGAGTAACAAGGTGGTGGCCTTAGAAAGGCAGCAAGCTCAAGGAGGCAAGCCTCCCCAATTGCAATATCAAGCTCCAAATGGTGGTAGGTCTCCTAATCAGTGGAATAGCTCTTTTGATCAAGGTAGGAAAAATAGTCATGCTTCTGCTTCAAGCTCAAATCAGAACAGAGCTATAATCCCTCAAAATAACTTGGCCCAAGATCAAGATTTATGTCCTTCCTGCAACTATTCTTATACCGATTGCATGTGCCAGAAGGCAGAATCTTATTTGGCCTTGACTGACCAAGAACCTACAGCAAAGCAATCATACAAGAAGGATCATCCCAAGGAGGCCTCATATATTCAAGGACGTGATGATTTCTCTTTCATGAATCATCAGATTAGGGAGCATTGTAATGTAAACCAGGATTTTGTTGCCCATAACACAAGAAGTAAGAAGAGAGCTATGGAACATGCTGCCCCTCCTTCTCCTAAGCAGGCCTCAACTTCAAGTGCTACACCTCATGCGCATGGAGCAAATGAACAAACAAGTACTTCACAGCAGCAAAAGCAAGATTCTAGAAAGAAAGATGCAAGTGATCCTTATGTTGGCCCATCTCAACCACTTATAGGTGCAGCTCTCAAAGTTTCTACCAAAGTTCCTAATGCACCATTTAATGTGGTAGAGAAAATGAAAAAGACCAATGTGAATATCTCCATGTGGGATGCCATTGCTACCATACCAATACAGAAGAGGATGCTGCAGCAAGAGTTAGAGAAGATTGAACCCAAGGATTAGCCATCTACCATGGAGAGTGCCACAAGTCTAGTATAACTAGTAGGGGATGTGCAGACAAGTAAAAAGGTTAGACCTCCTCCATTCTATGTTTCTCTGATTATAGGGGGCAAATTAGTCCACAATTGCATGATAGATTTAGGGGCTAGTAGCTAAGTAATGCCTAGGTGTGTTGCTGATGCTTTAGGAATGAAATATGAACCCATTGTTAGGGATGTGTTACAATTAGATGGTAGTACTATCAAAACTGTAGGTATCCTTAGGAATGTGGAGATGGCCCTACATGCATGCCATGGTTGCACTATGATTCAAGACATATCTGTTGCTGAAGTCAAGCCCTATTTTGCTATTTGTCTTTCAAGAGACTTCACTGCTCAAATTGGTGGATTCATATCTGTTGATTGGTCATATATGTCATTTAAGACCAGATATGGATCCAATGCCTCAATCAGAGCAGAACCTCAAGCCCTTCATCACACTCAATCTTATAACCCCAATCCCATCAACATGAATTGCCCTATTCTAGAGATGGATGAAAATGACATAGTAAATGAGCCTGCCACTTCCATAGAGGAGATTCCTGATTTCTTCTTAGATAAATGGGCAAGTACGTATCAGTTTGAGTCTATGTCAGAGACTCTTGAGACAGGTCTTGGTACATATTGCATAATAGAGAAAGATGCTCAAGGTCCTGACCTTATCGGGACTAATGATGATATAAATGGAACATGGAGTATGTACTTTGATGGCTCAAAGAATAGAAATGGATCAAGGGCTGGTGTTATGCTGATCTCTCCTGCGCAAATAAGATACTACTTCTCCTTTAGGCTCCAATTCAGTTGCACTAATAATGTGGCCGAGTATGAATCTTTGATTCAAGGTCTCTTACTTGCCCAAAAGAGAGGAATTCAAACCTTGAGAGTATATGGGGATAGTGAGTTGGTAGTTAATCAAGTGAGAAACTAGAATATCACTAGAAATGGCCTACTCAAGTCTTACAAACACAGAGTCTGGGATTTTCTTGAGGGCTTCAATGCATTTAATATTCAGAGCATTCCTAGGAAAGAAAATAAACATGCTAATAGACTTGCAGTAGTGGGTGTGTCTTATGATGTACCAAGGAATCTTGAGGAAGAGAAGAAGCAACAAATAAGGGTGGTAGTGAGGCCTGCCATCCCTAACAACAACACTCATTGGCAGGTGTTTGATTCTGAGGAGCAAATTGTGAGTTTCTTGTAGAATGAGGCAAAATTCTCAGATAGAAACCAGTCAAGACTGCAAGATCAGTATGGTGATCAGATCATTCATCTCAGTTCTAACAAGTTTCCCAAGGGTCTCATTACCTTGGAGAGTGTCTTTAATCCTGATGATCAAACAAGAGGCAAAGGAATGAATCTAGCTACAAAAAAGGCTGATTATGCCCCAGTTACAATTGCTGATGGAAAATTTCTAAATATGGGGAAGGTATGTTTTGAAACTAAGCAAGAAAACTTCATCCATCTCTGTCAAGAATTTAATGACATATTTTCTTGGACATATGATGATTTAAAAGGGTTTGACCCTAGTTTGTTTCATCATACCATAGATTTAATTGATAAGGCCAAACCAGTAAGGCAAAAATAGAGGCTAGTGAATCCTAAGATTGAGCCTCTAATGAGAAAAGAGCTATCGAAGTTGATAGAAGCTAATATAATATTTCCTATCAAACACTCATCATGGGTAGCTAATCTTGTCCCTGTAAGGAAGAAAAATGGAGAAATTAGACTGGGTGTGGACTTTAGAGACCTCAATCAGGCTTCTCTTAAAGATCACCATCCTCTCCCTTCCATGGAGAAAATTCTATCCAAGGTTAGTGGGTCAAGGAGATTCTCTTTTCTTGATGGATTTTTTGGATATAACCAAGTGTTGGTTAAAGAATCTGACAGATATAAGACAAAATTTACTACTAAATGGGGCACCTATGCTTATTGCAAGATGCCATTTGGACTAACAAATGTAGGTGCCACATTTCAAAAGGCAATGGAGATGACCTTTAAAAAATTAATTGACAAGTTTGTCTTAGTATACCTTGATGATATAACTGTATATTCTAAAAATGTAGAAGATCATTTTGATCATCTAAGATAAGTATTTCTAAGATGTAGAGAGTTTGGGGTTTCCCTTAACCCGGCCAAGTGTGTTTTTGCTACAAGCCAAGGAAAATTATTGGGACACATTGTATCTAAGGATGGGTTGACCATTGATCCAGAAAGAACAAAGGCAATACTTGCCCTTCCTCTTCCTTAACACAAGAAGGGGCTGCAAAGTTTCCTTGGTAGGATAAATTTTGTAAGAAGGTTTATTCCTAATCTTGCTACCATGGTGAAACCTCTTACAGCTATGCTTAAGAAAGGTATGGTCTTCTCATGGACCAAGGAAGGGAAGGAGAGTTTTGAAGAAATCAAGGTAGCCATAGCCTTAGCCCCTACTCTCATGAATCTAAATTTTGAGAAATATTTCATCCTCTACACTCTAGGTGGTGAGTCAAGTATCTCTGCTATCTTGACTCAAACAAATGACAAAGATGAGGAGCAGCTCATAGCTTTCTTTAGTGAAGGGCTCAAGGAATATGAGGATAAGTACAACTTTGTTGAGAAGTAGGCCCTTGCGGTCATCAGAGCCTTGAAGAAATTCAAACACCTCTTATCCCACAATAGGATCCATTTGTTGGTGCCCCATGCCAGTGTAAAAGACTTCCTATTAAACAAGGATATCAGTGAAAAGAGAGCTAGATGGATCACTAAGGTAATGGAGTATGATGTTGATAATCAGATTACCAAGCTAGTAAGAGGGAGAGGATTATGTAAAGAAATGTTATCAGGTTAGGATTCAGATGAAGAGGCTACTATGGTAATAATAGAGCAACAGGAGGTAAGAAACGTTAACGGTCCAAGGAACTGGATAAATGATATGAAGAGCTTCTTATCAGGGAATGGATACCCTCAGGGATTGGACAGAACCAAAAGGAGACAATATAGACTATAGTCCATTCCCTGTGTTGTAATTGATGGTATCCTATTCATGAGGGATTTTAATGGGATCCTATTGAGATGCATTGAAGAGGATCAAGCTGAAAGGATGATTAAGGAACTTCATGATGGCCCTGATGGTGGCCATTTCTCTACAAGAACAACTGCCATGAAGATCATGAAGGCTACTTATTATTGGCCATCTCTGTTCCATGATTGTTATGGATATGTGAGAAAATGTGAGAAGTGTGCTTTCTTTTCAGGAAAACAAAGGCTTGCAGCTCTCCCCCTTCGTCCTATTCAAGTGGATCAGTCCTTTACCCAGTGGGGGTTGGATTTTATAGGCCCCATTAATCCTCCATCTAGTGCAGGTCATAAATGGATTTTGGGTACTACTGATTATTTCACTAGATGGACAGAGGAAGTTGCCTTGAAGGATGCCATAGAACCATCAGTTGTTGAATTCCTTGATGGAATTGTATCTAGATTTGGTTCTCCTTCTACTATCATTTCGGACAATGCCAAGTCTTTTGTTGGAATCCAAATTTGTGCATGGGCAATGAACCACAATATCTACCTAAGCACATCATCAAATTACTATCCCCAGGGTAATGGTTTGGTTGAGTCTTCCAACAAGAATCTGATCAGAATCATGAAGAGGACAATAGAATACAATCAAAGGGTCTGGCATAAGAAATTAAGAACTGCTCTGTGGGCTGATAGGATAACACCTAAGAGATCTATTGGGAATTCACCTTTTTTTGCTGGTATATGGTAGGGAGGCCAGACTCCCAATTTCATTGGAATTCCCATCCTTGGAGTTGGCTCATCAGCTGGAATTGATTGAAGATAATGTCATGTCAGTAAGAATGGCAGAGTTGATTGAACTAGAAGAAAAGAGAAATAAGGCTATGCAAACCCTAGAGATACATCAGCAGCAGATGAAAAGGAGTTTTGATAAGAAAACTAGGGTTAGGACCTTCAAAGAAGGAGATTTATTTGTAAAGTGGGATTCTGACAGAGCAAAACTAGGAAGACATTCCAAGTTTGACCCACTATAGAGTGGCCCCTATCTAATTGCCAATTGCAAATAGGCTAATGCATTTTAGTTGAGTAGGCCAAATGGAGAGATTTTTCCCATTCCACTCAATGGGATCTATCTGAAGCCCTATTTCTGAAAATTTGTAAATCCATGTACATAAGTAGTTTAGTTTCTTTTCTGTTATTTCTTGCTTTTCAAGAAGTGCGCGGGCACAGTCGTCTCCTTGTGAGGTAGAAGTTTTTTAAGGTGTCTCAGGTTGCAGAGGAAGTTTTGTTTTTTGTTTCTAGTTGTAGTTGTAGAGCTAGGGTTTTTAATGTTTTGATCTCCTCACAGACAGGTTAGGGTTTTGTAGTTCTCAGGTTCATATTTTTTGACTCCATAGCCCAATGGATTTTTTGTAGGCACTGGTCTGATGCATAGCAGGCTTGCATCCCCTGTGAGTCGCCAAAATGTTACCACATTTTGTTTGCCCTGCCAAATTTCAAAATTCAAATGTTATCCCACCCAATGGTCACCTCCCCAATTAGTAATATTTTAATACACATGGGAATATTAAATACCAAGTTTTGAACCTTATAACATATGTTTTTCGGCCCGCAAGTTCTTAGCCGTCGGATCAAGGCAGATCAACGGATGGTGCCATGGGGCTATGCGGAAGCTGCGCAGGATTTACGATGGCGACATAGCGCCTTGATGACACATTGCATTGGTGGGTCCCCATTCAGCGAACAAGTCCCAGTGTTCGACGGGTCGAAAAAGTTTCACGATGGACCAGAAAGTGTTCACGGCAGTGGGTGAGCATGTTTTGATGGCCGAAAGTCTCAAAAAGCGGTAAGGCACCATGTCACCAACGAAAAACCCATGAGTTTTCTGTTGGTGACATAGCAGCCAAATGGAAGATCAAATCGATGGCAGGAGTGATCAGACAGTTGGGTCCCATTTGTACCTCATCTGCATAGTCAAAAAGCTTGGCGCCATGGTGGCGAATCAGAGGGAGCCATGTGCAAATCAGAGGACATGTCATCAGTTGGGTGCTATGGTGCTATGGGAATTTGAACTTGATTTTCTCATTGCGACATGGCGCCTAGTCGACATGTGGCCACTCCGTGGGGTCAAGTCTTGGATCTGCCAGGTCGGCACTTCAAATGGCCAACAGGGAGGTGCCAAGTGTACGTTTCAGAGCACAATGTTTCATTGGCCTAGCAGTTTTTAGAGGAAATGATGTGCAGAGTACGACATGGTTCTGATCGACAGATTAAGACTGATCTATGGTGGGTGCCATCGCGCTATGAGGAACTGCTCAGGAGATAACATTGGTGACATAGCTCGCCCTAGTGCCACGTGTCCTGGTGGGGTCATATTTCCATGCAGCCAGCACAGTAAAGAGGGACAAATATTTCATGGCTGTCAGATCAAGACGATCGATGGCAGGCGCCATTGTGCTATGAAGAAGCTACACGATGTATATGTTGGCGACATATTGCCCTAATGACACGTGTCTCACTGGCCCGGTCAAGATTGATGGTTGGCTGGCAATTAGTGTAACCGTCACAGTTAGCATTAATATTCGAAGGGTGTTTCTGTTAGTTCAATGAAGGTGGTTAACCATGGGAGGACTCCCCAAGTGGCAGAATAAAGAGAGATGATTGGCTCGTGTGGGCCAGCTAGCATATAGAGTTGAGTTGACTTGTTTGATTCGCTATTTCATGAACCAAAAATGATAAAATTAGGAGTCTTCGCCATGGATTCAATTTCGCAATCAATTGCCACCAACTCAGAATGAATACAGGGTACAGAAGGACCTTCCATCATTTTGCAGATCTATCTACTATGTCAGGATCATTCATTGGCACTGCTTGTATCTACTCGAGGCATTTCTTCAGTCAAATACCTGATTTTGTATCTCAGAACCATGCTCGAGTTTGATCTTTGATCGGATATTTTTGTATGGGAGCTTGATGGGAGTAGTTGAGCAGTTAATGCAGAGCCAATTTCCTTAGTTATGCCTGAACTATAAAGGCAAATTTTGTACATTTCTAAAGGGGGACCCTTCTCTATTGTTCTTTGGTATTGCTCTGCAATTCTCAGTGTAAAATTCCCTGTGCCTCTAAATTGTATGATTTTTTGTTTTATCTCCTTCAGCCATTAATGTGTATGTGCATCCTTCTTGCCTCTCATTGGTGTATTGTTGAGATCTGTAGCCTGCATACTATATCTATTTTTGCCTATTGGATAATATATAAGTGAGATTCCTCTTTCCTTCTGTTATTCAGTTTGGTTTCCTAATCTGCATGTGGTTATTAGATCAAAACAAGTTTGTATGTGTATATCCTTAGTTTCGTTCTAGTTCAATAGTGCATATATGGGCACAAATGGGTCTGAATACTCTATTTTGGTGCATCACCTCCATAGTTTAGTTAGGGTGGAGTTGTTTTCTGCCTCTCCTTCTTCCCCTTTTCCTTTCGAGAGTAGTTAGGTGTGCCTTGATAGTAAGAGGAAGCCAGCCTTCTCCGGAGACTCAGCCTCACAGTTCAAGTCCCACAGCTTGGAGGTTGTTTCCATGCTTCACTAGGTTGTCCTTGCCCATAGGCCTTGGACAAGGGTGCAAACCTAAGTGACAACAGTTTTACTTTTCAATTATGATTGTTTGACAATGTGCCATAATTCTCTATCTGAACAGTTAAACGTCCTATTCTTATTGAAGTTGTAGTGTCTTTTGTTTGAAAATCTTGTCATCCTGCTTTTAATAGTTATTTGACTAATGTATACAATGCTCCACATGATATCCAAAAAAATTGTATACAGTCAAGTGGGTAATATCTTGATTGGAGGACCATATCAATCTACTTTGTTTTTAATTTCTACTCATCTAAAAGAAAAGTCTAGTACCCAAGAATATGAAGCATGGTTCTTTAAATTTACTATTGTATTTAACTAGTAATTACAACATCTTAGTGTGTAATGGTGAAGATAATTCATATATAACATTCATAGTAGTGATACATAGACCAATATGTAACTACACATTCTAAAAGATGTTTGTAATTTGACAATTAATATGTTTGATCTATTTGTGGTAAACCTTAAGACAAACATGAATAATCTTATTCTTTGTCTTTTGATCACATAGGCTCTATCTTTTAGTACCCTTATTCCATTACACTTGCTAATACACAACATATCTAAAAGATCAAAATATTTCATATATGTACTTAAACTATCAAAATATTTAATATTTATAACTACAGTATTGAACATAACATTCATTATTTTATAGAGGATAAAATGTTAATACATAACACATCAAAAGGATCAAAATATTTCATATTTGTACCAACTCTATCAAAACATTTAATATTTATAACTACATTATTAAAAATTGTCATTCATAAATTTACATGATTTTATAGAGTTATTGTTTCATCTTTCTTACTTCTCCCCACCATTAGGGTTGGTTAGCTCGGGCCTCTCCTTGTTACTGTAATTGTAACTCTATCACTCTATATATTTATGTGGGCACCTTTACCATTTTTGTCCTCTCTGGTGTGGAGCATTACCGACAACTCTTATACCCTTTTTGTTAGATTGTGGTGACTGATCAGGAAAGTACTGTACATACTTCATAAAAAAAAATTTGGGAAGTAGCCGACATGGTAGCCGACATATTATGGCCAACATATGGCCGACATGTTATAACCCTAAAGCGGTTTAATACTTGTATAAAAAGGGCTTAGGGTTGGGTATTTTTCATATGTGGTGATACAAAATTGGTTCTTGCGGCGGTATTGAGCTGTAAGGGATTACGGATTGTAATCAGGTTGTAATCACTGGATTGTAATAAGATTGGACTTGCTGTTTGGTGGACATAGCCCAGGGATTGGGTGAACCACGTTAAATCTTGGTGCCTTGTGTTCATTTTTGTGTGTTCTATTATTTTCTGTTATTGGTTATATTTTCATGTAGTTTTTATTTCTGTCTGTGGTTTATCTTAACAAGTGGTATCAGAGCAAGGTTGTCTTTCAGTTATCCTCTGCAGGAAAGTCTCACGGTTAAGTGGGAGTCTCACAGTTGAGTGGGAGCAATGACAGATGAGGGTAAGTTGAGGGTTGACAGGTTTAATGGGTATAACTTCTAGTTATGGAAGATGCAAATGGAAGACTATTTATATCAGAAGGATTTATGGAAGCCGTTGGAAGGAAAAGCCAAGAATCAGGGAACTATGTCAGAGGCTGAATGGGATCTTTTGGATAGAAAGGCACTCGGAAGCATTCGGTTATGCTTGGCACCATCGGTGGTATTTAATATTACAAAAGCAAAGACGACAGAAGATTTGATGAAAACCCTAGCGACATTGTATGAAAAGCCCTCCGCTTCAAATAAGGTATTTCTCATGAAGCATTTATTTAATATGAAAATGGCAGAAGGTGGATCTATTGCAGATCATTTAAATGAGTTTAATACTATTACTAGTCAATTATCTTCTGTGGGTATCAATTTTGATGAAGAAATTAGGGCTCTCTTGATTTTGTGTTCTTTGCCTGAAAGCTGGAATGGCTTGGTAATGGCGGTGAGTAATTCTGTTCCTAGATCTAGTACCCTAAAATATGATGATGTGATCGGTGTTATTTTAAGTGAGGAAACTCGTAGAAAATCCTCAGGTGGATCTACATCAGGAAGTGCTTTAAATGCACAAAGCAGGGGCAGAATGACTGAAAGAGGAAGTAACTCTGGAAATCGTGGGAAATCAAGAGGAAAGTCAAAGGGGAGGAGGTCTCAATCGAGAGGACCAAATGATTGCTAGTACTATGGGAAACCAGGGCACAAAAAGAAAGATTGCTGGACTCGAAAGAAAAATGAAGGAGATAAATCAGATGGAGACAAAGAGGCAAATGTGGTAAGTAAAAAATCCGAAGAGGATGCTTTGCTTTTGTCTTTAGAGAGTGTTGATGATTCATGGGTTTTAGATTCTAGTGCTTCTTTTAATGCTACACCTCATAGAGGTTATTTCATTGATTATGTCCAAGGGGATTTTGGGCTTGTTTATTTGGGGGATAATGAACCCTGTCAGATTGTTGGAAAGGGAAAAATTAAGATTAAGTTGCAGAATGGGAATCATTCGTTACTACATGAGGTAAGACATGTTCCAAAGCTGAGTAGGAATTTAATTTCAGCAGGGCAACTCGGTGATGAGAGTTGTGTAGTTACTTTTAATGATAAAAATTGGAAGGTTTCAAAAGGTTCCCTTATAGTAGCAAAAGGTGTGAAAGTAGGCACCTTATATCTTTGTACAGGTCATATTGTTCCTTCTACTTTGATTGTTTCAGAGAAAAATGAATATTCAGGAACAATTACTGCAGTTGAGCAGGGAGAACAAATAGCTGCTGTAGATTCTGATACAGCGCTGTGGCACAATAGACTTGGGCACATGAGTGAGAAAGGTATGAAAGTACTTCATTCAAGGAAAGTTTTACCAGGTCTAAAATGTGTGAATATGGATTTCTGTGAAAGTTGTGTGTATGGAAAACAAAAGAGAGTGAGTTTTGTAAAGACTGGGAAGGAAAACAAAAAGGAGAAATTAGAGCTTGTGCATACAGATGTATGGGGACCAGCTCAGGTATCTTCCCTTGGTGGCTCTCATTATTACGTTACATTTATTGATGATGCAACTAGAAAAGTATGGGTTTATTTCCTTAGACAGAAATCTGATGTATTTCAAACTTTTATGAAATGGAAATGCTTGGTTGAAAATGAGACTGGTAAGAATTTAAAATGTCTCAGATCTGATAATGGTGGTGAGTATTGCAGTCATGAATTTGAAGATTATTGCTCCACTAATGGTATTCATAGACAAAAAATTGTTCCAAGGACTCCACAGGAAAATGGAGTGGATGAACGCATGAACATGACTATAATGGAGCGCGCAAGGAGCATGAGATTGCATGCTGGGTTGCCCTTACACATGTGGGCGGAGGCTGTCAATACTGCAGTATATTTGATTAATAGAGGTCCCTCTACTCCTTTGGGCTGTGGTATTCCAAAGGAAGCATGGACTGGTAAGAAGGTGAGTTATTCTTTTCTCAAGACCTTCGGTTGTGAAGCTTTTGCTCATATAGACTCTGAAAATAGAACCAAGCTAGAAGCTAAATCAAAGAAATGTGTCTTTGTTGGATATGGCATTAATGAATTTGGCTATAGGCTTTGGGATTTTGAAAATGATAAAATTATAAGAAGCCGGGATGTCATATTCAATGAAAAAGTGTTGTACAAAGATCTGTTGCAGCAACATGAGAAGAAAGAAGATGATTATGTAGTGCTGGATGATACTCCAAAAGCTGATGTTCCAGCCATTCCTCATGATGTGCAACAACTGCAACAACAAATACCACACACACCAGTGAATGTTAGACGGTCAACAAGGCCAATTAGACATCCACAAAGGTTTTCTCCCTCTTTGTGTTCTATTTTACTTACTGATGCTGGTGAACTTGAAAGTTATGATGAAGTTGTGCAGGTGGATACTAAGATTCAGTGGGAGTCTGCAATGAAAGATGAAATGGACTCTTTGCTGAAAAATAAGACATGGGATTTGTGCAAGTTGCCTACAGGTAAAAAGGCTTTATAGAATAAATGGGTTTACAGGTTGAAAGAAGAGGAAGGAGGTAAGAAAAGATTTAAGGCCAGGTTAGTTGTAAAAGGATTTGCACAGAAAAAGGGAATTGATTTTGATGAGATATTTTCTCCTGTTGTTAAAATGACTTCTATTCGTACTGTTTTAAGTCTTGTGGCTACTGAAGATTTGCATTTAGAGCAGATGGATGTTAAAACAGCCTTTCTTCATGGTGATTTGGATGAAGAAATATATATGGCTCAGCCATAGGGTTTTGAGGTCAAAGGTAAGGAGAACTTAGTGTGCAAATTGAAGAAAAGTTTATATGGCTTGAAGCAAGCACCTCGGCAATGGTATCTGAAATTTGACAGTTTTATGCATGAGCATGGATATAATAGGTGTCATTCAGATTACTGTGTTTATTTTAAGAGGTTGGATGATGATAGCTACATTATTTTATGTTTATATGTTGATGATATGCTTATAGCTGGGTCTAACATGGATCATATTAAGGGGCTGAAATGCCAATTAGCATATGCATTTGCTATGAAGGATTTGGGGGCAGCAAAAAAAATCCTTGGTATGAAGATTTGTAGAGATAGGAAGCACAGAACATTGACGCTATCTCAAGCTGATTATGTTGAGAAGGTGTTGCAACGTTTCTCTATGGAGAATGCTAAAGCTGTCAGCACACCTTTACCTGGTCATTTGAAATTGACTAAGGAGATGTGTCCCAAGACACAGGAAGAGGAGGATAAGATGTCCAAGGTACCCTATGCTTCAGTTGTATGAAGTTTGATGTATGCTATGGTATGCACTAGGCCAGATATTACACATGCAGTGGGAGTCGTTAGCAGGTATATGAGTCATCTAGGATTTGAGCATTGGAATGTTGTCAATTGGATTCTCAGATATTTGAGAGGAACATCCAATAAGTGTTTACACTTTGGGGGCTCTACTACTGATTTACAGGGCTATGTTGACTCAGATTTGGCTGGGGATATTGATGTCTCGGGTGAGGTGTTTGACAATAATCTCCTCTACGTCACCAAGCTCAATTTCATAAGACTTATGGTATTTAACTGTTGGTTCGCGCTTGACTTTATTGTAAATTGGTGGGTCAGGGGGGTCCTCACCTTTTGACGAGGGAGTCACAGGATATATATTTATATGATTATTATTTTCCTAAATATTATTATTATAAGCATTTATTTATTATTAAGTGTTGATAATAAATCAATATGACATAAACATGACATATTCTATAAATGATTGATATTATAATTATTAATGGATCATAATCATTTTCATTTTTGAATGTATTTTATTTAAAATAATATTTATATTTATGTTAGTCATATACCATTGTGGTTTATGACATCTTGTTTTACATATTTTCTCACCTTTGAGAGCCTTAAATTACATTTGACATTATTTTTCTTATATGCATGTTTATGTTATTCTTATGAAAGATGGGTTTCGTGAACCACTACTCATAAAATATGGGTCAATAAGTTTGAGTCAAAAATTTGATAGCAATATCATAATACTAATAGCAATATCATAATACTAATCATTATTTTCTTAAATATTATTATTATAAATATTTCTTTATTATTAAGTATTGATAATCAATCAATATGACATAATGTGTGAATAATTGATATTATAATTACTAATGGGTCACAATCATTTATTTATAATGAATTTAATGTATTTTTATTTAAAATAATATTCCTATTTACATTAGTCATATATCATTGTGGGTTATGACATCTTGTTTTACATATTTTCTCACCTTTGAGAACATTAAATTACATTTCACATTAATTTTCTTATATTCATGTTATTATTTTCTTAATATTTAATTAATAATTAATTTTATTTCTCTAAAAGTAATGGTTAGAAATTTTAATAAATAAATAAATAGTAAGTGGTTAAAAAATATTCTATTTAAATTTAGACTATTTTATATACAAGAATCTATATTTTATTTAATTATTTATAGACATAATGAATTAATATTATATTACTACATAAACTATGAATGGTAAACTATGAGTTTTTTATTTTAATGAAGACTTCCACCCATTACCTATCAAATAAATAATTAATAATTCACTAATTAATATTTATTTATTATTCAATATTTTACAACAATTAATAATTTTTTATATTTTAAATTAAAATTGTGTATATCTACAATATTTGAAGTGTGGTAAGTATTAAATTTAAAAGTTATTTGTCATATTTTCTACCATATTTCTCTAAGAAAAAAACCTCTAATATTATTTCAAGCCAAGGAAGAATATTAAATATAATGACCTACAATTGATGTGAAAAAGAAAAAGGAGGTAATAAGCCAACTTGAATCAAGGTTTAGGGTCAATTAGTTTGGCTCAAAAATCAGACACTTAAATCTTCATAATAATGGTTATTATTTTGTTATATATATATATATATATATATATATATATATATATATATAAAACAACCAAGGCCTCGATAATTTTATTAATTAAAATAGTTAAATACAATAGGTTTCTCCATTCAAGCGGACACTAGTAGGAAAGAACAAAGAAGAAAACTTCCAGTCTAGCTTGGAACAAATGTCATTTATTATTACAGCTTAAAAGGGGCACACCCCAGTCAAATCTCATCATACTTAATTACTACTTAATTCAATTGCAACAAATAAGAGGGATACCCTAGATACAAAGCCTTGCACTGATCCTCTTCTTAATTTGGTTAAATCAACTATCCTTCGATTTGATCTTAACAATCAACATGACTAGTAAAATTCTTAACATTGATACTAATAAAAAGCTGCCATATGAAGTCACTAAAAGACCCTGATCTTTAGATCAATCATAATCATGAGCATCAAAATAGTACTCCTAGCTAATGAGAGCCAAACTGTGATTGGAAATTCGAAGTACATAGCCTAATTCAAAAGATCATGAAAGTAATCTAACCAAACTATATATACTACTAGAATTATGAAAATCAAATGAATAATCAGGAGATAGAGATAATACTAGTACGCCAAGAGACTCATTTTGACATAAATTTCCAATACCAATTCTACAACCAAATCACCATATATCGATAAAAGTTTGATTGTTACTTACCGAATAAACATCACTGCTACATCCAATATCATCGGCCAACAAACATAGCCTTTGAATTATATAAAAGAATTAGAATAAAAACCCAGTCAAACCTACACTGACACCAAAATAAAAAACCAACACTAAATAGCTGACCTAGAAAAAAATGAACTAAAGCAAATCAGAGAGCCCAAAAAATAATCTAAAACAATTTAAAAGGTGAGAATCGAAGAGAAATACAGACAGAGATGTTAGCCTCTGAAACAAACCATAATAATCAGATACCCAAAAAAAGTACTGCCTAAAACATAAGGCTAATGCGAAATTTGACATATAACCACAAACAAGCAGAACGATCAAAGGTAATAAGAAAATAAAAACATCAACATTATGCTAATACAAAAGATAACTACTCAAAAAACATAAGCTAGAGTCAGAACCTTGAGAAATGAAGGGTTAAAAAGCTGACAGCCTGATTTAAATGGCATCATTATTACCAACTCAATTAAAACATAGCATACAAACAATGATTATTATGAAATTAAATATTTCTTACCAGAAAATCAAATAGAAACAACAACGTATCTAAAAAGAATCTATAAACCATAGTAAAAACCAACATTTATCCAACTTCAATTACTAAAATACCCTTTTTATAAGATAGCGACCATGAATAAACCAACCATGAAATTGGAGACACACAAGCCGAAGATAATAATACCAGAGCTATCAATATGAACCTTATAATGATTAATATTATCATCAGCATTAATTCATAACAAAATTGAGAATTTAGTGAATTCTCCATAAAAATGTATAAGCACCAAACAACCCTAACATAGAATTTACTGCAAATATCCAGTAGTATATACAATTCATAACCAAACCATAATAGTGTTATCAGATACTATCAAAAAAGGCCTACCCTAATAGCATATCTACCTCAGGATACATACAAATTATCAATGAAATCTACAAAATCCTTATTTCCAATAGACCATAATAACATCAGATATGTCATTTGGGTTCTCTACTCAAAAATTAGGAGGAAATTCAAAATCAAATTTGACCCTACTTGTCTTCTCTACATTTGGATTACAGAACTTTAGGGCATCATCCAAATCTGTAATGACCTATACCAATAGGCCACTAAACAAAACCCTAAATTTAATACACTACTAAAATATATTGCTGAAATAAAAGATATAATAGTGCCAATGTATTCATTCAATGAAAACCAAATGTTTTTACAAATGATATGGCAAATTTCAGCACCAAAACATTATGACATGGCACAATACAAAGAAACCCTAACTGGTTGTATACAATTGAGAACTTGTTGCAACTATAGATTGAAATGAAGAACTTGGATTGATCAAATGGTGGAGACTGAATGTTGAAGATGATATGATGAAAGTGTAACTCCAACTGAAACTCCAAACTAGCAATTAAGCACAAGTGAAAGGACTGAAATATCCTTCCCATAGCTGCAATAATTCAGGTGATCTTTCACACCCTCAAAATTGCATACCAATTGAGAGTTTTCATTCTCAATGGCAAGTTGTGACTACTTGTAGAAACCCTAGGCTCCACAATGCACATCAGCAGAAAGAAATAATAAATCTCAATGATAGGCAATGAGCCCTCAATGCCTATTTATTCTTTTTTCCTTGATAGGTTGGCCTTCCTTTTTAATTTTTTCTCCACTTCTTCCAACAACCTCTAGAAGATTTTTTTTATTTAATTTATAAAGTTACCTTGTAATATATATTTTTTAGTTGATAACTTTATAATTAATTCCTCCAAAAAAAGGGACATTACAGGTCCACCCCTCCTAAAATTGCTTGGCCTCAAGTAATCTTAATGTTGGATGCTACAAAATCACTTCTCCCTCCCAAGTAGCATCTTCAATAGGTAAATCATTCCACTTAACTAGATACTCTCTGATTACTCTCCTACGAAGCTGCTTCTCTCTACTATCCAGAATGGATTCTAGCACTAAGATCAATTTCCCCTCATCATCCAAGGGAGGCAATACTACAGAAGGCATCACATTCTGACCCAACACCTTTTTGAGGCGTGATACATGAAATACATTGTGCACTCTACTATCTGTGGGAAGCTCCAACTCATAAGCCACCTCACCAACTTGTTTGATGATCTTGAATGGTCCATAATAGCGTGGCTTGAGTTTTTTTGTACCACTCTTCTTGAGAGTGGACTGCTTATATGGCTACAACATGAGGTAAACTATATCATTTACCTCAAAACTATGCTCAGTCCTCTTCTTGTCTGCATACTATTTTTGCTAGTTCTGAGCTCTAGCAATGTTGTCTCTGAGAGTAGAAACTATATCCATACTTTCCTGTAATAGTTCACCTACATGGGGTACTCGACTGTCTCCCAAAAAAAAATCTAAGAAACTAGGTGCCTCATAACCATAAAGTGCCATGAAGGGTGTCATTTGTATAGTCATATAATATGTAGTATTGTAACAATACTCACAGAGTTATATCCATCTAACCCAAGCTTGCTGTTGATCTGCCACATAATTCCTCAAATACCCTTCCACCCATTTATTTACAATCTTTATTTGACCACCAGCCTATGGGTGATAACTAGTACTAAGTGTAAGCTCAGTGCCACACAATCGAAATATTTCCTACCAAAAGTGACTCATGAAGCGGTTGTCCCTATCACTCAGAAAGCTCTAAGGCAAACCATGTAATCTAAAAATCTCACTAAAGAAGACCTTTGCCACCTGAGTTGTTGAGTATGTAGTAGCGATAGGGAAGAAGTGAGCATATTTTGTTAGCCTATCCACCACCACATAGATAAAATCGCACCCCTGGGCCCTAGGCAAGCCCGTGATAAAATCCATAAAGATGCACTCCCACTTCTTGTCAGGAATAGGAAGTGGTTGTAGGAGCCCTGCTGGATAAGTGTGCTCTTGTTTGTTCTGTTGGCAAACATGACACTCACGCACATACTGAAAAACATCAGCCTTAAGTCCCTTCCAATTGAACCATTCCTGTACTAATTTGTAAGTCTTGAAATACCTAGGATGGCCTACTGTAGGTGAATTATGGAATGCTCTCAAAATGAACTGCTTCACTTTCGATCCTAGGACTAAGTAAATTATGTTCTTGTAAATGATCAAATCATCTATGAGAGTGTATCTAGTGTCAATTTTTGTCCCCTCTACTATAGCAGAGGCCCACGTGCCTTTGGCATATTCTGCTACAATCAAGTGTTTCCAATCCTCTGATATCTGAATCATAGAAGTGAGGTGTGGCCTACAGGATAAAGCATTTGCAAAAATATTCTATGTCCCCTTAACATATGTGATATCAAAAACATATTCCTGTAACTTACTCAACCACTTCTGCTAATGATCATTCAGGTCCCTCTATCCAAAAAAGTGCTTCAATCTATTATGATCAGTTTTAATACAAAATTTGTTTCCCACAAGATAATGTCTAAATTTGGCCAAGGCATGCATGATGGCCAACATCTCCTGATCATATATGTTGAATGATCTCTCAGCCCCTCTAAGTTTCCTACTCTCATAAGCTAAAGGATGCTTGTCCTGCATGAGTACAACACCAACTCCCTCTCCAGAAGCATCACATTGAAGCTCAAATGGCTTTGTGAAATCAGGTAATGCTAATACTGGGCATGTAGTCATTATTTCTTTGAACCACATAAAACACTCCTGTGCCTCGCGAGTCCATACAAATGCCCCTTTCTTTAGAAAATCTATCATGGGTGTTGCATGTCGTGAGTAGCCACTAACAAACCTATGATAGAATCCACATAGACCAAGGAACCCTCTTAACTGTGTAAGGTTCTCTGGTGGTGGCCAATCAACAATAGCACAAATCTTTTCAAGATCCATTCGTACCCCTTCCACACTAATGATGTGTCCAAGATACAACAATTCTGTCATCCCCAAATCACATTTGGACTCCTTGGCATACAAGGACTCGCTCTGTAAAATGCTTAATACTGTCTCCAAGTGCTCTAAATGTACCTGCCATGTTCTGTTATAGATCAAAATATCATCAAAGAACACTAGCACAAATTTACTCACTGATGGTGGAAGACCTTGTTCATAGTGGACTGAAAAGTGGCAGGTGCATTAGTCAAACCAAAAGGCATGACTACAAACTCAAAATGCCCATAATGACATCTAAAAGTAGTTTTTTCAATATCTTGCTCTCAAACTCTGATCTGGTCATAGCTTGATCTCAAATCAATTTTTGTGAAATAACAAGCCCCATGTAATTCGTGTATTAGCTCATCGATGCATGGGATGGGATACTTGTTCTTTATAGTTCTCTTATTCAACACCCTATAATCAATACACATTCGTAGAGTTCCATCCTTTTCTTTTACCAAAACAACAGAAGATGCAAAAGGTGACTTACTTGGTCTGATGTGTCCCATTGCTACCAACTCATTGATGGTCCTCTCGATCTCATCTTTAAGTCATTTTGGGTACCGGTATGGTGTGATCATGATAGGCTTAGCACCTTCCTCCAACTTGATAATGTGCTCAATACCTTTGTTTGGTGGCCTACCTAGTGGAATCTCACTGAATACCTTCCCATACTTGATTCTCAATTTTTGAATATCTAGATGATATTCAGTCTTATGTTGCTCCCCCTGGGTAGGCATCAAGGTACATATTTCTGCCCACTCTATATTATTATGCCTGGCTAATCTCTCCAACCACCTAAATGAGATAGTCCTAACATCACCATTATGGATAGCCTTCAACACATGAGTCCTGCCATCCACCACGAATTGGATCTCCATATCCTCCAATCTTAGGGTAACCTCCTTCAAAGAATGTAGCCATTGCATCCCAAGTACTATGTCCATGTCACCCATGTTGACCACATGATAGTCTGCCTTAAACTCATAGTTGTTCAGGTGCAAAGGTAGATCTCGCACTATCCTATCACAATGAAGAGTATATCCATTAGCTACCTTAACTCTCAGTCCCTCAAACTCCTCAGTAATGAGTCCACAACTCTCCACAAATCGTGCATCAATGAAATTATGCGTGACACCTGTATCCAACAGAATAATAATCTTTTGTCCTGCCAAGACTCCTCGAAATCTGAAAGATCCCTCTCTTTGAATACTAGATAGACGTGCCTCCTGTAAATGTATCTCTGGAGCCTCTCTTTTCTCAGCACTTTCTAACTCTTGTTCACCCTCTACCTCATTAGAATCCTCATCATGGTACTTTGAGATGTTTGAATTTGAACCTTCATAATAAGCCCACATCACCCAGATAGCCTTCCCCTTAGGCTTCATAGGACAATCATGACCAAACTCATAGGGACCTTTGCAAAAGAAGCATAACTTCTTCCTACGCAAGTCATTAAGTATTTCCTTATCCCAAGGTGCAACTAGCTTGTCTTTTGAGTCACTAACCTTCTCTTTACCATTGCTGAATTCCCCTTTGTTATCTCTAAATGATGAAGAACCCTTTGAACTAAACCAGTTTGTTGGACCTACAAGTTCCATACTGCAGGCTTTCTTCATGGATTCTTGTAATGTAGGAGGATCAAAGGCCTTTACCCACCCCTTGAGTGGTTCAGTTAATCCCTCTATAAATAAAATGACTAGCCTCCTTTCTGAAATGTCAGGCACCATCACTGCAAGCTTTTGGAAGTCATTGATAAATTTTTCTAAGCCTCCTGACGGTCTCAACTAGGCTAACTCTTAGAAATAAACTTCAGGATTTTTTTTATCAAACCTTTCTATCAATCTATCCACAAACTCCCAATAAGTGGTTACCTGATTGTGTTGCAATGTGATCATGCCATGTGTCCACCAATCATGTGCTGCCTCATCTAAGTGTAAAGTGGCATACTTGAGTGCTTCAAATTCTGTCATTGTTTTCAAAGATAGGAAAGTATCCACCTTATGAATCCAAGCATGAGCAGTCATTTTTCCACTACCATCAAATGTGGGTAATATCAACTTGTTGGTGACCTATTGCAACTCACTGTGTTTATCTACTTGCTTCTGCCTGGCAGCTCTATAGTTTAGGTACCTGTCAAATGCTCGTCCATCCTATACATATTCTGGTAATGAATCCCACTCATTCCTCCCTTTTCAAAGTTCATCTACAATATCTATTATCATAGCATCAGGTGTGCGTGCTAGAGTTTCTTCTTTGAATGTAGGACGTGTGGGTCTGTCAACTATTCCAAACTGTGTCCTATGTTGTGATCCTACTATGCTCCTGTCATCCTATTCATTATTATGATTATTCCTCCTATTTTCCCCAATCAAATGTTGCATCATAACCATCATTACCTGTGTACTTGCCTCTATTGACTGTAGAAGCCACTCCTGTTGCTGTAAAGTCTCATCATTTTGCACACTTCTAGATGGGCTTTGAGAATGTCTCTCATCCATATTCTCAGTTATGTTGGTTCTTTTGTAAACTAAATTAAATGGTGTCTGGGTAACCCTATCAAGGTGGCAAGAAACAACTTTGATACCACTGTAATGACCCATACCAATAGGCCACTAAAAAAAACCCTAAATTTAATACACTGCTAAAAAAAATTGCTGAAATAAAAGAAATAATAGTGCCAATGTATTCATTCAATGAAAACCAAATGTTTTACAAATGATATGGAAAATTTTAGCACCAAAGCATTATGACATAGCACATTACAGAGAAACCCTAACTGGTTGTATACAATTGAGAACTTGTTGCAACTACAGATTGAAATGAAGAACCTGGATTGATCAAATGGTGGAGACTGAATGCTGAAGATGATATGATGAAAGTCCAACTCCAACTGAAACTCCAAACCAGCAATTAAGCACAAGTAAAAGGACTGAAATATCTTTCCCACAGCTGCAATAATTTAGGTGATCTTTCACACCCTCAAAATTGTGTACCAATTGACAGTTTTCGTTCTCAATGGCCAATTGTGACTACTTGCAGAAACCCTAGGCTCCACAACACACATCAGCAAAAAGAAATAATAAATCTTAATGATAGGCAATGAGCCCTCAATGCCTATTTATTCTTTTTTCCTTGATAGGTTGGCCTCCCTTTTTAATTTTTTCTCCGCTTCTCCTAGCAACCTCTAGAAGATTTTTTTTATTTAATTTATAAAGTTACCTTGTAATTTATATTTTTTAATTGATAACTTTATAATTAATTTCTCCAAAAAAAGGGACATTAAAAAATCCTCAAAGGATACCCCAGGCTAAATGTAGGCATTAAAAGCATTCAGGTAATTGACAAGCAATTATCTATTCTCTTCAAAAATGCCCCTCCAGTGGAGAAGGAAATGGATACTGGCCTCCATTTTAGGCCACTCTCTGTAGAAGGCTAAATTTCTTCTAATCACTAAGGTAGGATGGTGAAAATCCATAACTAACTCTGGCAAACCCAATAGGAGCTCCATGTATTTCTTTGGAAGAGGAATTCTCATCTTTCCATCAATACTATGGACTGTTTGCTCAAACACCTTCCTTCACATAGGGTCGAAGACACTATAGAAAAGATGAATTATGGCATCAACATCCAACCTTGCCCTCTCCAAACATCCAATAAATGATCCAATAATATTGCTATTAGTTCTCTCACTAAAATTGTAATTGAAGACTCCTTCCCTGATTACTCTACTAACCGCGATCCTAGACATGTTGTCCATAGGTTTCAGAATCAAACTCCAACGTTCAAACTTAACATTCCCACAAAAATCTATGGTACAAAATTTAGAAGTATTAAAAACATAAACAAAAAACTCCATAAGCAAATACCACAATCTAAATAGAGGGAAGAGAAAGCAACTTCAAAGAAAAAGACAGACAATGGAACCCTTAAGAGGTCTAGTCTGTCATAACCTAATGCAATGATAGTATGGCTTTATAATCATAGGATATAAGTACCCTAATTAAATATTAAAAACCATGACACCAAGGCACAGAGATAAAAGAAATAAATGAAACCACTACATCAAATGATAAAATTAATGAGAAATTTAATAAACATGACACCAACAAGGAGGCATGTAGAAACCATGACAAAAGACATCACCCCTAACCAAGACTAATCAAAAACATGATATATTTTAAAGTAGATAGAAACAACAACATAAGATAAACAAATAGAAAGGAATAGAGAAAGGACCAAGAGGAATAAAATTACTCTAAGAAAATATACATTAAACATCATTAAAAATGTGAAAATTAGCCCTGTCAGCACCTCTATTAGCTAAATAGTATGCCTTTTGATTGCCTTCTCTGAAAATATGACAAATTCGAGTATCAAAGAACCAATCTAAAAGATCTAGAACTTCACCTAATTTAGAATTTAGGACCCAATTGGGGGTAACATGCTTTCTAACTACATTAAGGATGATCTAGGAGTCACCTTCTATGATAGCCCTAGTGAATCCTAACTCATGACATAGCTGCAAACCTTTGTTCAAGGCTTCCAGTTTGGCCATATTATTAGAGGTAGGAAAAATGGACATAGCTTTCTTTGCTGCCCAATTTCCAGTAGCATCATTAATGATACAACTAGTTCCAGCCATTCTAGGATTGCCTCTAGCTACTCCATCAAAATTGAGTTTAAACCATCCTTTTGGAGGAGGAGCCCATTTGCACCTATCCCTAGCCTCCTTGCTTTTCTTAAGATATAACAAAGGTGGATTAATTAGGTTGGTCCAATTTTTCTTCATGAGACCATCCTAAATAGAGAATGATCCTTCCTCTTTCATGAAATTTCTTAGGTGGGAGTTTGTTACTTCCACTATGCTAGCCTCAATTTTTAGTAACAACTTTTCTAATTTCATTTAAAATCCATAAAAAGTGCATCTATTTCTTTCCTTCCCAATTTTCCATGAGACAATAGAAGGACATACATTCCATAACTTATTATAGACACCCTTAACCATGCTTGTGAGCCAAGCTTTAAGAAAATTTAAAAAAGATAACAGCAAGGGTGTAGAGCACCCCAACCTAAATCTGAGCCATTCCCAACAAGCTTGAGAGAAATGGAATCTATATAAAAGATGATCCATATCCTCACTATTCTGTTTACATAGTACACCCCAAGATGGACTGGGAACTCCAAATTTGGATAATCTATCGACTGTCAAGATCCTATTCTCAATTGCAAACCACAAAAATAAACTTGCCTTAGGAAGACACGCAACATCCCAATAGAGTTTGAGAGGTATTTCAACTTTATCCCAAATTTGTTAGTGCACCAAAGCTTTGTAACCATTTTTCACACTATACCTTTTGTCGTTTGATGTGGCCTAAACAAGTTCATGTTTCCTTTGAGATTGCTTAATCTTCCTTTCTAACAATAAATTATCATAGGCCTTAATTGTCAAAGGGTCTAACCCCATCCCATCCAACGACTTCCAAACCCATAGGTTGAAACCTTTTGAAGAGATTTTGGTCTTATAATTACTGACTTTAACACCCCAGAGAGAGAAAAATTTATCTTTAAGAGCTCAAGGAAAGGGGCTACAAGTAATCATAGGATGATCATCCCAGGAGTCATCCCAGAATAAGGCTTCATTACCCAGACCCACATCTCAGGTGAGAAACTTGCAAACTAAATGAAAAAATTTAATCATGAAATTCTAAGTTTCAAACCCTCTAGGAAGATTTTTCATTCTCAATAGAGACAGAGGATCATCCAGGTTAAGATATTTGTTGTAAAATATCTTAGCCCACTTATGATCTTTTTCTTTATAAAGATGCCAAATCAATTTTTTACCTAAAGCTTTGTTTTTCCATTGAAGATTCTTAATCCCTAACCCTCCTTTATCCTTCAGTCTACATATATTTTCCCATTTGAACAGTCTTTCCAAAGAAAAATTCTTAATTTGGCTTCAAATTTCAAGAGAGAACTCTTGGAAAGATGAAGACAAGACAACGAAAAGGTAGGAATAGCAGAAAGAATAGATCGTATTTTAGTAGCCTTTCCTACCTTTGAGAGCCATTTGTCTTTCCAACTACCTATCTTACCATCCAGTTTGTCAAAAGTATTAAGCCAAACCTTACTAGCTTTTGAACCCTTCTTAAAGAAATACCTAGATATTTACAAGGAAACAAACCCTTTTTGCAACCCATAATCTTACAAATCTGGTCTTCCATTTCTTTATTAATATTTAAAATATAGATCTCCAATTTGAGTTCGTTCACTTTTTGACGTAAAGCATCCATATATGATTTAAGGATAGCTTTAAATCCCAAATCTTCCGAAACTATAGTCTTATTAGGTAGAATCATATTGTGAGCATATTGTTGATGTGTGATATTAGGAATTTTCCTAGCAACAGTAATACCAGAGATTCTCTAATTGTACTAAACATTTGATAGAGCTCTCCTAAAGGCTTCCACCATTATGATAAAGAGGGAAGGAGATAATGGGTCCCCTAGTCTTATACCCCTAGAAAATTTCAAAAAAAATCTCAGGCATCCCATTGATTAGAATGGAGATTTTGGGAGAAGGAATAAATTCAAAAATAAGATTAATCCATTGATGAGAAAATCCAAAGGCTTCAAGAACTTTACATAGGAAACGCCAATCAACCATATCATATGCTTTTTGTATGTTCAATTTCATAAACATGCAAGCCTCTTTATTTTTTGAAGTAGACTGAATAGTTTCTTGAATTGTAAGAATACCATCCAGAATAGAATTCCCAAGGAGAAAACCTATTTGTTCCTCTGAGATTAACTTTAAAAGGTAAATCTTAAACCTATTTACTAGAATCTTAGAGAAGATATTATAAACGGTGTTATAAAGAGCAATATGCCAGAACTCCCTAGGTGTCTATAGGTCATTCTTTTTAGGAATCAAAGTAAAAAAGGAGTAATTGATTTATGATAGCAGAGCTTGACCATTCCTTGAAGCTTCAATGGCTTTCCAAAGATCTTCCTTGATAATATCCCAACATTTTTGAAAGAAGGCCTAAAAACCATCAGGAATTAGGGATTTATCTGAGTTCATATTAAAAACTACCAATTTAACCTCTTCCATAGAAATAGGTTTGTTTAGAGCCTTATTATCCTCAAAAAAAATTAATTTAAGGATAAAACTGAGAATCTTCACTTGTGGTTCTCTATTAGACCCTTCGTAATTATTTAATACAATTTGGAAATGTGCTACAAAAGTATTCACAATTTCACTTGGTTTCTCAGTTATTATACCCAAGTGATTTTTGATACTAGCTATTTTATTCTTTGATCTATTATAGAGGGTGGAATTGTGAAAAAAAATTGTATTCCAATCCCCTTCATCTAACCATTTTTATCGAGATTTCTGTCTCCAAAACATTTCTTCTTTGGATAAAATGTCCTCCTGTCTAGCAAGAAGTTCTTTTTCAAGAAAATAACTTTCATTTTTCACACCTTTCTTAATTATTTCTAGGTTTATATTCCTTAATTTATCTTCTATTTCTATTTTTTCTTTAAAGATATTATTAAAGTGATCTCTATTCCATCGTAGGATCCTTTCTTTTAACATTTTCATTTTAGAAACGAGTATAAACATCTTGGAGCCTTCAAACTTTTATTGCACCAACCATTCATTAATATTCTTGATAAAATTAGGATCTTGGAACCACATTTTTCACATTTAAATGGGTTCCTATTAGGTTTCAAAGGCTCACTAAATTTGAATCGGACTGGGAAGTGATCAAACCCAGTGATTAGCAAAATGGAAGATTGAAAATTTACATTATAATCATCTATATCTCCTATAATAAAAAAACCTATCTAGTTTTTCAGCAATAAATACAAAATCCTTCCTTCTATTATTCCAAGTGAAATTCCCATTGTTGATTGGAATGTCTATCATATTATGCTTGTCAAACCATACTTTAAAATCCAATGATGATTGTGAAAGTTGTTGGATGCCACCTATTTTTTCTTCTAGATTCAAAATGGTATTAAAATCACCTCCTACCAAAAAGGCTTTACCCTAAAAACTATTAATGAAAGTGATGATTTCATCCCAAACAATTTTTTTTTCTCCATATGGCTAGTCATACCATAAACATTAATTAAAATGAACTGCAGATTTGATTTTAGACTCTGAACACTAACACTCATCTAGTTGTTACAATATTTTATACAATTAATGGCTACCTTTCTAGATTTCCAAATTAATCCTAGACCTCTTGACACACCTAAAAACCCTTGGAATAAGGAGTTCCAAACACCTAACATCTTATTAAATTTCAAACCTTTAGCCATTTTTACCTTTGTTTCTTGAATTAAAATAATTTTTGATTCAAAGATTTTAAGATTTTTCTTTAGTAACCTTTTTTTGCTAGGGGCATTTAAGCCCCTAGCATTCCATGTAGTGATCTTCATGACTCCTTAGGAAGGCCCTTCCCCTTCCCATTATTTAGTAGCTAATCTATCCTTTGCTATTGTCTGCTAAGTCCATCCACTTCTTTGAGTTCCTTCTACGATTTTCTTCCTCTTTTGCCTTTCACTCTGCCAAAATTAGGGGACTTAAGACCTTCTTGATTCATCTGGATCCCTACTTATGTTCTAAATCATTTTTCGCAATTTGAATAATAGGAATCTTATTGTCCATTTGTCCTTCCAAGTCTTCAGTTTCAAGCTCTCTTATGATCTGGTTGATTAATCTTGACTATTCTCCACCTTCTGAATTTAAACCTTCCTTCTTATTTTTTCCATTCCCAATATAATTATGCTCTATCACCATTACCTTTTCAGTTATCTAAAACTGAACCTTGGCATTATCCTCCAATTCTATGCTTTGAAGATCTCTTCTTAAGTCCTCAACTGTATAGTCTTTACCATCTAATTTCAAGATTCTTTGGATTAATTCTTCCTTTTTTTTCTCTATGTCATTATCAATATTTTCAAGGAAAAATACCTAGATTAACTCATCAGCTAGTTGTTCAAGATTATCATCTTCTTGGTTTAATGACTCTAAAATAGGATCCATACTACTATCCTTGTTTAAAAAATTCTAGACCTTTTTTGACAGGGAGCTATCAATCCTTTTTTAAATTGCTACTCTTATCTATTAGATTGCTTTCTAGAGTGAAAGGTGACCTTATAGTAGTAGATGGAGTCTACCAAAACTTAGATGTTCTAATACGTAACTCTTTGCTAGGAGTTGTTTCTCTGTCTTCTATGGCCCACATCTGACATTGTTCCAAATGGATGTCTTCCTCCATGCATTTGTCAATTTCACTTCTTTCTTCACTTGATTTGAAAAGAAAGGAATTCTCCAACTTCTCTATATCAAACTTTTAAGGAAATTGTGATGCCTTGTTTTGGTTTGATATAGATACTTCTTTGTCTTGGTCTATCGTACCCATTAGAGTTAACTATTTATCTGAAGCTCTATTGAGAGGGGGATTCCTATCCTATAGTTCATTGTCAATATGATTTGTAGAAATTAATCTCCTTTGGAAGTTGATAGCTCTAGACTACATTTTGTTTCTATCTCACTATTAATCACATCTTTACCTTCATCAGAAGACATATGTTGCCCTGAATTGCTCTCTGAGACTTTTTTCTTTCTTTTAGATCTTTGTTTAGATGTTTCGTTCTTAATCTATGTCAATTCTGGATTTTCTTTATGATCTTCCACTATGATAGATCTAATTCTTACAGTCACTTCTATGTTATAATTCATATTTTTTTCATCATCAATCCTTTCAGTACTACGAAGATCATTATGGATCTTGTTCTTTGAAGAAGTGATCATATCTAAGGATTTAAATCTCAATCTTTTTCCTTGGATTCTTATCTTAGGAAACATACTCTGAAAGTCTGAAGTGAGAGGTAGAGATTCAAACTAGTTTTCTTATTATCCTCCAACTTAATAATTTCAAAAATCTCCCCTTCGAATAACTACAAATTTAGATCATAAGATGCCCTTTTAGTGATTACTTTCCTATGCATCTGAATTGGATGATTAAACTTTGATCTAATAAGTAGTTTCACATTATTGTAATACTAAAAAGAAGTGTCTATACCTATGAGATCTCCTGTAGTAGACGCTATCAATTTGAGAATCTCAATTTGATTCAACTCAAGTGGTAAAGATTGGATATTAAACTAGATTGGACAACTACAATCTATCTCCGCTATCTTAAAATTTGGACTCTTTTCTACGAATTTGACAACATGACCATTAAAGAAGCATTCAGAAACACTAATAAATTCTTTCTTAATAAATTCATCCATACAGTGTAAATATAGGAATTTATCCAAAAAAAAAAAAAAATACTTACCTGGTTGCGACAGTTTTCCTCTAACCAATTTGAAAGAAGGAGCAAGTCATCTTTGGGGCCATTCCATATTACAAGAATTCCCACTTTTTGACATTCACACCAAGTGATTTCAAATTCTTCATTATGAATAAAGATGGAATTTTCTTCACAAATTGGAGGTTCTTTGGAGCTTAGATTTCCCTTAGGGTTTGATGACTTCGCTTGAACCCCTACTGCGGATCACTGGTGTGGAGGGATATAGGAGGATGGAAAACTGATATGAGACTCAACCAATGTGTACTGATTGGAGTGATGTGGAGTAGCTAACACTAATTTATAAATTTCTAGTGGAAGTTGAAGTGGCTTCTAGTTGGGTTCTGCATACTTTGTAAGATTGAAAACCCTATATTGGTTTTCCAAACTGTCTAAATTAAAAAATGGTTGCAAATGGAAGGTACCTACTAATTTTAATGTTGCAAGAGGGGATTTAGCCTGGAAATTCTTTGACAAAGCACTCCTTCTGTTAAACTCTTCTAGGTGCAGATTCGAATCCTCGAGATGGCAGTCTTTCTCCGCATTTTCCAAAATGGAAAATTTAATTGCAATTGTCACTACATACTCTAAGTGTAGAAGACCCTGCATACCCATGGAAGACTATATAGTGCCATTTCCTTTGTGTCTACTTTTAGCATAGTGCATCGATTTAGGGCATTTGCTATTGTTTTGATTGCCATATTTCTACTCTAATTTTTTTCGCTCAATTGCCGAATTTCACGATTTGTAACTCTTATTATTATTTTGTTAAATATTATTATAAGCATTTTTTTTAATTATGTGTTGACAATAAATCAATATATTGTGTAAACGATTGATATTATAATTATTAACTGGTCACAATCATTTACTAAGCATGAATTGAGTGTATTTTTATTTAAAATAATTATCATATCTACATTAGTTATATATCATTGTGGGTTCATGGCATCTTGTTTTACATATTTTTTCACCATTGAGAGACTTAACTAACATACCTAAAAATTTAATTCAATTTTTTTGAAAAAATAAGACAAGAGGTATCCAATTTCAACTGAATTAGGATAAGTTTAATTGTTATATATATATTATCCCTTAATACATAGAAATCTTAAATCTATCCAAAAAAAAATACATAGAAATCTTAAATTTTAAAACTATTTCTTAGTTTTATGAGACTAAAAGATCCCAACAAATCAAATTTACAGAATCATTTACTTCATCACATCCAAAATATAAAATATACAAATTTTAAAAAATTATAGCAATAAAATAAGAAATGGTAATAAATGTTTTGAATTTATTTTTATTTTATGCTCTAATTTATAGCATAATCATAAGAAGATTGTAAATCATATTTTGGAAAATGGAACAAATACTCCCTACATTGAGAAGGAAATGGTTGTAAATAAAAAAACCACTAGCTCACATTATATTAAACTATCTATTGCATTCAAGATTTTAATTGTTAAGATTCTATTTTATTTTTGTGATAAGTAAATGAACGTCAATTTTTTTTTTAAACAAAAAATGTTTACATTGAAGATTGCTACCACTATAGAAAGCCTCTCAATGACATATTCATGAGATATTACATTTAGATTCATGACATTTTGTGTAAATGATTGATATCATTTTTTAAATTTTATCTTTTGGTTTTATTTCTAATTATTTGGCATGAAATAACAAATAGAGTTTATGTTTTCTGCATGTCAAGAATAGAAAGAAAATTTTAAAATTTTGAAGTCTTTACCATGTATTCTCATACTCCAACTAAAATAATTGAAATCCATTTACATTTGCAGTATTTCTTATCAATTCTACATAATTTAAATGCCACTATAGTGTTGAAGTTCCACCATTCCAGTGAGGATATGTTGCTAGCCCCACAAAATCCCTAAGTGCTCCAACAATCCTACTCGAGACATTTCTAAGACACCCCATTAATTTGAAGATGGCTTGAGGAATCCCCAATGGAACGAAAATGAAATTGTTTAAGAAAAATCTAAAAACAAAAAATGTATTTTCAATTTTATTCTAATGGCCTAGAACCCCCAAAAATATTGTAATCACTCTCAAAAATATTTTTAAATAGTCATCTAAGCCTTATTCTAAATCACTTCAAAGTTCCAAATATAGTAATGACTTTGCATTAAAAAAAAGATTGATACAAATTGAGAGAATAGCATGTACCATATACCATGATCATTTGTGTGGTTTTAAGTTCTCAATTTATTCTTAGCGGTGAGAATTCATCCGCAAGCTTCCATCACTATCCCCCCACCATCAAAACTTGACTCGAGATGAATATTTTCTATAAATTCATGCATGAAAGATGATTAACACTTTGCCTACTACAATCCAATTGTTTGATTTCGAGTAAATAAAGAAAATATATGGTTTTAGAAAATTCTAGATAAATAAAGACATAGAATGCATTCCATTCAACAATTGGAAAAATTCAACCAAAAAAATGAGGACAAAAATAAATTTTTAGTATGATCTTAAGATCATAGGTACAACTTACGATCCATCAAATTGGTTGTCTAATTCAAGAAGATAGTCGACAACAAATAAACACTCCTTTTTGGATCATGAACGCTTCCTAAGGGCTAGAGCTAAAGAAATCGCCTCATTATTGAATTTGGAGAAGGAGAAAAATTTAAATTCACATCACAGCAAGTAATGAATTGGGGTCCCAAGATTCACATCTCATAATTGCAAAATTGAAGTAAACTATTTTCTTTAAAAAATGAAAATGGAACACCCTATCGCACAAACTCTATGGATTTCTTTGGTCCATAATGGTCCAGACTGGTGAGAAGGTATGGCTACATCTTTAGAAGGAGTGCCTCCAAGGACCTTATAGAAAGATTTTCCATATTTGGTGTGAGCCTTATACCATAAAGAAACAAATTGGTGAGAATGCTTTTGAACTTGATCTGCAACAGTTTTTGGGATTACATCTAGCTTTCAATGTGGAACTCTTGTGACCCTATTTTCCTCCATTATTGGACATCTCTCAAGTTGCTAAACATATTTGTACTATATAATTGAATCCACCCACTACTACACCATTACATTGTGATCATGCCACTGAAGTCATGCTGAAATGTTTAAGAAATCAAAAAATTCCACTTTATAGGGTGGTTCGAGCTGGTCAAGTCTCTCATCAGGGAAAATAGTTAACCATGGAATAGATTACAGAACAATTCCCTCATGTACTATAGAAGATTGATGCAATGGGGCCCATTCCCTATTAAGGGGAAAGGAATGATCTAGATTAAATAGAAGACCTAATTTTTAAAAGTATGTCATATTTTTTTTAAGTTTCTCCATATCTTTTTGTTTAGGATTTTTGGAGGTTTTCTGCCCAAAATTTCAAGCTAAAATTGTAATTGGTCCTCAAAACTCAGCAGCCATAAGCTCACTATATTAGGGACTAAAACTAGATTTTTAGTTCTTCTTTCCAATGGCATAAACACTTTCGAATTCTGAGCTCTAGGTCAAAAGTTAAGGCACCTACAAATTGGGGTAATGAGACATCTTCATTTGAATACTTTAGTTTAATTGTCTTGTTTTCTATTTTAGCCACATAAACATTTCAAATTCATGGTTACGTAGGTTGTTGATATTCCATCATTGTATATATTCTTTCATTTTCAATGAATAAGATGGTTTTTGGTTTTCTATACAACACTTTCAAGTTTTATAAGATTTCCTAGAACTTAAACATTGGTATTGTACGTAATTGATTCACTAGATATCGTATTTGTAGCCCACTTCATCAATTCAAATCAGTGATATTATAGTGGGAATGCTCCTATATGCCAACTACCACAAGAACTTCCTATCAAAGACTAGGATTGGCTACAAGAAATTTGTCAGAATACCTTCCTTTATAGCTCAAAAAAAAATATGTCAAAAAATTTGGTAGGCTCTATGAAGAAGATGGTGGAAGAGGCTTTGGCCAGGCAGAAAGAAGATATGATTGAGTAAGTTTTCAAAAAAATTGAAAAGCCAACAATTGTCAAATTCAGTACCACCATTCCATGGGAACACCCCTTTTAAAGTAAAAGTGAATTTTGATATCCCAAATTTTGAAGGAAAAGTTGTTGCCGATGCTTTTGATAATTGGTTATCCAATTTACAATGATACTTCCCTATAAACAATTTTTTTGATGCAGAAAAGATAACATTTTCCATCTTGAAAGTTGAAATTCATGTCAAACTAGCATGGGAAACTAGAGTATTTAATAAAGAAATTGAAGTGTTAGAAGAGTTGGAAATACTCTCTAATAACAAACCCACTTGAGGAGAATTTTTGGAATACATAAAAGAAGCATACTTGCCAAATGATGTATATGAACAAAAAAATATAGAATGGTAGTTGCTTTGACAAAAGAGGGACTAATCTATGCAAGATTACACCAATACATTCCATGAACTCTTTGTGAAACTTGGTATAGAAGATTCAAAGAAGCATCAAATTCTGAAATATCATAATGGGCTTCATAGATACATTCAAAATGAAATGGAATTCTTGAATATTAAAAGATTTGCAATTGCTTACAAATATGCTACAAAAATTGAGTTAAAACATAAAGCAAAAAGGGATTACTTTTCAAATAATAAGCCAAGGGGTAAGGAAAGTATTAAATTTGGAGGAAAACCAATGCAAAAGTACCCTCCCTCAAATCCTCCCAAGAATACCTATTCATCTACCAAAAAGACATAAATATATACGAGCATGGTTGTGAGATACATAAGAGTCCAACTCATAACACAAAGGATTGTTGAAGAATTAAGAAATTGGTGACAGAAACATGACAAGAGGAAGCTAAGCTTGAGCCCACAAGAATATAAACTCTTGAATATGATTTAGTAATAGAAGCAAACCCATATGCCATAGTTGCAACAATGAAAGTAGTTCCATCAGAAGATAAAGAGAGATTGTTCCTTTCACAGATGTGGATTGATGGAAAGCCTCTAAATTTTATTGTTGATAGTGTTAGCCAAAAGAACATAATTTCTATGGAGATAGCCAAGAGATTAAGTTTTAAAATGACAAGATACCCACAACCATACTCTATGGGATGTGTTAATGAATGAAAAAGCATTTAGATAAATCAAAAGTGTCACATATCATAATCAATCAAACCATTCACGGATGAATTAATATGTGATGTAGCACATTTAGAAGTATGTGATGTTTTTCTAGGACAACCATACATGTATCAAAGGAACGAGGTGTATGAATCTAGACCTCACAATGTCACAATCAACCTTGGTGAAAAGAGATATTGAATACCAGATGTATTCCCAACTCAAGCTACTTCTTTAATTAGTGTTGAACAATGTAAATGTTTAATTTTTTGAACTAGAACTCTTTTACTCCTCATGATTCGTTATGAGAAAACAAAATTAGTTGTCCTTAACACACATACTAAGGTGGCCACCATAATAGACTAGAGAAAAAATATGGATAAAATCTTAGAAGAATACCATAGTGTGTTCAAATCACTAGCAAGGGTCCCAACACATTGCCAAGTCAAGCATTCTGTTTATCTAGTTCCAAGAACACCATTGCCACATGAACCAATATATAGGAGATTAGTTTTGGAAAATGATGAAATTAAGAGATCGATTCAAGAATTGATTGAAAAGGGACATATTAGGCCAAGTGCTTCACCTTGCGGTAGCCCTATTGTTTTGCTAAGGAAGAAAGGTGGGACATGGAAACTTTGTATTGATTATAGGGCACTTAAAAAAAATTACTGCTAAAAATAGATATCCAATTCCTTGAATTTATAACCTTTTGGATCAACTTAGGAGGGCCAAGTTCTTTAAAAAAATTCACTTCACATCTGGATATCACCAAGTACTAATTGATCTAGTGAATGTATGGAAGACTGCATTCATGTCCAAGGAAGGTTTGTTTGAATGGATGGTTATGACTTTTGGCATGAAAAATGCTCTAGCCACATATATGAGGTTAATGAATTATGTGTTTAGACCCTTCATTGATTCTTTAGTAATTGTTTATTTGGATGATATTCTCATATTTTGTAAAACTTGGTCTAAACACTTGCAATGGTAATACAATTTACAAATAGAGAGAGACAAATCATGAAATCTACTCTAGCCTAGTTAATGTCACTAAATAAGCAGATTAAGGATGTGGTAACCAAAAACATAGCTATTTGGAGATCTATTTATGGGTTACCTACTCCTACAATAAAAGTGAAAGGTGAGAAAGAATTGCAAGAACCTAAGAAATTTGGGCAAGAGACAACTAAAAAAGCACAAGAGGTATCAGTAAAGGATGGTAGTGTGAGACAAATTGAGGAAGCAGCAATAGAAGAGGCTATAGCTAAAGAAGAGCAATAAGATGAATAGAATGTACAAGATGTACAAGTTCCTAGCAATAGTCCTCCACATGTAGACCAAGTGAGTCAACTAGACTCAATACAAATCAAAGATGTTCCTAAGAATTCTACTTAGAACATCAATCATTTGATAGATGATGATTTGAAAAACATATTGAAGGACTCCACCATAGTAGCATAGTTATGCATAGATCATGAATTAGTGAGAACATATAAAAATTGAAAAGGCAGCAGTGGAAAAAGTGGGGAAGAAACAAATTGACACATCCAGTGTGCCCCCTACAACTACATAGATAGAAGACCAAAGTGCAAGCACTAAAAAACTAAGTGTTATTAATGAAACACTAGTAGTATTGTCTCTAGTACCACTCATTTAAACTAAGAAAGCCTTAGGTATAGTTGAGAAAGATGCACAAAAGTCAAGCTAGGTCAAGAATCGAGCCTTGTATCTACTCCAAAAATTGAAGGTGAAGTACAGACATAAGTAAGCCAAGATAAAAATTTTGAAGAATTGAAGATGGCTACTACTCCAGAGGAACAAATTGCCCTCTAGGCTCTACTACTTTACTAGGTTCTGTGACTCCTGCCAGTAGTCAAGTTCTTTAGAGACCGAGCACTCATGCCACACCATTGTAGATATCAAGGCCTAAGGAAAAAATGTCAAGGATCTTAGAAGAAATATCTTATGGAGATGTAAGCCTAGATGAGGTGATTGAACTACCCAAGCTTGATCTTAACACAATCACCATTGACAAGATGGGTATTCTACAAGAAGCTCTACAAAGGAAGAAACAAAAAAAATTTCTACAAAGAGTGCATAAGCAAAAGCAAGTGCTTCATGACATCAAAGATATATTTCTTGATGCTTTCAATCTTCCATCTACAAATGAAGACAAACCAATTTTTAAGCAACTTGTACATATTGTGGATAAGATTAGTGATGGAGACCTAGATGCAAATAATAAACTATTAGAGTGGTCTAAAAGAAAATTTCACACTAAGGTACTTGAAAAGATATCCAATGCCCTTGCACTATGATAGGTTGATTTAGCAACCAAGATGGAGAGTGTAAAGAAGGTGTTGCAGAACATTTTCTCTCTTTACACCAAATTGTGTGATGTGAATCTTTTCACACATGAGATTCAAAGGCATGTTGATTAAATGGAGGGAGATCTAAAGGCTACATGTAATACCTTAAAACTATCTTTTGGTCAAAGTCAATCACATTTCCAGAGACTATTATCCACTCAAGTTAAGCTTGCTAATTTGAAAGCACAAGATGCTAACATTCGAGCTACTTTGATTAGCATCCAATCCATGTTGACCCAACACATGGAAGTATTACACAAGTAGCTAGCCTATGTTGAAACATTGATGAAGAAATATTCTCATCTTTTTGCATATGATGGCTTAGTTAACCTTGTTGTCGAGCTACACATCCAATATTAATCTCTAGAGCTAGCGTGTAAAAATTGGGATGCAACATTAAAAATCTTAATGGAGATCCATAAATCATTTTTGGATAAACACTCTATCAGTGTACCACACATGACATAAGTGTCAAGAAAAATGGGGATAATGATTATGAAAGGGATTTAGTATAGAAAGGGATATAGTGAAGTGAATGGGAGTAATTATGCAAAAATAGGATATAACAAATCTACTCATCATGAGTATCAAATTTAGATATAGAAAGGATATTTACTCAGGTGGGGTAATGGAGGAATGAGGTACAACAATTAGTCATCCATTTTTCAAAATTATGAAGTCTTGAAATTTTGTATGAGAATCGAGTCACAGATATATATTGTCTGAGTTATGCTCATAATAAAAGATTGTATAAGCATGACAATGTATTTTTGCCTCTCATGTCAAATGGGAAGATTGTTAATCTCATATTATTTTTGACAAGGCAATGACAAAACACTTAGTCATTATTCTATTAGTATTACAATGCAAGATGAGTGATTAGAGCAAGCCAAGTAATCTATATGAGCCGAGTGATCAAAGCATGCCAAGCATAAAGTGTTAGATAATACATGTTGAGTAATATACAAAGTCACTCTCAAGCACCAGTATGTGTTGAGTAGATAGCTAGTGTCAAGTCACTCATGAGCCAAGTAAACAAAGTATTCCAAGTCATTTAGGAACTGAGTTACAACATTGAAGATTTAGTGAATGCCTAGCATTAGAGATTACAATTATGGAGTGAATAGTTTTGGACATAGTTATTTGTAATAGTACAAACTTCTATGTAAACCATTTTTGAGCTGACTGAACTATTGTTTTATGATTCTAGAAGATGTAAATAGGTTTATATTATGAATTCCTATGCAATACATACAACTAATCAAATTGAGGGATGTTCTAAGTGGAAAAATGGATCAACGTCAACTATTTATTCTAACCTAACCCTAGCCTACTTGTGTTTACTTAAGGAGATGAACCCTAAATAGTTTGTATGCATAAAGGAAGAGAAGAGGGCACAAGAGAGATGAATGCTAGGAAGAGAGAGAATTCATAGCGGCTATGGAGGTTGTGATAATGTTATGAATTATAAAATCAATTAGAGGAGAATAGAGGAAAGAAGAGAGCACAGAGGAGACATATCTTTTTAAAAAGATCAAGTACACACCAAGAAAGAAAACATCTGACATCTAGCAATAGAGTGTTAATCGAAGGATCATGGCGTTGAATCATTCTAACAAGTGATGTAGAGAAAATCTCTTAACATAGGAGTCTTAATAGGCTTGTGTAAATCTCTTAACTGAGTGCTTATTTTATGGTAAGTTTAACTCCTTTAACAAGACACACTTTTAATAGGGTGTTTAAATCCTTTAACAGGGTGAGACTTAACAGTCTTTGTAAGCCTTTAATAGGGCATGCCTTTCGCAAGGTAGACCATAATTTATGATCAATCTTCTTATAACCTTAATTGGCTACACTTTATAGCTATAGTAGTGAAGATTTGTGGGTTTCATCCCCACCCTAGTTTTACCTTCTCATTGGAGGGTTTATGCGTAACAAATTTATTGTGTTATGTGTTATTTATTTCATGCTATGGATGAACATGTGTAGTTAGCTATTTTAATTTTACATGCAAATTGTGAGATGGATGTATGGTGAATGTTTCATGGTTAAAGTTTTGAAGTACTGAAGCAGAGCTCAGTAAATTGAGGAATTTGTACACAAGATTGCCATCTATTGTCATTACTTCCCTTAGAAGTAGAATAGAACCTATAAGCCCTTTTCCCTTTTTATTTTTTGCATATAAAAAAACAAAAACTATTCCATTAAAAAACCTTTACATAGATCCCACATCTAGTATGACTTGAAATGAATCTGAGTATGTACATGTAAGGCCCATTGAGATCATTAGAAATTCACATCAACCACTGAGCTTATCCACAATCAAGACTTGATATTGAAGGAATATTGGAGTCATTGTATGATCTTCTTACAATCTTAGCATGCATGAGACATTGTTCAATAGAGAATAAGATATCTTGATATTTCATTGTAATATTTGGTGGATTGTAATAGACAAAAGAGAAGACATATGCCAGCTAAAGCCTCCACAATAGTCATCATCCAACCCAAAGATGAACCACAATAGGTAAGAATAGGGAAGAAGCATATGAAGTAGACCAAAAAATGAAGCCAATCACACATTATAACACTCCCTTAGATGTCACATCATAAATAAGTTTCATACCATTGAGGGGGGAAGAATCTATTTCATCATTTCTCTGTTGCCCTTTCCTGTGTGCAAAAGGTAGAGATCCATGTGCTAGGGATGGTTTCATAAGGGACCATGTTTTATTAAAAATATCATTCCAAAATGTAAGTGGGAGAGGCTTATCAAAACACCTAAAAACCTCAGACATGACTATCTCAAAAATTGTTTGTTCTTATTCATCCACTGATTTATGGGATAATAAAAAAGCTATAATAAACTCTCTTGACAAAAGAGGGAAAGGTATTATAGCTCACTTATTATGACTGACCACATCTTAAATGAATTTTGAAGTTATAGCTCACTTATTATGATTGACCACATCTTAAATGAACTTTGAGATTATAGCTCACTTATTATGACTGACCACATCTGAAATGAACTTTGAAGACCTCATCCTTGAATGAAAATTTCATGCCTCGCTTTTTAGCCCTTATAGTGTAACATCAATAATTAGCTATACATGCATTATTTGAAAAGGGCAAACACTATAAAATTGTGACCACATTATTTGAAAAATGGCAAACACTAGAAAACTGTAACCAATGTTATGTATATTTGTTACTAAAGGAGATCAACGTAATCTTGATCTTTGAAACTATAATGATATATACATGTATATTAGTATGCAAAACTTCTGGATTTTTATAACCCATATGGCATCTTTAAGAATTCCACGGGAGTAAATAGGTAATCAAAGGGAAGAGAGTGTGTTCAAGGCTGCGATTCTTGTAGAGATAAGAATCTTGAACAGCTGGTTGATTTTTTCCTCCAACAAGGGCAGATTTGTCTCCAACTCATGGAGCGCTACGGTGGCAGGCGAGAGATCAATAGACATGTCAAACTTGGAGTTGGAGTTCACAACACTGTTGAGATTTCCCAGTGCAATATCTGCTGCCTCCATCTCCCGCAATAACCTTGATGATGATGATGATGACCTCTTTCTCATTTGAACTCCCTCTCTAAGTTTGTGCTACAAGTGACTGAAATGGGAAGGAAGAGGAAGAGATGGCATCCTCATGTGGGATGTCTTGTAGGAAAGAACAGGGACGAGAGCAGAGCAGATCATTATGATGATGGACTTGGCATGGTTGATGTTGATGGCAGATCCTTCTACTCCTGCTCTATCCTCACGATTGATCTTTTCGGCCATTCTCCTCAAGTTCTACATGCATTTCTCCAGCCGGGACTGTGTCTCATTCTTCTTCTTCAGAAAAGATGCAAGAGATGCGCGAACTCTTTCGAGGGCATGAACAGAGGGTGTGAGACCGCGAAAGGCAATCTGCACACGGGCTTGCTGCTTCCTGATTTCTATGATGCTGTCTCTCAACACATTGCACACCTCAAGCAGATGAAGTACGTAATCCAGATGTGCATTCATCCACTTGCTCTCCATGTCTATCTTTATTGTTCGACAGATTGGAGCAACATTTCAAAGCTACCTCCACTGCTTGTCCAAGCCAATCTCCTCCAAAACATGAGGAAGAAGAACAAGACTACTCCAATCTTTCTACCTCACCGATTAGTGCGTGTGTTAGAATTGGATCAGCCTACAGCCTAGAGGGCATGCTCTTTGAGGGATTGTGGCGATACTTGTGAGGAGAGTGAAGGGCCATTGTTACTGTCACCCCAAGAGAAGAGATACGAGAGATGGAAGGCATTGGAATGCTAATGTTCATTCTCTTCTCTTTTGCATTTCTCCTAAATGATGATTCTAATGCTTGACCTGCCCTTCCTGCCTCGGTATTAACATGATTTATACAACTCACCATGATTAGGCACTGCAGTAGACTGAATGAGAGATTCCCGGCCATAAGCATTATTTTTCTGCAAGCCAATAGTTGGTGTTGCCCATTCTCACCATTCGTCTGCTACCCCCACGTGTGGATCTGCCACTCGATGCAATGTAGGTGTAATGATATGTAACCCCAATTAGTTCAGTTCTCTCCAATTCTCCCAAATACTTTCCATCACTAAACCACAACCTACTAAACTATTCTAGACACATAATAAATTTAATCACGATTATAGTGGGAGACTGTAATTACCTGCAGTATGTGAAAAATCAAACTATTGCAGTCACTGATTATTAATCTCCTATCACAAATGATTATTAAACTGCTGAAAATAAATTCCCAGCTAATATCGAAAAATAACACAACTGCAACTTCACTTAAAATACGGAAAGAAATGCGCAACAGAATCAACACAATATTTTCGGACAAATTGTCCCTGGAAAAACCCCTAAGGGAAAACCAGTTCTACAGATGAGAAATTATATTAAACTTCAGCAAATCAAGAGATACAAAATTCCTTGCCTCACACTGGCAGAACTCCGACAACCTCCTAATTTCTTCCACTGATATTTCTCACTGCTATCCCTGCGCTAACACTGTGCCCTTGCTAACACTGCATGACTGTTTGCTAACACTGCAAACTGCTTCTCCAAAGCTTTTCACTGTGCCCTTGCTAACATTGCAAGACTGTTTGCTAACACTGCAAACAGCTTCACCAAAGCTTCACATTGTGCCCTTGCTAACACTGCAAGACTGTTTGCTAACACTGCAAACAGCTTCACCAAAGCTTCTTCATCCCTGCGCAAACACTGCGCCCTTGCTAACACTGCAAGACTGTTTGCTAACACTGCAAACGTTTCTCCCAAAGCTTCTTCATCCCTGCGCTAACACTGCGCCCTTGCTAACACTGCAAGACTGTTTGCTAACACTGCAAATGTTTCTCCCAAAGCTTCTTCATCCCTGCGCTAACACTGCGCCCTTGCTAACACTGCAAGACTGTTTGCTAACACTGCAAACGTTTCTCCCAAAGCTTCTTCCTTGCTAACACTACAAGACTGTTTGCTAACACTGCAAACTGCTTCTCCAAAAGCTTCCTGCCTTTGCCCTTGCTAACACTGCAAGACTATTTGCTAACACTGCAAACAACTTCACCAAAGCATCACCGCCTTACTCTCCAAATGCCCCCTAGACCCCTTTTTATACTACTCTCGTTGGTAAACCAACGACCGAGATTAAATCTAACCAACGGCTAAGATTAAGACAAATCGACAGCCAATAATAGAATTGGTTGCAAAGTGTCCAAAAGGAATCACTAAAATTAGTAAATAATAACCATTTACTAATTTTTGGCAAGTGGACAAACAGCTGTCCAAACCACCCATAAATATGACCACTATTCATAGATAAGGACGAACAGCTATCCAAGCTACCCATAAATAGTGCTGCTATTTTCGGGTCAGAAATAATAGCTGCCCAACTAACAATAATTAACACTCCCTCTTAGCAAGGAAGCTGTTCTGCATGACACCCATCTTATCTTTGAAGAAGATAAATTTGGCCTTTCCCAAAGCCTTCGTCAGAATGTCTGCTACCTGCTCATCTGTAGGTATATATTGTAGTCGAACAACTCCCCTTTGTACACAATCTCTGATGAAGTAATATCTGATATCTATATGTTTAGACCTATCATGAAACACTGGATTCTCAGACAACTTGATGCAACTCTGATTGTCACAATGTATCACAGTAGTCTCAACCTTCTGACCAAACAAGGATACTAACAACTTCTGAAGCCATATAGCTTCACATGTCGCCATGCTAGCTGCTATGTATTTTGCTTCTGCTAAACTTAGAGCCACAAACTTCTGCTTCCTGCTAAACCAAGATACAACTCCTGGTCCCAAGCTGAAACAACACCCTGAAGTGCTCCTTTTGTCTGTTGTACTTCCTGCCTAATCTGTGTCAGTATAGCCTATCAACCTGATACCTTCACCTCGAACATTTCTTTCTTAGGGTAAAACTCTTCTACCCTTAACAATGCTCTGATACCATGTGAAAAATCAAACTATTGCAGTCACTGATTATTAATCTCCTATCACAAATGATTATTAAACTGCTGAAAATAAATTCCCAGCTAATATCGAAAAATAAAACAACTGCAACTTCACTTAAAATACGGAAAGAAATACGCAACAGAATCAACACAATATTTTCGGACAAATTGTCCCTAGAAAAAACCCCTAAGGGAAAACCAGTTCTACAGATGAGAAATTATATTAAACTTCAGCAAATCAAGAGATACAAAATTCCTTGCCTCACACTGGCAGAACTCCGACAACCTCCTAATTTCTTTCGCTGATATTTCTCACTGCTATCCCTGCACTAACACTGCGCCCTTGCTAACACTGCAAGACTGTTTGCTAACACTGCAAACTGCTTCTCCAAAGCTTTTCACTGTGCCCTTGCTAACACTGCAAGACTATTTGCTAACACTGCAAACAGCTTCACCAAAGCTTCACATTGTGCCCTTGCTAACACTGCAAGACTGTTTGCTAACACTGCAAACAGCTTCACCAAAGCTTCTTCATCCCTGCGCTAACACTGCGCCCTTGCTAACACTGCAAGACTGTTTGCTAACACTGCAAACGTTTCTCCCAAAGCTTCTTCATCCCTACGCTAACACTGCACCCTTGCTAACACTGCAAGACTATTTGCTAACACTGCAAACGTTTCTCCCAAAGCTTCTTCATCCCTGTGCTAACACTGAGCCCTTGCTAACACTGCAAGACTGTTTGCTAACACTGCAAACATTTCTCCCAAAGCTTCTTCCTTGCTAACACTGCAAGACTGTTTGCTAACACTGCAAACTGCTTCTCCAAAAGCTTCCTGCCTTTTCCCTTGCTAACACTGCAAGACTGTTTGCTAACACTGCAAACAGCTTCACCAAAGCATCACCGCCTTACTCTCCAAATGCCCCCTAGACCCCTTTTTATACTACTCTCGTTGGTAAACCAATGATCGAGATTAAATCTAACCAACGGCTAAGATTAAGACAAATCGACAGCCAATAATAGAATTGGTTGCAAAGTGTCCAAAAGGAATCACTAAAATTATTAAATAATAACCATTTACTAATTTTTGGCAAGTGGACAAACAGCTGTCCAAACCACCCATAAATATGACCGCTATTCATAGATAAGGACGAACAGCTATCCAAGCTACCCATAAATAGTGCTGCTATTTTTGGGTCAGAAATAACAGCTGTCCAACTAACAATAATTAACACAGTATACCTCAGCTTTTAGCAACAGCTTCACATCAACGTGCGGCGACGTCTATGCTGCCGAAATAATGCACGTGATGTGATGGTTTTCTGACTATTAATTAATATAAAAATAACAGAATTGTGGTTTTCAGATTTTTAAATTAATTAATAAATTTAGAAAATCATCAAATCAGGTGTATTCTTTCGGCTGTTTAGCAAAGAGCTCAACATGCAACCACTTATTGATGATTTAATTATCTATGTTAGTTTTTTTTGTTTTTCTCGATATGTGTACTAAGTTTTGTTGGTCCATTTATTCTCATGAGAGATGGATTCATGTTGAATCACTACTCATGAAACATGGGTAAATGAGTTTGATTCAAAATCACATGATAGCAATATCACAATTTGACTTGATGTGAAATTATCTCCTACTTATCATTTGTTGGTCCTATCAATTGGCAATCAATAACTTTATATATTTGTCTGAACCTATGGTCTGGGCTAGCTATCATGGAAGCACTTAAATAAAATAAATCATTTAAAAAGTAGTGGGAAGCTCATGATTGAAGGTCAGGTGGTTTTAATTTAAGTTATCTAATTAACTATTGCAATATTAGATTGTTTCTAATATTGAACTGATTCTTTTCCTAATTCTTTCCTAAATTAATTCTTTCCTTTCCTGTAGCTTTCTGATAGTTGTTTCCTTTCCTGTAGCTTTATGTTTTTTGGCACACAACCATATATGTACATGTACAATTTTATGTGACTACAATGAATGGAAAATATTCTTCTAGATTTCTAATTTTCAAGTTTAACATGGTCTAATTGTCAACTGCTCTGCAGGATGTAGCTATCCTATCTACAAATTGTACTATTTACTAAATTTAAAAAAAAATGAAAACACAATGAAATTGTTTGAAGTTTTCAGCATATGATCGTCATGCTTTGCATATTTCGTACTTTCTTGAATTTGAAAAAGAATCATGTTTGACACTTTTTTTTTCTTTTTTTTGTTGTCTTTGGTACATTTTGTCTAGATGTTCAGTTATTGTAAAAAATATAGTTTAATCACTTATTATCCTTTTGTATCAATAGGTAATTTAATATATCAAGAGCAACAATGTCATCCAAAATCCTAAGATTTTTTATAGTGCAGATACATATTGTTAAAGAAAAATGATAAAAAAATTAATTAATGTTATTTGGATTATATAACTTTAAACTTCGTAACAATAGTAATATATGCATATCCACTACATGGAGTAGAAGAAAATCTCAATACAACATCCTTTTTGAAGAGCTCAATAGAAGGAAACTTTTAGTCATTAGAAAAGAAAAAAAACTTGTTTAAAAATATAAATCTAACCTACTTAAAAGATATTAACAACTCATTGAGTTAATATTTTAAGAGGAAATGAACCCCATCAAAGTCATGTAGTGTTATATTGGTGGAAGATGGATGGAACTAGTTATATGGAAAAGGAAATTAATTTATTAATTATCATTATATCTCTACTCATATTGACAATCTATTATTGATTCAGGCTTGGTATTCTCTTCCATCTCTACCCATTGGCTCAAGATATCTCATATGATAGTTTTAATTTGTAATCCTACATTTACTTAGGCTAGTTGTTCTCTTCCATCTCTTGCCATTGGCTAAAGACATCTAGTATGATATTTATAAATACTAGCACTTGTATTAGAAGGCACAATGTTTATGCCCATCCAAGCATATGTTGTAAGTATTGTCTAAAATGTAATATCTATAACATTGTTAGGGAGGGGCATTTATACTTTAAATAGAGACATATGACAAAGATTTATTGAATATCATATTATTCATTGTTTGAAAGGATGGAGAAATAAGCTTCAACATGTAATGATATTGACATTTATGTACACATAAGGAAAAGTATACTCAAGGAAAAACTAAAATAGACTTCATTACATTCAAAGGTAATCTTTAACGAAAATATGGCTCCGAGTGCCAGTTTTACTCGGCACTTGATGGTGCCGAGTGGCAGCTTGCTCGACACTTGATGGTGCCGAGTGACAGAAAATAGGTGCCGAGTGAACTCGGCACAAAGAGGAGCTTGGCACTTGAAAGGTCGGCAACAATAGATGTCGAGTATGCTCGGCTCCAAAGGAAATGCTCGGCAACAATAGTTGCCGAGTGAGCTCAGCTCTACCTAAAGTTTATAACTTAGAAAATTTCAACCTAAATGCATTCACCAGTAAAACCAGAGAGCCAAAGCTTTAAGCTTTCAAACAAATTTCTCAAATGCAACATACAAGGGAAGATCAATAGATTCAAGTATGCTTGCTTTCTTTCTATTCAATCTTTCATTAAACTATTACAAAATCTGGGAGCATTCGGCTTCAACCAGAAAACCCTAAAATAACCCTAAACTGATAATACTTTAAACTTCAATAAACTTTAAACTTGCAGCTCTAATGGCTACATACAATAGTGCCTACAGCAGTCACTGCTTCAACAGGACAAAAAACAAACAACAACAAACTCACAGAATGAACAGAGGAGACACGTGCAACTGCAGGCACAAACTTCCTTCCTCTTCGTTCTCTGCTCAACTCTACAACTTCTCTCTGATTTTCTTGATCCACTAACTCTTTGAATGAATGAATGAATCATTCCTTTTGTCACATTCCATTTTCTCCCTCAATGTTCAAATTCAAAATCTCACCTACCAAATTTATGTTTTATGTCTGTTCTGTTGGTCGTCAGGTAGTAGGTGGGTGTTTGGCTCAAGGGGCAAACATCAATGTTGCATTAAATTTTCCAACACTCCCCTTTTGTCCTGAGCCAAAAAAAACAAGGATCACAACTGATCCACATCAACTACACCAAGACACTCTCTTAGGTGTACAAAAATTCCAATGCCTAATGGCTTGGTGAAAATATCAGCTAGCTGCTACTCTGACTTGCAGAATTCCATCTTGATATCCTCATTCTCCATCAGCTCTCTGATGAAGTGATATCTAATCTCAATATGCTTGCTTCTCCCATGGAAGACTGGATTCTTGGACAATGCAACTGATGAGATGTTGTCACAATAAATTGTGGTTCCATCCTCTTTCCTTTCATTCAAATCTATCAAGATCCTCCTTAGCCAAATTTCTTGACATGTTGTTGTATTTGCTACTATATATTTAGCCTCTGCTGTAGATTGAGCAACAATAGGTTGCTTCTTGGATGCCCATGAAATTGCACCCGATCCCATATGAAACATGTATCTGAAAGTGCTTTTCCTATCATCTGAACTTCCAGCCCAATCACTATCTATGTAACCAACCAACTTGAAATCATCATTTGCAGTATACAAAATTCTAAATCCCTTGGTACCTTTCACATACTTTAGGATCTTTTTTCCTGCTTGCCAATGGGAATCCTTTGGTGTTTCCATAAATCTAGAAATTAGACTTACTGCATGCATTAGATCTGGTCGAGTTGCAGTCAAATACATTAGACTTCCAACCATACTCTTGTATAGTGTTGGATCCACTCTCTTGCTAGAGTCTTCCTTGCTCAATTTCAGACCTACTATTGTTGGTTTGGGGGTTGCCTTACTATTTTGCATTTTAAATCTCTCTAAGATCTGCCCTGTATATTTTTTTTGAGAGATGAAAATGCCATCATGCATTTGTTTTACTTCTATGCCTAGAAAGTATTTCAAGAGACCTAGGTCTTTCATTTCAAATTCACTTTTCATGGCCTCTTTAAACTCACCAATTAGAGCCTTGTCATTTCTAGTAAAAATTAAGTCATCTACATACAAGACAACAATCAATACATTACAATCTGGTGCCTTGATGTAAAGAGTAGGCTCACCATTGCTTTTGCTAAAGCCATTGCTCATCAAATATGAGTCAATCCCACTGTACCATGCCCGTGAAGCTTGCTTGAGCCCATAGAGAGCTTTCTTCAATCTATATACTTTATGTTCTTCACTTGCAACTTCATAACCAGGTGGTTGCTCCACATATACTTCTTCTTTCAATACACCATTTAGGAAGGCAAACTTCACATCCATTTGAAATACCTTCCACTTGTGTTGAGCTGCAATTTCTATGACAACATGCATGGTTTTCATTCTTGCAACAAGGGCATATGTCTCATCATAGTCTCTTCCATACTGTTGTTGTAGCCCTTGACTACCAGCCTTGCCTTATGCCTATCAATCTTGCCTTCAACATTGCATTTGGTCTTGTAGACCCATTTCACTCCAATCACATGCTTTTTGGGAGGCAATTCAGTTAGCTCCCATGTCTCATTTGTTTCTATAGCATCTATTTCCTCATCCATAGCCTTACACCATTTCTTCTCCTTGATTGCTTCTTCAAAATATATTGGATCACTATGAGAAAATAATGCAAAATTAAAAATCTCATCATAATCTTCATACCTTTCATCTTGGTATATCTCCCTAAGACTCTTGGTCTTTCTTGGTAATAGGGAGGAGAGTGTGGGATTAGAATCTTCATTATTGTTGCTTTGCCGACCAGCTTGGTCTTCACTGTTACTCGACACTAACACTTGGTCATTCCTAGAGGAGCTCGACAATGTCTGAATCTACTTGCCTTTTCTTCTATTTACTCCTTCTTTCTATTCATCAACATCTTCTTCACTCGTAATTAGCACTTTACTGGAAGTGCTTGGTGACTCATCAGTTGAACCATACCAAGACTGATTTTCAATAAATTCCACGTCTCTTGAAAGCATCATCTTGTTGTTCAATGGGTCATACAATCTATATGCCTTTGATTCTGGGCTGTACCCTATGAAAATACATTTCACACCTTTGTCATCAAATTTTTGCCTTTGCTCTTTAGGCACATGTGCATATGCAACACATCCAAACACTCTTAAGTGTTCAACTATCCATCTTCATGACTATGCTTCCATTGGAATTCTGTCATGAACTGCCTTTGTAGGACACCTATTAATTAGGTAAACTGTTGTTGCCATAGCCTCTTCCCAAAATTTAGTTGGGAGACCTCTCTCTTTAATCATGCTCCTTGCCATTTCAATAATGGTCATATTCTTTCTTTCAGCCACTCCATTTTGTCGTGGTGTATAGCTAGCTGTGAGCTCTTTCTTTATACCATGTTTCTTGCAAAAGTTTACAAAAGAATTGGAGGTATACTCCAATCCTCTATCTAATCTAAGGACCTTGATATAGTGTCCACATTCTCTTTTAGCCTGGGCTTTAAATTCTACAAATTTATCAAATGCTTCATATTTATTCTTTAAGAAATACACCCATGTCCTACGACTGAAATCATCAATGAATGTCATGAAATAAGTACTCCCCCCAATGGAAGTAACTTGCATAGGACCAACTAGGTCGGTATGCACTAACTCTAATGGATATCTAGCCCTCCTAAAAAAATTTAAATTAAAGGGAAGCCTATGTTGCTTACCCAAAATACAAGCCTCACACTTGTCACATGAACTTCCTACTCGTGGCAAACTTTCTACCATTCTTTTATTTGACAATAAATTTAAACCAGCATAGCCAAGATGACCATACCTAAGATGCCACAACCGTGAAGGGTCTTCAATCACACTCCTTAGAGCTGATTGCGTGTGAGGTGCAACACAAAATTGAGATGTGAAACATGTCTCAATCCTCAAGGGAAACATTCTGTTCTTTGTCATTACAACTGCTGCAAGTAGGTTCTTGCTCCCATCCTTTTCATGAATGACACATGTATCATTCTCCATCAGCACTTTGTATCCATTTTGAATGAGCTGACCAATGCTCATCAAATTGTGCTTCATACCAGGGGCGAAATACACATTTTGTATTTCTTTCTTCTCACCTTTCTTGGTGCGGACCATAATAGATCCTTTGCCCACAACTGGTAGGGTTCCATTGTTACCCATTTTAATTTTAGATTTGAAACTCTTGTCAATGAATGAAAATAAGGTTTCATTACCACTCATGTGGTTACTACATCCATTTTCGAGGTACCAAACCTCAGGGCTTCCTTCTTCACCAATATTACATATGATGAAGGCAACAGCATTGGGTCCACTTCCCATGTTCACATCAACCACATTTGCTTGTCCTGACTAATCACTTTGCTTCTTCTAGCATTCATTTGCATAATGCCCATATTTATGACAGTAGTAGCATTGTACATTACTCTTATTTGAGTTGTAGATTTTCTTGCCTCCTCTTAAAGTATTTTGTGAGCTATTTGCTCCATCTGCTCTTCCTGAGCTTTCTGCTGCAGCATTCCTTTCTCCTCCATTACCTCGGCCTCTACCTCTGGAGTTCCGGCCTGAGCCATTTCTTCCTCTCCCCCTTCCTCTTGGATTTGACTAAGCCTTGAATGCTTGCTCTTAAGAAGTAGAAGAAGTAGATCTATTGATCCTATGCTCATGGGTTTGAAGGTCTTTTGCCACTTCTATGGTCATGACCAAATTGTCATATTTATGAGGTAAACTCCTCAATATCTTCTCCACTATCCTCTGCTCTTGATAGTCTTCTCCATTTGACTTAAGTTGATTAATTACATTAGAGGTCCTTGAACTGAAGTCTGCAACTAATTCATTCTCCTTCATTTGAAGATTCTCAAACTCCCTCTTTATGTTCTGTAGTTTTACAATATGAACTTTATCAGTCCCCTTGAAGTTCGTCTCAAGGATATCCCAAGCTTCCTTTGCATAATTTTCTACTACAATCTTTGGAAAAATTGTCTTTGTCATTGCTACTTCAATAAGACTTAATGCCTCTGCATCTTTCCTCCTTGACTCTTTCAAATGAGTCTTCTATGCATTTGTGAAGGCAGCATACTAAGTTGGATCTGTCACATCATTGAACCCATTAACTACGAACTCCCACAAATCATTTACAACCATAATGGTCTTCATATTCTTTGCAAATGTATCATAATTCTGTCCATTAAATGATGGTGGCTGCTGCCATATCTTTCTTGCATCTCCTGCCATGTCAAATATCCCAAAAAAAACAAATGCCCTAACTCACTGTGGATGTAGGGCCTCAAAGATCTGATACCATGTGAGAAATTATATTAAAATCAAACTTAAACTCACAATCCTAAACCTAAAATCTTTGCTCAGCACTCAAAAGGTGCTCGGCACATGAAGGTGCCAAGTGCTAGTTTTACTCGGCACTTGATGGTGTCGAGTGGCAGGTTGCTCGACACTTGATGGTGCCGAGGGACAGGGAACAGGTGCCAAGTGAACTCGGCACAAAGAGGAGCTCAGCACTTGAAAGGTCAGCAGGAATAGATGTCGAGTATGCTCAGCTCCAAAGAAAATGCTCGGCAACAATAGATGTCGAGTGATCTCGGCTCCAGCTAAAGTTTATAACTTAGAAAATTCCAACGTGAATGCATTTACCATTAAAACCAGAGAGCCAAAGCTTTAAGCCTTCAAACAAATTTCTCAAATGCAACATACAAGGGAAGATCAATAGATTCAAGTATGCTTGCTTGCTTTCTATTCAATCTTTCATTAAACTATTACAAAATCTGGGAGCATTTGGCTTCAACTAGAAAACCCTAAAATAACCCTAAACTGATAATACTTCAAACTTCAATAAACTTTAAACTTGCAGCTCTAATGGCTGCATACAATGGTGCCTAGAGCAATCACTCCTTCAACAGGACAAAAAACAAACAACAACAAACTCACAGAATGAACAGAGGAGACACGTGCAATTGCAGGCACAAACTTCCTTCCTCTTCGTTCTCTGCTTAGCTTTGCAACTTCTCTCTGATTTGCTTAATCTGCTAACTCTCTAAATGAATGAATGAATCATTTCTTTTGTCACATTCCATTTTCCCCCTCAATGTTCAAATTCAAAATCTCACCTACCAAATTTATGTTTTCTGTCTGTTCTGCTGATCATCAGGTAGTAGGTGGGCGTTTGGCTCAAGAGGCAAATGTCAATGCTGCATTAAATTCTCCAACACACTTCATACATAGCCCAATCTGTCAACACGAAATTTAAAATGTCTTGCCAAAACCATCTAGTTAGAGTGGGATTGACTCATTCAAATTTAAAACAATACCATTGACATAACCGTCTATTTAATAGATCTTATGCAATAACCGCCCATGCTATTATGACATTCCCAATAAACTTTATCGACTTCCATGAAGTTGATCTTTCATCCTTAATTAAAATCAATCTCTTCCTAAATTTTTAAAAAAAATTTATAGACACATAACTGATTTTTATAATTGCTAAAAAGTCCACGTTATACCATCACCACTCAATTTGGAAACAAATAAGACTATAATGGATTCTAAATATCAGTTCCCAAATTCTTGACATGCATAGAAATAAAATTGGGAAAATCTTAAATAAGAATTAAATTGATTTCACAGCAATATGGAAATCAATAACGACTTATGACTGTGACCAAAAACTCTAAACTTAGAAGAAAAAATTTGATTTCTGTCAATTTAAAAAATTACAATACAATAAAAGGGGAGGAACTTCTAAAACCGGAATAATAGCAATAAATCCAAATAGAAAATTTGGTGAATCAAACTATAATTTTTTATTATAAGATACAAAGTAAAACTTCATGCCATCAGGTTGGGCTGCGAATAATGAGAGAGCCTATATTAGATTATGTTTTTTCACTTTCTCTCTATTGCTTCATTTAGTTACATTTAACTCTTTGAATAATTCATTTGGGCAATTAAAAAATGTTACCTGCTTGTTACTATACATAATGCATATGTTACAAACTTTCAACTTCTCATACAAATTTCATCTTGTATTTAGTACATCTTGCAAAATTAATTTTGTAAGATTGTGCAAATAAATGCATTTGAATATTTTAATATGAAAGTACTTTCAAAGATCTAATTTTGAGATTTCCAATACAATGTGATTAAGCTGATTTGTCAATTGGTGCTCCTACACAACTCAACCAACCCACTGCCCCACTGTTTAGCATGCTCAACTTTTCTTCAAACCACCACCCCACCTCTATTTCAAACCTCCATGGAGCATAAACAGTTCCCCCCACCATGGCCATGCCTGCAAAAGAAAACCGTGAAGTTTATGTTTGATGATAGGATAGGCAATAAAAGGAAATAAAAAGAACAGAAAAGGTTACAAAATAGGGTTACACAAATCCCACCACTTGTCTATGAAGTCTACCTTTTGCAACTCTTATTGAGTGTGTCAACTCCCAAGTTTCATCTACATAGATCTTTTCTTGTTAACTAGTCATCCACATAGATTCAATGGAAATGGTTATGGTCAGTTGCCTCCTCCACACTAAATTAGGAGTAATTACATCTACTAGTAGTGCCATGTGTTTCTTGAATTGACGAGTCACACATTAATTAAAATAAAAATTTCATATCTGACATTTTTCCAACCACTATCTGACAATTTGACAGTTTCTCAATGTATGATAGTTTTCGGACCATTGTTCCCACAATAGAAAAGCCTATCTCCTCAATTATCTAGAGTTTCATTCTATATTGTAATACTTTTTTTTTTTTTTACAATTTTGAAAAATATTAGATTCAAGAATAAATTATTTTAGTTTCACTTCTATAATGTATTTTATTAATTTTAGTGATCCATGGTGTGACAAAAATATTTATATATCAACTATAATGTATTGTCAATACTCTCAATCTATAATTTCTTATATGTTTTCCAATAATTTTATTTGTAAATATTCAAAATATACATTGTAGAGGAGAATGAAAATTAGTACATAATATTTGAGATCGTGACACATTCTTCCATATCTAGAATACTTTCTTTAATCATTTTTGGAAAATTAGATTAGTAGGATTAAAAATAGATAGCATCCTCATCTAGGATTTTTGTTAAAGGAAAGAGAATCAATAATTATAGAGAAGACTAAATGGTGATGGCTATTACATAATGATATTAATCATAGCTCTTTTAACTCTTTCTTAATTATTATAATTAAACCTAACAATTCAATTTCATGTTCTTTTTACTATGTTAAGTGTATGAACTATCATATGCAAAGTCTTTTATATTTTAGTATCTCGATGCTTCTTGTGCTTGAATAAATGATAGCATGCTCTTGAATTAGAATGATGGGATCATCCTGTAATCAAATGAATTGGAGACCCAAGCCCTTGGAAAAGTTGTTACCAAGGAGCCAGAGAAATTTTTTAATGCTCGCCCTCAGCGGCGTGTTTGCATTGAAGTTGATCTTTCTAAAGATCTCAAGGATTTTGTGGAAATCCAGATTGACACTCAAACCTTCGCACAGAAGGTGCTTTACTTGAACCTACCTAACACCTGTTATAGGTGCCAGTCTGTGGAACACAAGGTCAAGGATTTCCCTTTGGCCACGCCTAGCGTCAAACCCCAACCTAAAGCGACGCCTATCAAGCAAGTCAAAGAAGAAAAAGAAGAATGGGTCACTATTGGGCGCAAAGGAAAGCCTGCCTTGAATCCTTTGGCCCCCAAGCCATCCTATGCGGTCATTACCGTGATTCCTCTTGCTTCCATCAAAGTGTCAGTGCCTGCTAGCGTGGAGACGCCAGCGGCTTCTATTGCACTGGTTTTGGTTTCACGGGTTTCAAACCCTGTTGGCTCGCAGGGGATTAAGGTAGCCGCCAGGACCTCGTCCTTGGTTGGGGCTCGTTCTTCTCTTGAAGTATCTTCCATAGTACCTACCACCAGTAACAAGGCGTTCCCACAATCCTCTTGGACGTGCGAAGATATCAGGGGTCAAACGACAGGTTGTAAGTCCAGAGGATTTCCCGTCTAACTTTCACCCAGTTTCTACCTTTTTGCAGAATAGTTACTCCTCTCTCGAGGATGAGGATGATATGGAAGAGTTTTCATGAACTTCCTCTCTTGGAATGTTCAAGGTCTTACAAACGTCCCCAAAAAATTCTATGTCTGGGATACCTGTCATAGACTTGGGAATTTAAATTTTCTTTGCCTGCAAGAAGATAAGATTTTTGGTTTCATGCTTTCTACTACATGCCGCGTCATTTGGCACGATAGCATCATGTTTTCTTCTCAGCATGAAGCTGGCCGAGGTGGTGTAGTTACTCTCCTGTCACCTCACCTTCATTCTGCTATTATTTCGCACGGTTCTGACCCCACACATTGTATTATTTGGCTTTTGCTTTCCATTAACAATCATTCTTTTGGAGTCATTAATGTTTATGCCTCCAATGATGCTGTGGAAAGGGCGCAAATGTGAGTTTGGCTTGCTGACAACCTGTCGCCAGCTACTTGGGTCCTGTGTGGGGACTTCAATATGGTTGAAGTGGCCTCTGACAAAGATGGCATTCTGCCTTTCCATTGGATAGCTGGGGAAAGAGAAGCCTGGTTTTACATGCATCATAAATTAGGCCTCTTTGATCCCAATACTAGCCGCCATCATGATAATGGGTCTTGGCACACTTGGTCCAATTTTTGAGCCAGTCCTAACTACATATTGAAACATCTTGATCATGCTATGATCTCGGCGCAATCTTTTTTTTTATTTTTTTGAAGATCGTGATCTACCTGTCATTCCCCTGACAGATGTGATATTGTTAGACCACTATCCCATTTATTTTGGTATTTCTTGGCAAACAGCTGACCCAAAGTGGTTAAGTCTCAATTCTTCCTCAACACGTCTGTGCTATTGCATGCCTCCACCATCTCCCACATACAACGTGTCTAGAATTTGGAACCACGTCCACATTCCCATCGAGGTTGGATTCAATGGTGGAATGATGCTATTACCAGAACGGCTCATTTTTTGCACATCTACGGGCGTCAGTTGGCAATTTTCAGAAAATGATCTTATGAAGCCAACACCCTTGCCCTCAAAAAAGCCTCTGAAGCGCTCACCTTCAACCCCTTTGATGTGGATCTTCAACTTTAGCTTGCCAAGCTTCGCGATGAAAAGCAAATGGTTGATAACTATGCTGCCCGAGGAGCTCAAATCAAAGCCCATCTCCACTGGTTGGAGGTTGGCGACAAAGCCTCGAAGGAGTTCTTTCAGGCTCTCCGAGCCCGTCATACCAATATTGGGATTAAAAAGATAAAACAGGGAACTGATGTTCTTTCTAGTCTGCCAGACATCCTGCAAGCTTTTGTTCTTCACTATGAGAATGTTTTTGCTTCGTAGGGCCATTCGGTTGCTTAGGAGGGGGCTCTCGAAAAGTGTATTACTGTTACTCCAAACCGCCTCGCGGTTGAGCAACGCACTTTCTGTGAGCAACTTCTTTCCCTCTGAGACCTTAAAGAGGCAGCTTACTCCATGGCAGATGATAAATCCCCTGGGTGTGATGGATTTCCTTGTGAATTTTACAAACATCTTTGGGAGCAAATTGGTCTTGATCTGCACAAAGTCTATCTTGAAGCATACCATTCTAAAAGCTTAGGAGCGATCATAAATAAAGGCAATATTAAATTCATACCTAAAGCTGGTGATCCTAAAGACATCTGCAACTGGAGGCCTATCACCCTCCTGAATGTGTCTTATAAGATCATTGCTAAGGCGCTCTCTCTCAAAATCTTCCATATGCTTCCTCTAATTGTGCGGCTTGAACAAACTGGCTTCATCAAATCCAGGTATATTCTTGACAACATCATTGCTGTCTAGGAAGGTATGGAATGGGCCCGTAAGTCCAAGTAGTAGGCTATCTTTTTAAAGATAGATTTTGCTAAAGCCTATGATCGCATTGAATGGCCTTTCATTTAGGCTATGCTTCAAGCTCTGGGTTTTGGTTCCAATTTTCTTCAGTCTGTGGAGATGCTCTTTGGTGATGCTAATGCTTGCATCACCATCAATAATTCACAATCTGAAGCTTTTGGACTTTTTTGTTCCATCAGACAAGGTTGTCCGTTAGCTCCAGCGCTTTATGTCCTTGCTGCTGAAGGTTTTGGTTGTTTACTTGTTCACTCTGTGTCTTCAAGGCTGGTCCATGGCATTTTCTTGCCTGATTCTTCCTCCTAGTTAGTCAATGGTCATTTCGCTAATGATTATTTTCTTACTCTTCTTGAAGATGAAGAAAACATCAAAAATGCTTTAAATTGTCTTGACACTTTTGTCAAGCCTCTAGCTCTGCCATCCAATGGCATAAAACGCTCTGTCACCGACAGTCTTTTTTGCCAGCTCCACCTTGGCTCAGCCAATTCCAATGGAAATGGGTTACTCATGGAGAAATTTTCAGCTTTCTTGGCATTCCCTTTGCTTTCCAAGCTTCCCCTGTGGAACTTTGGAATGCTATGCTTACAAAGATTACCAAAAAGCTTGATTATTGGATCACTAAGCTGGTTTCTCTTGCTGGTAAATTCTAGATTTGTTCTAAGATTTTGGCTGCCACCCATGTGTTTTATTCTTCTTGTTGGGCTCTCTCCAAAGCTTCCTATCTCAAATTAGAATGTTTGCTCAGAGATTTTCTTTGGGCCTCTGGTTCTGACCATCATGGTTTTCACAGAGTTGCTTGGGATTTCTGTTTTCTCCCAAGGGAATCTGGGGGTCTCGGCCTGCTTTCCACTCGATAGCAGGGCCTTGCCCTCTATGCTAAATGGACTATTAGAGCTATTTCTAGAGATGAAGCCTGGAAAATTCTTGTTAGGCATTGCATCTCTTCAGGCTTCCCTGCTAATAGACCAGCATGGAAGGGAATTGGTTTTCAGACCCTTCTCACTATGTGTGAACCAATGGTTATACAGGGCTCTTTTATTATAAAGAGCATCTGAAAAGCTTGGGAAGTTGTTAAACCTTGGCTTCATTGGGCTGGTAATGAGTTTCGCAATGGGCTATCCTTAAATGAACAGAACAGTTGGTGCTCTCTCCTGTTTGCCTTCTAGGGTATTCCTCTTGCTAAGACTCAAGGTGCTAGTGCTCTGTGTTTCTATAAACGTGGCATTCACACTACCAAGGACATTTTTTCAAGAGTCACCATGAATTTTAGGTCTTGGGAGGATATGCAAGTTCAATACCGCCTTGTACGTGTCGATCGCCAAACTTATGAGCTTTTGTTGCCTTCCATCCCTGTGCACTTACTTCATAAAGTGGGGATTCAGTTTGTTCGACCTTGATGGTATGATTGGAAGTGGTTTCCTACCACTCCATTTACCAATTATAAGCCCAATATGGGATACAGATGGCTTTTGCCCCACCTTCCGATGATGGACACACTTAATCAATGGTGGCATTTGCATTCTTTGCTTTCTCAATGGAGAAAATGGCTCGACACTATTTGGGGTGCCATTACTGAACCTAAGATTGCTCACTTTTCTTGGTGCCTTGCTTTCCAAGGTCTTCCTCTGCGGCCTCGGCTCAAGCACATTAGGGTTCCTGATCCCAGATGCCCTTTCTGTGGCCAACCTGAGTCCTTTTTGCATATTTTTTGATTTTGCAAACGTGCTTAGAATTATTGGCACTGGATCTATGATTTTTTCAAGCCTTTCAAGCCTGAACCTTTTTCATGGCACATGATCCTGCTGGGTGATTCCCCTAGATTTCCTCAGAAGTTTTCCCAAATTTGGCATACTTTCAGGATGGAAATTTTGTTTTCTCTATGGAAAGATACGAATGCAGTTTTATTCACTCATAGTTTTTTGGATGTTAACATTGCAATGTACACTAAGGCATGCATTTGTAACAATGTCATTATGCAGATATAGGTGCAAGCTAACAAAGTTGCCCTGCAGGTTGCCCACTTACAAGAATTGTTAAACCACTGGGGCAATGCTCCTTTTACCATTACCAGAGTGCCTCTGGATGCCTCGGCTAATGCCTCCTCATCTCGTGGTCGTCATTCTAGACGCCAGTCCTCTAGTCACCATTCACACACGCCGCGCTCCTAGAGTCCCCGCCACCGCTCTCCTAGCGGTAGTCATGGCGGTTGGAGGTGCCGCTCTGCTTCCCCACCACGTGGTGGTTTTGGTAGGTCCCTGGTTCCCCCCCTGGGCGGGCTTCTGGCTAGTCTCCGGCTCCTCCCCCTGGATGGGCGCACTCTAGCAAGTTTCCCCGGCTGGCCTTGGCAATTTCTCCTCCGCGGCCAGACAAGAAGGATATGGAGACTGCAACTACCCCAGATCCTGCAGATGCTGCTGACGGCTGAACTGTTCCTAGTCTGCCTCACAATCCCACTGATGCATGGGGATTTCTTGATAAAGATGATCCTCCTCCCTCTGCTGGTACTGCCTTGGCAGCATGAGGTTGTTTTAAATATTTTTTTGATGAATAGTTTATAGTTGCTGGCTGCGGCCATGTTGTTTACTCCAGCTTCGGCCGATTAAACTCATTCGTGGGGTGATCCTGTATCCCCCGGCCCTTTTTTGTGAATTGTAATCTTAGTAAATTTTATTAATTGAAAAGGACTATTCATCAAAAATGAATTGGAGAGGGTGCACTTATTTACCTTCCTCTAGCCACTTGCACATTTAGTCTAACTTCTAATGTTCATATTAAAATATCAAAAGCCAATAATAAATAGTTGGAATAGGCACTACACATTCAAATTTTGGCCTATATTAGGTGCTACTATGACACAAACTAACATAGTTAAACAAGAATACGATACTAGATCTACTAAGAAATGGGTGAAGTGAAGAGTTTTGGAGAGTGAATATGCTCAAAAAGAGGCATACTAGAAAAGGATTGAAAAACTAGTGCGAAATTGTAGGAAATTAAAATCTACAACACTGTGAGGAATTGAAAACAATAAATGATATATAAAGATTAAGTTCTAATATCTTAAATAGTTCTCTATATAAGAAAATATCAATGTCTAATCCCATCAAATGAAATTATTAAAATTATTGTACCAAAATAAATGCTTTAAAATGTGAAATTAGAAGAAAATATAAGGAACATATAGATCCTATTTACTTTATAATTGTGGCTACTAAAGATCTTGATAAATTATGCTTCAAAATGTGAAACTAGAAGAAAATGTAGGGATCATACCTACTTCATATTGGTAGCTATTAAAGATCTTGATAAATTAAGCTTCATGTTGTAGAAAAATAAGAGGAATTGATTAACTATGTCTCCTGTGGTAGTGAGGGATTGGAAATGTTGCAGAATTATTATTATTATTTTATTTAGGTTATTCCATCGTAGCTAGTACAGAAAACTCACTCTTCCACACATAAAATATTTGACAATATTAGTTGTCGATGGAAAGGATCCACATGATCTGACCTACATAAATGAATATTTGCTTAAGTTGCACGTTTATGTTGAGCTATTGCAAAAAGCTGAGGCACACTGCAGTTTATTAACTTTTCACACATCAATTGTGAATAAATTAATTCCGTGTGAGCTAGGATGGCTGGGTGCATGGTGTATTTGAATGTTTAATCTCCGCAAATAATTTAATTGACTTCCCGTTGCTGGAGACGGAGTTAGCCTGTTGCAGAAGCCCATGACTTATGTAGTGAGAGGGATTAGGCGCGGTTGTTGAATGCAGCGAGACTCGGTATTTACTGAGTCATTGAAAGTGCTGACTTTGTGAATTTTTACCTCTGCCAATCAAATTTCCCCTGCGTTTGTGTTCTTCATTGAAATTTTGTCCGGTGAGGTGCTAGCATGTCTGGCAGTGACGCATATAGAAGGACAACTAGTTTTGGCAACATTAATCTCTGTCCAGCCCAGATTGGTGGTTCCTGGGAAATTGAAAGGAAGAAACAAGGTTGCCTTTATGAGCATAATTGATTCATTTTTAAGGATCTCCTCCTTTGGTTTCTTCAAACTGAAGAGAAAGTCAGATTCAACGCAGAAAGTAAGTTACTTGTGACCCACTTCTGGCATAACGGAAGGAGATATTTCTACTTGTTAAACATAGTTGATTTCCCAATCATGCAGCAGTTGAATTGAACTTGTTCTCAAACATGTGAATCAAGATTCAAAGTCCAATATGCCATCAAAACTGCAGTTAGAAACTGGTCTCCAAGATATATCTGCTAATGCACGATGTTGATATTTTCTCTATTTTTATATTTTGTCCCTATCAAGGTAAAATTAGAATGAGAAGATCAGTGGAAAGAAAGAAGACTTCCCAACATAGTACTATCTTTGGACATCGCTGAAGTAGATGGGTCTCATAGATAGTGTTTGCAGAAGTTGTTGAGGTCACTGTCTCAACAGAATTTTCCTGCCACAAAATTTGAGAAGGAAAGACTTTTTTTGTTTCTATTAGGATGAGGATCATCCGAGTAAAAGAAATCGCTATGTAAATCCATTTTCAAGTTTATGAGAGAAAGGTGCAATGTTTATTGCAGTTTGAAAAGTATTTACTGCAAATTGTTGCTGCTAAAAAAGAGATCATTGTAGTTATTTGTTTACTAGTGTTCGTCAACATGATTATGTCAGAAGTATCAGGGTTTTGAGAGGGGGTGAATCAGAACACTATTAAATTATTCCAAAATCTGATTTCAGTAATTTTAATTCACAATTTATAGCAGTGGAGAAATCAAATTGTACTGAAAATAATATCAACTCACAAAAAGAAGAGTCACCAATTTTGTGCCAAGTGGAAAACCTTTGAAAATCCTCACAGTTTCGTCATAAGGAGAAAAAACCACTCCATGAACCTGTATTCTTTATTGAGTTCCAACTCTTTTACAATCAGCAACTATTTAACCCTTTTATCAATGCTGTAATTACAACCTTATACACACATATAAATGTGTATGTATGACATTTATACATGCATACAAATTTATAATAAGACTTTCAGTCTTTACAAACTGTTCTGAAATATAAGTTTTCTTTCTTCCTTTTTCAACTCATACCATTTAATTTACAAATGATCTTTATATTTATAGAGATAAAATTCAAAAACTGATAAGTTACATAAACCCAACTGAACCAGTTAGGATTAATCAAAAACTTCCTTTTAAAAATGTTGTTTGAGAAACTAACTTCAAAACAGTTACAATTTCAGATTTGTTCCTGTCTCAAAAACCTTCCAAACTGAGCAAGGGTCTTTTATGATAGAGATCTTCAAGAAAGCCATTTTACAATCCAGTGTTATATAACTGAAACTGCCTACCAATTTTTTTTTTGTTTTGAACAAAAGTGGTGCATATAATATTCTGGGTTTAATACCCACAAAAATTTATTCAACCTTCGTGAGAAACTGTTCATGCATATTTCCCTTAAAAATTATTTTAGAACCTGCTACGATGAAGAAGGTTTTCATTTTTGCTTTATTTTTCATTTCATTTTCTTTTCATTCTATAGTCCCCCTTTTTTTATGAAAATCATTTAGGGTTTTAAGAAATGTACTAATTGATTTTCATTTGAATCTTAGCAGTGACCCGATAAAAAACTTCTTTGCTCTCTCCCTTTTTAAGAGAAAAATTCCTTTCTACCAAACACAAACATTTTACGACCTAGTTCTTTTTAAGAAAAATCTTTTTAATAGATGGACTTTGATCAAACTTGCATTTTTTGAATCTCAAGATTTTCTAAAAGAAAAAACTGAAATAGGAATACCTATCCTATTATTCCTTTCTTATTTCTTATAAAATACTACATTTTTATTGTGCCATACCTGAAATCTATCAACACAGCATTTACTTGCGAACCCTTGTTTGTTTGCCTCCAAAAAGCATCATTCTTTTGAAGATACCTGTTCCTCTTCAAGAGAAACTTTTTCCAAATTTGAAATAAATCCATCTCTCGAGCATGCACAGAAAAGAATGCACATGAGTATGTATAAAACATCAAAACTTGTTTATGCTTTTTAGACTTAAGTCAATGTTATGTAAACCTTTTTAAGAAAGAAGCTAATCACCTCATCAACCAAAAACTTCCATACACACTACATGAAATTTTCGCAAAGAAAAAGATTATAGCTAGCAGAGAACAATGGAGCAAAAACTAGTTCACATAGTTTAGAACAACACCCACAACCTTAAGTGATTTTAACCTCTATTTGAAATCCACCATAGAAAAATGGACATTTAGCGAAAGCCTTTCATGTCATGCAGGTTTCCTTAAATGCCCACGTACCGTTAGTGATAGCGAGTGCCACGTTATACCTGCCATGTTACAAAAGTGCCACCAAAACACAAGAAACTAACTTTATTAAAATTTTCCTTATTCCCAACATTCAATGCATCTGTTGATAATTATAAAATCTTTTTTTTTGCCACCTTAATGTTAAAATATTTTGCCAACACTAGTTGCCACCTTTTTAAAATAGACATCGTGGTCAACAATCTCCCCCATTTTTAATGCAAAAATTTTCACTATTTCATATATACAAGATGAAAAGAAAATCAACTTATACATACAAGATAATATCATCTCATATATACAAGGTGACTTTGAAAAAATAATTTCAACTTATATATATAAGATAATGAAAAAATATATAATTGATTTACCATGAAATGCTGATTCATATCACTAAAACCAACTGTCATGAATCAACCACAAACTAAGAAATCAAATCTGAAACCAATAAACCAACATGTGAAACCAAAAAACCAATCTGTGAATCCAAACCTCTGAACCAACTAAAATCAAATCAAATCTGAAACCAATAAACCAATCTGTGAAACCAAACCTCTGAAACCAAACCTCTAAACCAACTAAAATCAAACAAAAACTGAGAAATGTTGATTACTCCCCCAAAATTTTTGCTTCAAAAAATTGACCACCTACTTTTCATGAATTCTTTTTGTGAAAGGAGTAGAAACCTATCATAGAATAGTTATTAGGAAGAGTGTTTATGCAAGAAGTGATTGAGAGAAAACTCCCAATCATGTTCTCAACTATTCAAACAGTTCTCTTGGTAGTGCCTTCGTAAAAATATCAGCCACCTATCCTTGAATAGGCATATAAACCAATTTGAATTCATTATTTTGAACTTTATCTCTCAAGAAATGAATTTTAATGGCTACGTGTTTTGTGCGTGAGTGCATAACAAGGTTTTTACTTAATTGAATAGAACTCATGTTATCACACATTATTGAAATAGGTTTTGAAACTTGAATGCCCAAATCAGATAATTGATAATCCATCCAAATTAATTGAATACAACATGTTGTAGCTGCAACATATTTAGATTCACAAGTGGATAAAGTTACACAATCTTGTTTCTTACTATGCCAAGCAACCAAACACTCACCAAGATAGAAAGCTGCACCACTGGTGCTCTTTTTATCATCAGATCCACCCCAATCTGCATCATATAACCAATAAGCATAAAATCATTGCTATGAGGATACCATAAACCATAATCAAGAGTGCCTTGAATGAATTTCAAAATTTTATGCACTACATTAAGATGTGATTGCTTTGGATCAAATTGAAATCTTGACACCATACTTACAGCTTGCATTATATCAGGTCTAGATGCAGTTAGATATAGTAAACTTTCAATCATAGATCTATAAAGAGTATGATTAATAGAAGGTGGATCATCATTCTTTATTAGTTTACAGCCGGTTTCCGTAGGAGTGCTAACAGGTTTGCATTCAGCCATATTAAAAATTTTCAATATTTCTTTGGAATATTTAGTTTGAGAAAGAAATAATCCATGTTCAAGTTGTGAGACTTGCAAACCAAGAAAAAATGTGAGCACACCTAACATTGACATCTCAAACTTAGATTCCATGATTTTTGAAAAATGTTTTGCTAAATCATCATTAGTAGACCCAAAAATGATATCATCCACATAAATTTCAACTGCCAACATGTCATCATTTATTAATTTGATATACAAGGTATTGTCTGTCTTTCCTCAAGAAAATCCATTTGAGGTTAAATGTTTATCTAACCTAGAATACCAAGCCCTAGGAGCTTGTTTTAAGCCATACAAAGCCTTCTTCAGTCGATAAACATAATTAGGTTTTTCAGAAGATTCAAAACCTTCTGGTTGTTCCATATAAACTTCCTCTTCAAGATACCCATTTAAAAAAGCAGTTTTAACATCCATCTAGTAAATAGTGAATTTTTTATGGCTGGCATAAGAAAGAAAGATTCTGATTGATTCCATCCTTGCAATTGGTGCAAAGGTTTCACTGAAATCAATTCCTTCTTGTTGAGCATAGCCTTTACAAACAAATCTAGCTTTATTTCTGACCACTTTACCTTCTTCATTCAATTTATTACGAAATATCCACTTTCCACCTATGAAATTTTTGTCACTAGGTCTATGAACAAGTTCCCAAGTCTTATTTTTCTCTATTTGATTTATCTCTTCCTGCATAGCATTTTGCCAACAACAATCTGATAAGGCTTCAACAACATTCTTTGGTTCAAAGTCAGCTATTAAGCAAAAAAGTTCAACAATATTTACCTGTTCTCCTATTTTGGCTTTTCTAATAGTTAGAATTCCTTTCTCTACATCTCCAATAACTTGAGACTCAGGATGTCTCTTAGCTATTATTCTAGAAGAGGTTTTTATTTTTGAACTAGTACTAGTTATTTTAGGACTTGAACAATTTCTGGTTTAGTTTCATTAGCCAGTTCATTTTCATCAGTTAGTTCATGTTTATCATTTTCAGTATGTTCATCATGTATTATTTCTGATCTCTGAAAAGATGAATCTTCATGATCTTCTTGACCATTACAGCACACAAAATTTTCATCAAATATGACATTTATAGCTTCCACTATTTTGTTTAGCCTTTTATTAAAGCATTTATAGGCTTTGTTGTGCATGGAATACCTAAGAAAGATCCCTTCACCAGATCTTGAGTTAAAATTTTCTAAAGAATCATCTTTCTTTTTGATAAAGCATTTGCAGCCAAAAATCTTAAAATTCTTGACATTTTTTGTTTTACCATTTTATAATTCATATGGAGTGTTAGTTCTAACTCTAATTTGTGCTCTATTAGAATGTAAACAACTGTATGAATAGCTTCTTTCCAAAATTTATCAAGCAGTTTAGCTTCATTTAACATGGTTCTAGCCATTTCTTTTACTGTTCTATTCTTTTTTTCAACAACACCATTTTGTTGTAGTGTCCTAGTAGTAGAGTATTGTCTTTTTATTCCATGTTTCTCACAATACTCAACAAATTCTTGAGAGATGAATTCTCCTCCCCTATCTAATCCCAAACATTTTAGTTTTAAATCAGATTCTCTTTCTACCATTTTCCTAAAAATTTTGAACTGTTCAAAAGCCTCTGATTTATGTTTCAAAAACATTACCCAAATCATTCTTGAATAATCATCTATAAATAGCATGAAATATTTTTCACCATTTAGAGAGGTTGTTTTAGTTGCACCACACAAATTAGTATGCAATAATTCAAGTGGTCTATTTGACAAGTATTCTTTTGTTTTAAAAGAAACTCTTGTTTGTTTCCCTTTAACACACTCTTCACAAATATTTGCTAGTTTGGTAATCTATGGTAGCCCTCTAACCTTTTTATTCTTGCTGATTCTAGCAAGATTATCGAAGTTTAAATGTCCTAGTCTTTTGTGCGATAGCCAATTTTCTTCTACTTGACTCATTAGACAAGTATTAACTAATGAAGTTTCTTGGACAGTTGAATCTATTAGGTTATAGAGATTACCATTTATTCTCAACCCGCTGGCAATGACTCTATTCTTTCCATTTTTTATATAACAACCTTTTGCATCAAAAGAAATAGAATATCCACTATCATAGATCTGACTTACACTTAGCAAGTTATGTTTTAAACCTTCAATAAAGTACACATCATGAATTGGTGTGTCTTTATTCAGAATTATTGAGCCTTTTCTAGTAATGTGAGCTCCTGAGTTATCACCAAATCGAACAAACCCTCCATCAAAATTTTCTAAGGTTGTAAATTTGTTTTTACACCCAGTCATATGGTGTGAATAGCTACTATCCAATACCCACGTTGCAGGTTTTTGAGCAAATAGAACTATTTCAACAATTAAAGACTTTTCTATTGTCTTTACTGGCTTCCAGATTTGTTTTGGTCTCATATTCAATTTACATTGATTTGTATAGTGACCATAATGAAAGAATTTAAAACACCTAACCACTTTTCTTTTTTCTTGATTAATGCTATTTTCACAAAAGATAGCCTTGTGTCCAAAAATATTGCAATTAAAATAGTAACCATTGAAACAGAACTTTGTTTTCTGACTAGTAGATTCTTCAGATGAACTCTGCAAGATATTTTATTTTTTATCCTTTTCTTTAAGCAAGAGTTTTTGATTTTCTATGATCATATTTTCTTCATTTAACTCTTCTTGAAGTTTTTGATTTTCAATTTCTTGATTAGAAATCAACTTTTTTAATCTTTTGAGTTCTTGCAAAGATTTCAAAAGTTCTTCTTCTAGATCTACTGCTACATCTGGATCAGATGAGGATTCAGATTCATTGGGTTCAGGTTTAGAGGTATGGACTAATTCAGCCATGAATAATCTTTCCCCTTCTTCATTAGCATCACTAGATTCTTCATTTGAATCTTCTTTTGAAAGAAGACTTTTCATCTTGTAATCCTTGAATCTTTTATTCTGATTCCAAGGCTTCTTTTTAGAAAAAATTTCATTTTTCTCATCACAATCATCAAGTTCGACATTTGGGCACTTTGCAGAAAAGTTTCCTAATTGACTGCAACTAAAACATTAAGATTTTCCTTTATATTTCTTTCTCATTCTTCTAACCAGCAATGCTTCTAAAGCATCAGTTAGATCTAAATCACTCTTATCATGTTTTTTAGCTTTAAAAGTTGATTCTTTTGATGAGGAACTAGCTTGATGGTTAATCCTCATTTCATATGCAGTTAATGTGCGTTGAAGTTGATGCAAGGTCATTTTTGAAAAAACTTTGTTTTCTTCTAAAGTGGATATTTTTGTTTCAAATTTAGGTAACACTAACCTAATGACCTTTGAGACTACATCATGTTCTATCTCTTCTCCTAGACCCTTTCTAGCATTTACAACTTCATCTACTCTTAAAAAATAAGCAACAATAGTTTCATCTTCATTCATTTTCAGATTGTTGAACTGTGTTTTAAGAGTAATTAGTTTAGACTCTTTTACTTTATCATCTCCTTGATATATAGTTTCAAGTTTAACCCATATATCATTGGCTGATTTGCAATAAATGACTTTGGCAAATACGTCTCTAGAGAGACCACAAAAAAGGGCATATCTTGCCTTCTTATCCAATTCAAATTTTAACTTTTACCAAAGGCCAAAACTTCCTAATACAAGATTATTCTCTTTCATTATCAACAACCTTCAGAATAAGCACAAAGAACACTAAAGCAACTACAGTAGGAATGGTATGATTAGTAATGAAGAGGTGGCATGTTAACATCTATGGAAACCCTAAATATCACTCAAAAATCCATGTTGTACTTCAAAATTCTAAATACTCTCTTAAATGAATGAGAGGGAATACTAAAAGCATGACTTTATAGGGGATGAATAAGAAATCTATTAAAATAAGAATCTTGTCGTGACAATGTGCCAGGATTATCTATATGAATAGTTAAAAGTCCGACTCTTATTAAAGCTATAGTGTCTTTTAGTTGAAAAAATGTGTCCATTTTAAATGTTTCAAGGTAACCCAGCCATCCTGCTTTTAATAGTTATTTGACTAACATATACCATGTTTACACATCATCCAAAAAACTTATATCTAGGCAAAGGTATTCCATCAAAATTGATAATATCTTGATTGGAGGACCATATCAACCTACTTTGTTTTAAATTTCCATTGTTCTAAGATTAAACTTTGGTTCCAAAGAATGTGTGCATCCTGTGAGTCATATAGTACTGTCATATTCGAAGAACCACTTCATTAAGAACTCATTTTGTTGTTATTTATATGGTTTATGTTTATTATACTTGTTACATAGAATTATAATCTCAGTAATAAGAATTGTATTATAGCATATGTCTAGTGCTCTCTTGATGACAAATTAAATAAAACAAAAAATTGAATGATTTGTGAATACATTTTATTTTCAATAATATGAATTGTTTATATTTTAGATTATATTATTTCTTAAGTATCATATATTGGAAAAAATTATGTTACAAATCTTTTAGTTTCATATTGTAGATTGGTTCGCTCTCTTGAATGTGCCTTTTTTTTATAAGCATGTCTTTGATAAATTTAATTGTACTAAAAATGCGAAGATATATGCTAGATCATTCTTACTACTTAACTATAATTGCATACATGATGGTTATTTCTAAGTAATTTTTTATTTAGATATACCTTGATTTCCAAGCAATTGGAATGGTTTAAAATATATCATATTGATTATACATTGTTCTTTGACCTTTGTGTTTATTCAATTTTAAAAAATGGAAAAAAAATCTATACTTCTATTTTACATTAATTTTAATTCTAATATTTTGAATTTTATACTTAATATTTTTTATTAATGGTTAAAATAGGGGTTAAAGGTCCTTGAAACCATTTACATTCTCTAAGAAGAAAGCTATTCAACAATAATAGCTTAAGAAAGAATACTTACCTCTAAGATAGTTAATACAAATAACAAAACACTAGAGACATACCACAAAAAAGCATAAAATGTCTAGCAACTCAAAAAAAAAAAAATCATAGATAGCCAACTCCATCTGTGACCAATAATACTATAAAAGTTTATTAAAAGGAGAACCTTAAAGTCCAAACTATCAAAGAGGAATAAGAAAATCCCACAACCATCAAAACTCAAAAGAAAAACTAAACTTTTTCTTTGCTTCCCTTGTTTTGGGATCAAAGAAAAATATCAAGTTGGGGAGGAAACTTCTTAGGATGGTCGGGTTACCTTGAAACATTTAAAATGGACACATTTTTTCAACTAAAAGACACTATAGCTTTAATAAGAGTAGGACGTTTAACTATTCATATAGATAATCCTGGCACATTGTCATGACAAGATTCTTATTTTAATAGATTGCTTATTCATCCCCTATAAAGTCATGCTTTTAGTATTTCCTCTCATTCATTTAAGAGAGTATTTAGAGTTTTGAAGTACAACATGGATTTTTGAGTGATATTTAGGGTTTCCATAGATGTTAACATGCCACCTCTCCATTACTAATCATACCATTCCTACTGCAGTTGCTTCAGTGTTCTTTGTGCTTGCTCTAAAGGTTGTTGATAATGAAAGAGAATAATCTTCTATTAGGAAGTTTTGGCCTCTGGTAAATTTGAGAAGTCATTGGATTTTCGAATGTTGTAAAAGTTGATGAATGTGATGAAGAGATAAAATATGTAAGATAGAAAGTAGGAGAGAGTTATGTGCTACAACATTAAAGGAAAACTAATTTTTATTCATTATTATTTTTCAAACCAATCTAAAATATTTTAATAAATGGTCAAAAATTTTGGTCTCTAGAAGACACTCTGTCAAAGGCACAAGGTCCTCAGCTGCAAATGTTCTTACACAAATTCCTGAAGTGCATGGGTCGAATACCATTATCATTTCTCAAACATGGTTGAGTCTATTACTTTCTGAACTCATTGGTCTTTGCAAGATCACACCTGCAAAGAGGAATAATACTTCATCAAAATCTACAGAAGTCAAGGAAAATAGCAATGTGCAGGTGATTTTTTGACTCTATAAAATCTATTATATTGTAGTTGTTAGGAGAAGTGCACCTTTATTTCCCTTAAAGTCCTAATTTTAAAATGCAACTGAAAAAAAAAACTTTTGGTGCTATCCATTGAATTTAAGTATAGAAGCGACAGTGTGATTACTAATGTTTTAAGATCTTCTCCTTTAGAAAATTATCTTAGCATTACCATCACTTACCTAGTTTGAATTTATGAAGCCATGCACCAATAGTGGCACAACCATGAATTGACTTTTGTTTTAACTGCAAGGAAAATATTAGGGTGGATTACTCAGAATACATGAGGGAACTTATTAACTACTTGCTTAATTAAGGTTTATACATCATTTAGGAAAGAATTCTTTGTATTATAATAATGTTTTTGGTATTTGCAAGTGTAAGGTCAATGAGAAAATTTACTTCTAATTCAAGTTCTGAAGGTCAATGACAAAATTTACATCTATTTCAAGTTGTGCATGGCCAAGCTTTTTCCTTTTGCATGAAAATTGATGTTTCAATAATGAATAAGTACTATGTCACTTTAAAATAGAAAAGCTGGAGACTCCCTTGTCCCTCCTCAGGCTTGCATGTCCCTATATCTATATCGGATACAGATACAATATGGCATGGATAGACATTGGATTCCCCTACCCACGCATGGTAAAAAAAATTAATTTTCCAATTGTGCCAAATAATACGTAATTTGATCTTTAAAACTCCGACATAAATCATCCTTAATTAAGAAAATCTTTAATTATGCAACTTTGTTTTGTTGTTGGCATAAACAAAAACCTACACCAAATGAGGAAGATGATAATTATTTTCTTGTTTCAGCTACCCATTTTTCTGAATTATCTTCCAGAGCACAACTCTATCAGTTTTAAAATATTGTAATAGTTAAATCAACTTATAATTATGTAGATAGCAATTGCATGTCTATGTTGCTTTTGAAATAATGAAAACATCTTGTAAGAAGTTAGAAACTCATGTCAAAAATATGTGTATATGTTCTTTTATGAATGTTGTATTCAACCATATCCATATTGAGGGTCTTAAAAAATGGCCTTATTAGTATCTGCTATCATACCTGTACTTGTATATGTATCTGTATCCATTCAAATTTGGTTAATATACTGATATATAAATGATTTGAATGGCCCATTCTATGTTGCAAAGCCAAATTATTCAACCAGCTATACAATCTGCCAACCAGTTGGTAGGCATAATTGCATGCAGATCTGGGAAAAATAGGGTTGCAAGTTCTAACAGTTCTGAAAGCCAAGCCCCAGATGATCTACTCATGTTAACTACATTTGATGAATATATCACTCCTAAAAAGAAAGATAGGCCAATAAGTATTGATGCAACTAATTCTGCATCAGCAACCCTTAAAGGCATTAAGGCATTAATAGAATTATGCTCAGAGAATCAGAGATACCAGAAAAGAATAATTGAATCTAGTGGAATTTGTTTATTGTGGCATTTTATGCTTAGTTATGATCATGAGCAACTAGCTGCAACTAAAGTATATGATGCATCTAGGCTATGCGAGGGACAAGATCAAGTTTCTACTTCTGTAGATAAAAATGCCATTCCAAAAGAAAATAGCTCATCTAGTGTGAGGTTGGCACCTACTGCACACATTAGAAAGCATGTAGCTAGGCTCCTAACCATTCTTTCACTACATTCTGAAGCATCAAAAATGATTTCAGAAAGTGAAGCTTGGTGCAGATGGCTTGAAGACTGTGCAAATGGAAAAATCTCTTGGTGCAATGATCCAAAAATTCGTAGTTATGCTTGAGCAACTCTATTAAACATATCAAGTGCAAATTACAATAGCAAAAACCACACATATGACAGCAGGCAGGCAGGAAACAAGGATATTCAGAGAAACATGTGCCCTTGGTACGAGGATATGGTTTTTATAATAAATCTTGAGGCATCTTACTATACATGTCAAACTTTCCAGGCCCACAACATTCCTCAAAATAGTGTAGTAGATATGACCGACGTGGAGTATTCAACAAACAATCTTGATAAGAGAATTGGTAGATTTGAAGAAGATTCAAAGCCTGGCATTCGTTTGAGGATTCCTTAGGACACATCTCAAGAGATGCATGAAGAAGCAGATCCTCTTATTGATGTTTTTTTTGTGCATGGGTTACATGGAGGGCCTTTCAATACATGGCATTTTTCAGACAATAAAGCTTCTACTACAAGCAAATCTAGTCTTGTTGAGAAGATATATGAGGATTCTAGAAGAGAAGGAGCTTGCTGGCCTAGGGAATGGCTTGTAGCTGATCTTCCTTGAATTTTCTTGCTTACTGTCAAATGCAAGGTTGTAAGCTTATTATAAGGAGCTTGATCATTATTTGCATTTCTATTCTTCATGTTAGTCATGAGATTTATATTTATAAATCTATGTAGGTGGTTAGAATAATTAGAATTCTCTTGTTTGCATTGGTTTTCTTGTTTGGGCTGCATGGTATGTTTCTTTGTCAAGTACCTGTCTAGATGCTAATAGTTGTTTTAATTATGAAGCTGGACATCAGGTTTGGGCCTTCCTCTGATGTGCATGGTACCATCTGATTGAATGCTACATGCAAAAAAATCTATCTCAGTGGTCAGGAGCTATGCTCCCGCTTGAGGTGAGTATAATTTAAACTTTCCTTGGATAGCAGGTGGCTTACCTAATTATATGAGTTTGATACTAATAATCACCCTTAAGACATTGATCTTTGGTTTTTAATTTTTATAATTACTTAAGTTTAGTTTAATACTCTATTCTTGTCAGCTAAAGAAGATAAATTATATATTGTTCTCCCAAGAACTTTTTGTCATGGTTTGACTTTGTTGCCTATCTGCCTAATTGGAAACAAGTAGAATACTATGGACATTTTTCTGTTTCAATTTTCTTAAAGCTTTAACGTATCTTGAAGAGACAAAATGTTTTCTAATACCCTATATGTCTTGGCCAATAGGTCTTTCAGTTGAGATGCATAATAGGAATTCTGAATTTATCTTTTAGGGTTTGATGAAGTTTTTAGTTTTTAGTTTTTTTTGTTTACAAAAATATTTTGGAATCTTTTAATAATTTATACACATTAGGTTGGATAGCCTTGCAATGGGTTTTCCTAGGGTTTTGAAATCTTGTGAGTACAACATATTCACAGAAGGCTATTAATTACATGTTCTTCAAGAGATCCTCGTAGATCATCATGTCTGTACAATATAGGAACTAGAATTTGGGGGTTTACTAGGCAATAGTTCCAATAAGATTGTTAGTATAAAAAATAAGGTTTGTTTTAACCATTAAAAACTGGTTTTACCCATCTTATTTAAGACATGTGGGATCTTATCAAGTTTTATTGCCACACTACTTTCTTTTAAACTTTTTTGTTTTATGGTATCTTCATTATTGTAGTTAAGAGCTGACTTCTGATTGACAAGGTTTAATCTACATTAGATTGTAATGGGTTGTGGCATATATTCCCTTTTATCGTTCAAGGTAGTGAAAGGTATTATTTATGATATATGTGAGGTTCTCTGGAGATGTATCTGTCTATATTTATGGATATCAATAGAGAAAATTTAACATATGTGCAACATAAAATACAATCTAACTTTCTTTTCTTTTAGTTTCAATAGGAAGTGAGCCTAATGTTGCTGAAAAAATTGGTTGCAGCTAGTATTGTGGAATGACCTATCATATTTGTCACTCACAAGTTGTCTTGAAGTCTCATTTTCAGTATATAGATATTATCCTACTTTTTTTTCTCATTGTATTTTTAATTTGCAAACCCACAGGTTAACCATGCCTAGTCAGTTAAAGAAGTGCCCAATCACCCAAAAACACTTCTTAAACCTTTTTTGTGTGGCAAATTGTAATAAAATTATTTTCTTTAAAGACCATAGGTAGTTTTCTAGCAACTCATCCTTCAGGAGATGACTTCAGTAGGTCAAGCTTGGAAGACTGTTGGTGTCTTACTTGAAATTGATGTGTTTCACAAAAGGCGCAGCCTTTCGATAAGAGTATGATGGCTTGTACTACATAGTAAATATAGATTTTCAAATGTGGTTATTTGGCCTTTATTTTCATAGGATACTAACAAAATTTTTCCATTCATTTAGACCATTGTTTGGTCAACTGTTGGAGACTATTGGGCAACTCTGGTTGGTGGAATTCTTATGAAGAGAGGTGGAAAATCTGCAGGTCCATGGTATTCCCAAAGGTCTCTTTTATTATGCCTGTAAATCAGGATTGTGACTTAGGCATATAGCATTGGTAAGTTTCTCTGGTAACATCTATGATGTTTTTAATTGAAAAATAATTAAAACTCTCAAAGAATGGTTGGAAATCTATAACGTGCCTCCACTTTCCTATAATGTGTTGACATCCCAAAATTGACAATTGCATGTGCTCACTATAGCATGCCTTGCAAGGCATAGAGAACTAAACTAAGATACAAACTTTATTAGATTGCAAGGAGGAATTTCACACCAAATGGTAGGCAATGTCACTCATTGCTTTATTACAAGCCTGATAATATATAATTTTATTTATTTACAAGATTATGATGTTCTGCTAACTAGTACCCCAATCGAGTAATAGTCATTTGTCAATATCAGGAATGAGAAAGAGGCTATTGATATTATCTAGATTATAAACTCCTTGATGTACTTACAGCAATAAAAATGGTTTAGTTTCTTCATAGCTAGTTGTCTATTAGATAAATACCATTCTCCAATAATTCTAGTATCTGAATGTTTGATATACCATTCTAGCTATAGATGATGAAAAATCAAGATCTAATTCTTCTAGATGCATTTCAAATTACACATGTTACTCCATACTCTATGACTCTTCACAACCCGAATCTATGCTTGTACTAGTAACTATACTTGAGCTTTGTTTCCCTTGAATAGGTCATGGATCTTCTTTTGGATGCTCACTCTAATCATCTGCTAGAAAATCTATGGACCTTCTAAATGCCTTTTCATCCATGGTTTTAACATTATGCCTAACTATAGTTATTTTGGTCCTAGGGATAAAAATCATATATGTCTTTAAGGTTTCACTATACTCAACAAGGTACCCTTTCTCTGTAGTTTGATCTAAATTAGTACAAATACCATTTGGAATAAGACAATATGTCAAACTCCCAAATATTATGAACTGACCAACATCTGGCATCTTTCCTATAAAAACTTTGTCTAGTGTCATCTTCCTTAGCACCTTGTGTGGAACGCTATTTTGAATGTAAACTATTGTACTACATGCTTATACCCATAAATACTTGGGAATGTCCTGGTCATGTAGCATAGCCCTTGTTGCCTCTGATATAGTATAGTTCTTTCTCTATGCAAATCTATGTAGATGGCAAGGAACAGTCCAATCTCTCTTGACTCCTTCCCTAGTATAGAACTCTTGGAAATTATTTTATTTATACTCACCTTCATTGTCTAAGTGAAGAACCTTTATCTTCCTTCCTACCGAGTTCTCCACAAGATGATTGAGCTCTTGGAATCGATGGAAAACCTCATCCTTGGTCTTCAAGAAGTATGTCCAAGTATTCTTGGAGAAATCATCAATAAAATTAACATAGTACTCCTATCCTCTAAGAGACTTTGTCGATATCACTCCACATACATTTGAATGTACTAGATCAAGAACACCCTTAGTTCCCATGTCACTCAGAAAAAATGCTTTAACAATCTTCTCTTAGACACATCATCATGCTTTGTGCTCACATTTAGAAGACCTATTACCATCTCAAAAAGAAATTTGAGTGTTCCATGATAAATATGGCCTATCCTCCTATGTCATAGCTCTCCAAAATCTCTAGGATTACTACTACTCATGAGTGCCTTATGAGTATCAAACCATAACCTATAAAGCCAACCAATCCTAACTCTAATAATTATTGATGACTTCCAATCCTTGCACTTTATCAACACGTCTCCCTCTAAAGAGTACATTATACCCCTATTGGTACCCATATGGACCCAATCATTAAAATTTTCAATTTATGATCGTGAACTCCTTTGAGCAATGGTTCAAAGTGGTTCGAAGTAGTTCAAAGCAGTTTGAAGTGGTTCAATAGTTCATGCCGAGAGGTTCAGATGTATGATTCATTGGGTTGGATTCAATGATTCATAGCCAATTCAAAAATTCAATTAGCTAGTTTACAAGTTCAAGGTTCAAATGTTAAAAATCTAAAAGTAATGGTTCAAGCCCAAGATACTGATCCACACTTTTGAATGTTTTTAGTGATTTAGAGTTCGAGTCTAGAAACTTCCCTATTTCAGAGTAATGATTCAATCAAGAAGTTCAAAAATACAACTTTATGGTCTATGTCACACTCAGAGCTCTATGTTGTGGTAAAAGAATCAAAAGAACCAAATAAGACCATAACAAAGCAGAGAGAAATCTGGCTACCCACATGAAATATTGGACCATGTAAACAATGTTTCATCATCCTCGAGGTTGCTCCAAGTAACGGCTCTGCGCTCCATATTCTTTCTCCCGATCACACCACATTAGAAATAATGGTATTTATGCCAGCGGATCTGATTGTGGCTAGAGATTCATCAGTGAACTGGTGCACATGATGGAAGGCATATCCAAGCTTGGTGGGAATTAGAAGATTCTTATTCAACCAAGGTAACATTATTATATACAAAAACTGCTCTGCATCGTGTCAATGATGCCTGATATATAATAGTGAATGACAACCGTGCTGCAAAATTTTGGAGGATCCCCGTGGTCGCTATTTTAGTGTACCCATTTGGAATGGTATAAGCATGGTGATGGACATGCCAACTCACGAGTTTAAACTCTCGAACTTACAGCCCACATAGGACCCAACGCATGCAAGGTGAAATGTTCCTGTCCCTTTATCCACTCATGGTCGGGCCTCGCCTGCGAATGGAGATCTCACGCATAAGAATGCTTATTAAAACATCAAAGATATGGAGCTAGTTGATTCCCACATTTCGAAAAGACATAGAATAGGGAGGTTCAAACCTAAAACTGTGTAAACAATCCAATCACATTGTGAAACATGGGAGCTTACACATATGATTATATCTCTGATGAATCTGAGAGCTATGGAAAGCTCATTACGATATCTTCAAGTTGTACAATCTACTCATCTAGGTCACCATCCATGCACAAAAAATGGGAATTGATAATTGCATTCAAAGAATGGACTCCCTGGAACCAGTTCTAAGGATGCCCGTATGTCACCACATCAGTATTCTCCTGTGACACTTGTTAACAGCATATTTATTTTCACCACTTATCATCGATGAAAGTAATCAAAATTTCAATCGTTCTCTGTCTACCTCAAGGCACATTTACCGTGACCAACTTCAAGTTGATGTGATGAAGCCCATGCAATTGTGACGGATTCATTGCTGAAGCACAAATGGAGCAATCAAGATATCGGGTAGAATTCCCAAAGGATTATTGTTCAGATAGATAGCTAATGTAATAAAAAATCCATGTTGATCAGAGAGTTCACATGGCCCGCAAGATCGCTTTGATATAAACATCCTGAGGTGGAACTCGAGGATATATGTCTATACATACAATATATTTCCTTGTGCCGATGCGGTGATGCACAATGCAGGCTCTAGTTTTGTCGAGAGTATGGTCTACAGTAATGAGTCTTTGTTGAAGTTTTCAAAATTATTTTCAATCTCTCAATTTGGGGCAACGACACTTGTCACACCTGAGGAGATTCTTCAAATAGGTTTAGACAACTCAAATGCCACTTATTGAAATGTGACCTCACCCTTAATTCCATGGGTGTCCTTTCCCATTCATTTATAAATATGGAACTCATAATGTAATGTAAAGAGGTTAGTTATCTAAACTATTAAACATTACCTAAGCAAAAGATGGTTATCTAGATAGCACAAAGATAAAAGAGATTTCATGGGAAAGAATCTCCAAGAAGCAGTTATTGTAATTGATTAACTTCTTCACGATTGACAGAAATTATATAAACTTTTGAGAAAGAAAGGCCAGGTGTTCCAGTTTTTGCTAGGGAGGAGACTGCCTTTTTCTGCAGACTTCGTGCTTCCAAGAGGGGGAGCTTTCTGCTCTAGTTTGTTTTGTTTATAATGCAAAGGAGGGGGATTGTATTTTTTTGCAGATTTTGTGTTACACAGGATATATAATTTTTTGAATGAATGATTAGTGTGTGTCAAGGGGTAGATTTTTCTTTGTTGTGTTGCTTTTAGAGGAAGAGAGTTTTAGTATACTAGAACTTTGGGCTTGTGTATTATCTTTCTAATTAATGTTAATCTTTGAGTTATCTTAATTGCCTCTAAATGCAATTTTAATGCATGCAGTTATTGCCACGATAATTATTAGGACCTTGGGCTTTATTAATCGTGTGTTTGGAGAGAACAATTTGTCTTTCTTTCTATGTTTCTTCTTTAATGTAATGATTGAGTAAATGAGCTCTTAATCATCTGCTTATTGTTTTCTTTTAGTTAATTAGTTTATTCACATTTAAGTCATGTTTATGAGTGGATGTTTCTCTACCTTTTGTGCTTTCTGGTTAAAAGCATTTGTATTTGTATTTCTCTAAATTCATTGTAAATTATACACAGGGAGTTGTACCTAGATAAATTTAGAGGGTGCTTACACTTTTCAATAGTAAAGTGACCCAACTATTAGTGAATATTCAGTCTTCCTATCTGAGATTTTTGAGGTTAATCTGTATGTATTTTTTGTAGGAAATTTTGTTCACTAATAGATTTTTTAGCAACTCTACTGGGGATCCAGAAATGAAGATCAATTTCTATAATTGTTTCCTTAGTTTTATGATTATCTTCGTATGTGGGAGATTGATGACTCTATAAAAAGACCATGCTAGATATGAAAACCATGAGAAATCCAAGGCTGAATCCCACTCTCATGGAACTTTATTTAATGAAGTATAAAGTGTTGTGTGAATTTGTGAATAGCTATAAAAAAACATTTTATAAATTGTTAGGAATAATATAAGCTTGGAATGTGATGCCATGTCTTGGCTATTGTGGAGAAGCCTTTCTGTCAAATTTCACAAGTTGAAAGAGTTAGAAGAAAATAGCAAAGTGCTATAAGTATATCAGAAAAGGGTATCATGGTAAAGTGAAGAGTTGAAGGTTAATGAAGAAGAAGCTCTGGTTATCTCAGTTTCACCCATTTATTTCAATCACCTTTTCATGAATGAAGAATAACTCTAGCTAGATTTACTCCAGCCTCATGTTGTTCCAATTTTAAAAGATGAGAATATTTGTGACAACACTAGAGAAATGGTAAGCAATAATGATGAAATCTTGCCTGAAGTTCTTTTTTCACCTCATGTAGAAATTTTCACATTTGAGGGTTGTGACGATCATCTTTTTCTTAAAGATTATATCAAAATGCCTTCTAACAATGCCCTACCAGAATATGAATCTTTTAATGCAATGGAAGATGGTGACTATAGTGATTCCTTGTATGTGAATGTCGAAAAAGGCCCCATTCTAGAATCCTTTTATTTTGAAAATAATGTAGTAGTAGATATTATTGGTGATGTTGATGTTGAAAATGGTGGTAAAATTTGTCTTGCAAAGGACTTTTTTGTGACTGAATATTTGGCTAAAGGGCTGAAAATGGGAATAAAATTAGAGCAAGGGACCTTCCTTCTTAAAGAAATGTTATAGCCTCAAGAAAACTAGACATGGGTAAATGAGGATACTCAAGATGAGAGTAAGCTCCATGGAAATAGTAGAGAAGAATTGACAACCAAAATGGAAAAACCTTGTCAATCTAAAAATAAAAATGATGTTTGTAATGACGTAAAGATGCCTTTGGCTGAAGCTTCTCACAATGAAATTCTTTTTGAAAAAAGAGGGTATGAAGCTAACTTTAAACCCACTGATGACTCAGTCAGGATGCTAAAGGATATTGTTCTTAATGAAGAAGGAGAAATCATACATGAATTTCTATCATCACTTAAACCAAATCATCTCTTACTTAATGGCTTAGGTAGTCATTCAAATCAGATTGAAAATGAAACACTCATTGATAACTTTTCTTTTCATTCTTCTATGTGTGGCTTTGCAAATTTGGATTGTGGAAGTGATGACACTTTGAGAAGGAGAAAAGACAACATAGATTACATGCTTGATGATAGCTTGATTCTTGAAAGGGATGAGGAGAGCATGTATTTAAGAATCGACCCTATGTTGGATGAGGCACCCCTTTGCTGCAAGTTGATCATGATATCAAATGCTGCTTCGTTAAGACATGATTTGTTGTTGTAGAAAGGCTCCTACTTCTCTGTGCTGGTAAATGGATTCACGTGAATTTTTCTTACTTCTAGTTTTCATGGTAGGTTTTCCATTCCTACCTTTGTATATATTGTAAATATGCTTTTGATGTGTGTAGTGTTAGTTTGAATAATGTGTGCAAGCTTCATTCTTGCTAGTAGTTTAGGTTGGTTGGCTTTGCATTGCTCCCCTCTACCCTCTTTGCAAGCAACTCCCAATTTTCCTCTTCTTGGTGACTTCATTCACCCATTGGATAAGACACTTGTCTTTTACCAGAGATTGCTAGAGTTCTTTTCTTTTGAGTCAAAAGTAGTTCCATAGTTAGAGCCCCTGTTAATACCCATATGAACCTAGTCATTAAAATTTTCAATTTATGATCTTAAACTCCTTTGAATAATGGTTTGAAGTGGTTCAAAGAAGTTCAGAGCAATTTGAAGTGGTTCAATTTGTTCATCCAGTTCAATGGTTCATGCTGAGAGGTTTAGATATATGATTCATTGGCTTGGGTTTAGTGATCCATAGCCAATTCAAAAATTCAATTTTCTAGTTCACAAGTTCAAGGTTCAAATTTTTTAAATATAAAAGTAATGGTTCAAGCCCAAGATATAAATCCATTCTTTTGAATGTTTGTAGTGATTCAGAGTTTGAGTCTAGAAACATCCCTATTTTAGATTAGTGATTCAATCAAAAAGTTCAAAAATACAATTAATGGTCTATGTCACACTCAGAGCTCTATGTTGTGGTAAAAGAATCAAAAGAACCAAATAAGACCATAACAAAGCAGAGGGAAATCCGGCTACCCACATGAAAATTTTGCACCAAGTAAATAACTTTTCATCATCCTCTAGGTTGCTCCAAGTAATGGCTCTGTGCTCTAGATTCTTTCTCTCGATCACAACTCATTAGAAATAATGGTATTTATGCTAGCATATCTGATTATTGCTAGAAATTCATCAGTAAACTAGTGCACATGATGGAACACATCTCCAAGCTCGATGAGACTTAGAAGATCAATATTCAAGCAAGGGAACATTATTATATACAAAAAAGCTTAGTAAAACATCAAAGATATGAAGCTAGTTGATTCCTGAATTCCAAAAAGACATAGAAGAGGGAGGTTCAGACCCAAAAATGTGTAAACAATCTGATCACATTCCAAAAAATGAGAGCTTACGCATATGATATATCTATGATGAATCTGAGAGATATGGAAAGCTCATTATGATATCCTCAAGTTGTACAATCTGCTCATCTAGGTTGCCATCCACACACAGAAAATTGGAATGGACAATTGCATTCAAAGAATGCACTCCCTGGAACCAATTCTAAGGATGCCCACATGTCACCACATCAGTATTCTCCTGTGACATTTTTTAATAGCATATTGATTTTCACCACTTATCATCGGTGAAAGTAATTTAAATTTCAATGATTCTCTATCTACCTCAAGGCACATTTACCATGATCAACTTTAGGTTGATGTGATGAAGTTGATGCAATTGTGGCAAATTCATTATTGAAGCACAAATGGAGCAATTGAGATATTGGGTAGAATTCCCAAAGGATTATTGTTCAGATTGATAACTAATTTCGTAAAAACTCCATGTTGATTATAAATTTCACATGGCCTACAAGATCACTTTGATCCAAACATCCTGAGGTGAAACTTGAGCATATATGTCTGTATATACAATATCTTTACTTGTGTTGATGCGGTGATGCACAATGCAGACTCCAGTTTTGTCAATGGTATGTTCTAGAGTAATGAGTCTTTGTTGAAATTTTTATAATTATTTTCAATCTCTTAATTTGGGGCAATGACACTTGTCACACTTGAGGAGATTCTTCAAATAGATTTAGACAACTCAAATGCCACCTATTGAAATGTTCCTTCACTCTTAATTGCACGAGCATCCTTTCTCATTCATTTATAAATATAACATTTATAAATATGGAACTTATAAATATGGAACTCATAATGTAATGTAAAGATGTTAGTCATCTAAACTATTAAGCATCACTCAAGAAAAAGATAGTTCTTTGGATAGCACAAAGATAAAAGAGATTTCGTAGGAAAGAATCTCCAAGAAGCGGTTATCATAACTGATTAACCTCTTCGGGGTTGACAGAAATTATATAAACTTTTGAGAAAGAAAGGCCAGGGGTTCCATTTTTTTTCTAGGGAGGAGACTGCTTTTTTCTGGAGACTCTGGGCTTCCAAGAGAGGAATTTTTCAACTCTATTTTTTTCTATTTATAATGTAGAGGAGGGGAACTGTATTTTTCTATGGATTATGTGCTATAAAAGAATATATAATTTTCTGAATGAATGATTAGTGGGTGTCAAGTGGCTGATTTTTCTTTGTTTGATTGCTTTTAGAGGAAGAGAGTTATCGTATATTAGTACTTTGGGTTTGTGTATTAGCTTTCTAGTTAATGTTAATCTTTGAGTTAGCTTAATTACCTCTAAATGCAATTTTGATGCATACAGTTATTCATTATTCATGTGTTTGGAGAGAACAATTCATTTTTCTTTCTACATTTCTTCTTTAATGTAATGATTAGGCAAATGAGCTTTGAATCATTTGCTTATTATTTTCTTTTAGTTAATTAGTTTCTTCATATCTAAGTCATGATTACGAGTGGATGTTTGTCTATCTTTTGTCCTTTCTAGTTAAAAGTACTCATATTTGTATTTATGTAAATTCATTGTAAATTATACACAAGGAGTTGTACATGTATAAATTCAGAGGGCACTTATCACTTTCAATAGTGAAGTGACCCAACTGTTAGTGCAATTTTAATCTTCCTATCTAGGCTTTTTGGGGTTAATTTGTATGTATTTCTTTGGAGGACAATATGTTCACTAACAACCCCTATCTTGAAGAATAGATATTAAATTTAGACCTAATCTTGAAAAATGCAATAGATCATGAATTCGAATTATCTTTTCATTCTCCCTCTAAAACTAAACAATCCCTTTCCTAACTGGCTTGAGTTTGGACAAGTTTCAAATAGAGATTTGGATATTTGATTTCTTCTCCTTATAACTAGGGAAATACTCTCTAACTCTTGTCATATGAAATGGCACCCCACTATCTATATACCAAACACACTATGAGGTTGATCTAACCAATCAAGCTATGAGTGAAAACTCATCTTCCATTCTACTGGAGAGTTCTTCTACACTTGTTGAAGTTGCCACCTACTTCTCTCCCTTCTTCCTTTATGGTAAATCACTAACATAGTGACCATACTCATGAAAACCAAAACACTTGACCTTAGAAAAGTCCTTCTTGTTCTTTTCACTTTATGAATTTGATCCTTTTCTATACCCCTTCTTTTCTTTCCCTTTTCTTGCTAGGGAAACATTTTCTTGTTCCACCTTACTTTTTTAACTCTTGTTGGCCCTATTGACAAGACTTAGTGTAAGCTCCTCTTGACTAAAATTAGTCCATAGTCCATCCAAACTTAGTAATTTATCTCGTCCATTGACAATTTGAACAAAGACACCCCATTTCTTAGCAAATTTATTTAGGGATATTCTCACTATCTCATCATCATTAAGGCTATCTCCAATAGCTACTAACTCATCTTTGACAAGTCTAATCTTGGTGAGGTAACCTGTGATGTCTTCACCATGGTTCATTTGGGTGTACTTTAATTTATCTCTAAGAATCATCTTCCTATTTGTGGTAGCATTGTAGGTTAGATTCAAAATGGCATCCCACATCTTCTTCATTGTATCTAGCTCTAAGATATGTGGAACAATATGATCCTTGACACTATCAAGGATTATCCTCCTCAACTAGGCATCATCTTATGTTGAAATTTGTCTTGCATTTGTAGTTAGAGCTGCAATGTTGGTAACATAATCCTTGATACCATTCTCTTCCAACAATAAAGAAAGTTAGGCCTTCCACAGAGCAAAATTTAAGGAACCACCCAATCTATCCTTATCTCTTAAACCAACTAAAGTCATATCAAGGGATTAAAGAAATAATAAATCTAAAGAGATCAGTCTAGGTTTTAATAAACCTTTAATTTCTTTCTTAGGGAAAAGCTCTTCTACCCTCAACACTGCTCTAATACCATGTGAAAAATTTTATTGCAGTGACTGATTATTAATCTCCTATCTTAAAAAAATATTTAACTAACAAAACTAAATTCACATCTAATATAAAAAACTAACACAACCATAATTTCACCAATAAAATACAAAAAGAAATAAGAAACACAATGCAGATAATATTTTTGGATAAATTGTCCCTAGAAAAGCCCTTAAGGGAAAACTAGTTCCATAGAGGAGGAATTATATTATACTTCAAAAAATCAAGAGATTCAAAATTCCTTGCTTCTTATTAGTAGAATTGTAGCAACCTCCCAATTTCTCCCATAGATATTCCCCAGTGTTATCCTCAACTCTATCACTGGGCCTTTGCTAACACTATGAGACAATTTTCTATCACTACAAATTTGTTTGCTAACAAGGAAAATGTCCCCCTGACACCATTATATACTATTCCTATTGGAAAACCAATGGTTGAGATTGATTCTCAATCAACAATCGAGATTAGAAACAAGTTAAAAACCTTAACAAAGGTAGTTTCTAGTTGCTTCTAAAAGGAGCCAATTAATTAACAAATATTTTTCATAACTCTAACTAATTAGTTAGTAAAACCATTACCTACTAAATAATAGTATGTGGACAAACATCTATTGAAAGCTAATAAACTAACAAAGGGAGCCAAGCCTAAGTTGGAAACTTGGAGAATTTTTTAGTAGTAGGGGAATAATTAGAATGCCATTGTTTTACCATCAACAAGTGGTTTTGACTCAACCAAGCAAACAAAGAAGAAACAAAGGATCTTCTTTCAAGATAAATGAAAAACTCCTTCCAGCTATTGGGAAAAGGTGGACATAAGAATATAAGATTGGTTCCCAATCTCTAGGAATCTATGCATGAAAGTTTGAAAGACTTATCCAAAGTCCCTAGAACTAACAAAGACAAAGATCTAGTTTCTACCCTAGCAACATAAGAGTAAGATACTCTTGAAGCCCTAGCATTAGTAGAGGACACCTTAGACCTCATCTCAACCACACCAAGGAAAGAAAAATAAATGTTGAATGATCTATATGAAAAAACACTCTATAATAGGTGATATAATGCCAAAATTTATTAATAGTATAAATAACAACCAAAAAAACTAGAGGAGGATAGAGTAGAAAAAGAGGACCATACAAAGACACATGGACACTGCTAGGAAGTCTCTATAAAAGAAACCATGTGGGGAAGACATGTATATTTAATGTTATATCTATGCATATATATTTAGAATAGTACAACATATTTAAATGTCTAGTTAGATTTTTAAAAAATATTCAATCTATTATGCCTTAGTTAATTTAGGAAAACTATATAAATGTGTTTATTAATATACCATTTTCACATATCATATCCACCCATATGATCAATTATATGATCTACATAGCTTTCTTCAAGAAATTCAAGAGAAAAACAAAATAACATATAAGTAAAAGATATTTTCCATAGCAAGTCAAATTATGATATTGCTATTAGGATTTTAGTATATACTAATATAACAAAATAACAAATATTGAACAATTTTATGATTACATGCACTTTTTTCCATAAATTCAACACAAAATTTAAAATTACAATATTCCTAATTTTTTATTTTTTTAAACCACTTTTTTTAAATGAAATCAATCCTATTACGAAAAAGCTCATGATAAATTAAACTATATATCATATAGCAATGAATGATTCAATCCAATGTAGAATTATTTTTTGAATTCATATATGAAATTGATTAGTTATAAACATTGTTGTGTTTTCACAATGCACACCCCATTTTACCTAGAAATGGGGACCCCCTACTTTATTTTTTGGCTTTCTAGATCCCTAGTCCAGGGTCCAAGTCCTTTTTAGGGTTATCTAGTGTTTTGGGTCAAGACTAGGTCCCGACGGGAAAACCCAGACTCTAAGAGTCAAAATTTTGAGAGTACAAGTCATTCTTTTCCAACAAAGTAGTGAAAAAAGAATCACCACTTGGTGATGTGTAGCTGTGCAAGACCAAGTGGTCCCCAGGGACCTAGGTCTATAAAACTCAGGGACCCTTCTCCTTCTCCCCACTTCATTGCTTCATCTTCTAGCATGATCACTGCAGCATCACACCTCATGAGGGTGCCCCTTTAGCTCTTCCCACCTACACTCAAGCATAAAACAACTTTAAAACATCAAAAAGAGGTGTACAATTGTGCACCTACCCAAGTGTGCAACTGCACACCTCTTTTTTTGCAATAAACCTTAACTAAAAACTAAAAAGCTTTAAAAAAATTGATAAGATGCAAAATTAAGGTGTGTAGTAGTGCACCTTATTACGTGCACTACTGCACACCTTAATAAACTTAAAATGCTTACCTTTTCTATGCCAAAGTCAACATGCACCCCATGAGGTGCACTGCTATGCACACTATGTTTAAAAGTTTTCCTAAGTATAAAATGCATACCAGTTGCACCTCAAAGGTGCGGTTGGTGCACATTATTTTTGCATTCCATGGTTTCAAATCAAGTTTTTAGGTGTTTTTTCTATTAGGTTTTTAAAGGTTTTGACTGTACTAGTTTTAGGGTTTGATTTAATTATTTTTTCTTTGACTTCAGACTAATAGACATTTTTTTGTGCAGATTTAATGGTTTCTTCATTGTCCTCCCTTGCAGCAAAGATGGTTCCAAAGCTTGTCGTATTCAAGTTTCAAGGTGTTCTGACCAAGTCACACTTTTAAGATGATTATTCACAGATCCAGGACACTGAACTAGGTCACATAGATTTGGGTGCATTCTTGGCATTGTGTAACAAACCCATAGAGAGATCCCTGATGATATCCACATTGATCCAATTAGGACTTGTCAGTGCAGTACCATACCCAATATCAATGCAATCCTCAAAGCTTATTAGAACACTCACAGAAAACTATGTTCCTAAGGAAAGGGTTGTCAAGAGTGTAATTGGAGAGATCATCATAGATCTTTGACCTAATAACATAGAGAAGGTGTTCCATCTTCTGAGGGTGGATCAATTCATCAAATTGATTTATCACCAAGCTGAGAGATGGTACAAGGAACATGAAAATGAAGCTTTAGAGGTCATCTAGTCTTCACACTTTCTCAAAAAGACTCCTCTAGGATGGAAAGTAGGTAAAGTGGACATGACAAGGGGATATATGACAAAAGATATTGGATATTCAATCATACTCTTGAGTATAGTCATGGGTTTTTCCACTTCTGGACACTTGAACATTTGGATGGTACATTTTATTGAGATTGTAATGATCCCATCTTTTGGCCTTCACATTTTCCAAAGTCTAAGTAGAGGATAAGAAGAAATTAAATTAATTTCTTATAAAATCATTCAATTTAAAGGTGACTTTGTATTTAATTAATTTAGTTATTACAAGGGAGTAGCTTCTAGGGTATGTATTAATTATTGGAAGCACGGAAGCCTCCATGATTTAATTAATTATTGCCAGGGAGGAATTTCTAGAGAACGCATTATTTATTGGAAGGAGGAAGCTTCTAGCTCTTGCAATTAATTAATGTTTTAGTTCCTTCCAGAAGGACGAAGAAAAGGATAAATAGGGGTGAAAGTCTCATTGTTGATCATCGGATTATTGTATCAGATGATTATAGCTTGCATTTGATAAGACCTTGGATGTGTGAATCACACTCTTTTTTGGGCAATAGAGGACACTCATTCTCTGGTTTACCATTCTAGAAATCATTCCCTTAGGGTTTGGCCTTTGAAATACATCTCTTTGTACTTGATTGTAGCATTTTTAGAATTAATATAATTTCAGCCTTGGTTCAACTTTTGGGCATTCCTGGGTGTCCATTATAGTGGTATTAGAGCTATTAGTCCTGCCATCCTGTGGAGTTCTTATAGGGAATTTGGAATAGTGAGATAAAGGGAAAGAGTTTGACAAAATGTATACCAGTCCAGATCAAGAAAATGCAATAACAGACAAATGGATATGATGTTGCAACTTATGGCTAGACAGATGGGCATCAATATTGAAAATCTGTATGTTGCTCTAGTGCAAAAAGAAGTTGCTTCCTCAGGTGGGATCGAGACACATATAGAGCCACCAATCTATGATGTTGGTGATATGGGTGTTTCTGCGGAATCAATAGAAACATGTGTGCAAAGTCAAGAGACCACATATGAAGCTTTGTTGGGAGATGGTGCTATACTAATAGTGGGATTAGGAAAACATGAGGATACTATCATATCAGCAGCCACTTATGTGTCAGTTGAACCATCCAATAAGGAGTTTAATGGTATAAATGCACTGGTTGATGTATTTTCTAATGAAGCCACACATGTTGATGATTATGAGTTTTTATCAACTACAAATTCGGTTCATTTTTCTGTTGCAGTAGTTAATGTTGTTCCTATGTCCATATATTTCGATGTGGCACCACCCATTGTTGATACTGTTAGCATGAGTACATATGGTTCACCTACAGCTACATCTCTTTCAATGCATGATGGTGATAATATGCATTCCAGTCCAATATATATTATGTGGATGGATACAGGGAAGAAGATGTTTCATAGATCTTCTATGGAGTTGCCTTATGGTGACATTCTGACTTCATCAGCACAAGTTTTCAATGTTAGGCTACAGGTGTTGGTCCTAATGATGCCAGTTTGTAGTTTGTTTAATGTCCATATGGATATCACAGATTACTTCAATTGCAATCCAGGTGGAGGTTGGAGTTCATTATGTTACTTAATTGCTTGAGGACAAGCAATTTGAAGGAGGGTAGATTTGTAATGATCCCATCTTTTGGCCTTCATGTTCTCCAAAGTCTAAGTAGAGGATAAGAAGAAATTAAATTAATTTCTTATCAAGTCATTCAATTTAAAGGTGACTTTGTATTTAATTAATTTAGTTATTACAAGGGAGTAGCTTCTAGGGTATGTATTAATTATTGGAAGCATGGAAGCCTCTCGTGATTTAATTAATTATTGCCAGGGAGGAATTTCTAGAGAATGCATTAATTATTGGAAGGAGGAAGCTTCTAGCTCTTGCAATTAATTAATGTTTTAGTTCCTTCCAGAAGGATGAAGAAAAGGATAAATAGGGGTGAAAGTCTCATTGTTGATCATTGGATTATTGTATCAGATGATTATAACTTGCATTTGGTAAGAGCTTGGATGTGTGAATCACACTCTTTTTTGGGCAATAGAGGATGTTCATTCTTTGTTGTAACATTCTAGATGTCATTCCCTTAGGGTTTGGCCTTTGGAATACATCTCTTTGTACTTGATTGTAGCTTTTTTAGAATTAATATAATTTTAGCCTTGGTTCAGCTTTTGGGCATTCCTAGGTGTCCATTACAAGGATTCTCAAAATAGTTGAGATGTCACTTGATTGTTCTTCCATTCTCAGTGAGAACATGGGTGAGCAGCTAGTTGTGGTTAAGAATAATTGAAAGTTCTATATGACATCATATTTGGTATACTTGTTAGCTACAAGAGAGATGGATTATCCAGGGACTTATAAAAGGGGCAATATGTAGGATGAAAATGCATGGCCATATATAGTATATCCTCAACTAGTTAAGAAAAGGCTTTAAGAGCATAGCAAGGAATACAAGATTATAAACGATGTTTTTATATTCGTAATAAAATGGTTCATTGAAGGGGATTACATGAAGACAATGTTAGAAGAGGCAGCTGCAAAGATATCAAAAGTTGGAGCCTATTACATCTAGTATCAAACATTTACATATTTGAGGGTAGTGGGTACAACGATCAAGCCTAAGAAGCTCCCTAGATACCCAAGTGATAGACCAATACTATTGGAGATTTCTTGACAACTCTTGTCTGCATACGACAGAGTATGAAGGCAACACAAAGTAACTTAGATATGACCTATTATGATAGGAATGTTCAATATGGATCAAAGACAAGATATTACTTCTTTTGAGTCTAAATGGGATCAATATCCTTTGGATGAATATAATTCTCCTTGGCCTTATTTTGATAACATTAGAAGAGTACAATATTTGGCTAACAAGACATTGCAGTATGAAGATGTAGTTGAGAATCATTAGATGAATGTAATGGACGACTACAATATCTGCATAAGGGATTATTGTAGGATGACTCTATATCTGGTAGGGAGTGCTTTGAAGATAAATATGCCATCAAAGATCACGCAACAAGATACTGAAGGTGACGACCCCCCTGACCCACCAATTTAGCATGTAAGTCAAGGGCAAACAAATACGATGAGTTTTATGAACGTAGAGGAGATTATTGTCAGACACGCCACCTTGAATGCATTTTTGGCAGGGTATAAGGGTTTTCGGTAATGCATGAACACGTACAAACATACTCCAAACCACAGAGGACGATACTGGTAAAGGCGCCCACATAAATAAATAGAGTTACGATCACAGTAAGAAGGGTAGGCCCGATCTAACTAACCCTACTGGTGGGGAGAAGTAAGAAAGATGAAACAATAACTCTATAAAATTATGAATTAGTAAAATTATGAATCCTTAAAATTATGAATGATATTTCTAATAATGTAACTATAAATATTAAATGTTTTGATAGTGTAGGTACAAATATGAAATTTTTGATTCTTTCAATGTGTTATGCATTAACACTCTCTACTCTACAAAATATTGAATTAATAAAATTGTGAATGACATGTCCAATACTATAGTTATAAATATTAAATGTTTTGATAGTGTAAGTACAAATATGAAATATTTTGATCTTTTAGATGTGTTATGTATTAACAAGTATAATGGAATAAGGGCACTAAAAGATAGAGTGCATGTGATCAAAAGACCAAAAAAATAAGAGTATTCATGTTTGTCTAAACGTTTACCGCAAATAAATGAAACATACTATGAATGTTATATATGAATTATCTTCACCACTACACACTAAGATATTGTAATTACTAGTTAAATATGATAGTAAATTTAAAGAACTGCACTTTATATTCTTCGGTACTAGACTTTACATTTAGATGAATGGGAATTTAAAAAGTTATGATTGCATTTGTAAAAACTAAATGAATAATTTTAAAAAAAAAACTAAATTCTTAATATTTTTGTTAACATAATATAGTTTATTAATTTATTCCTAAAATCATGCCGATGAAAATGAGTAATGGAGCTATCTTCGAAAAAAGGGTCTTATAAGAGAGAATGAAAAGAACCAATCACAATGGTGAAAATTAATTTTTAGAATATATAAAATTCATCAATAAATTAAAAAACTTTAGAAACATGTTTTACATAAAAATTGTTATTCATGATTGGTGCAAATTAATTGAAAAACCAGAGCAACTAAATGCAATAGTATATTGCATACGGCAAGTACAGTAAGAATATTATTTTAAATAAAAATACATTCAATACACTCTTAATAAATATTTGTGACCCATTAATAATTATAATATCAATCATTTACACAATATGTCATATTGATTTAGTATCAGCACTTAATAATAAATAAATTCGTATAACAATAATAATATTTAAGAAAATAATAGTAATTATTTTGATATTGCTGTGAGGATTGAACTGTGTTATTCTTTAGTCAAACTCACTAACCCATATTTCATTAGTAGTGGTTCACTGGACCCATCTCTCATGAGAATAATAGAAACATGAATATAAGAAAAAAAAAAATCAAATGTAATTTAAGACTCTCAAATGTGAAAAAATATGTAAAAAAAGATGTCATGAACCCATAATGATATATGACTAATGTAAATATGACTATTATTTTATATAAAAATACATTCAATTCACTCTTAATAAATGATTGTGACCCATTAATAATTATATTATCAATCATTTATACATGTCATATTGGTTTATTATCAACACTTAATAATAAAGAAATACCTATAATAACAATAATATTTAAGAAAATAATAATCATGATCGTGATATTGCTATTAGGATTTAAGAACATGATTTTGGAGTCAAACTCATTGACCCTAAACCTTGATTCAAATAGTGTATTACATCCTTTTCCTTTCTCACCTCATTTCTAGGTGATTAAATTAAAACTCTTCCTTGACTTGAAATAATGTTATAATTTATTTTTATTTTTATTTTTTCTGAGTGAAATATGGTAGAAAATATGGAAAATTACTTTTGAATTTAATACTTACCAAACTTCAAATATTGTAGATATAAAAAATTTTGATTTAAAGTATTTAAAATTAAACATACAATACTTTAAAATTAATTGTTCAATAATATTGAAGAGTAAATAATTATTAAGCAATTAATTATTTGTTTGATAGCTAATAGGTGCAAGCCTAGATTAAAGATGAAAACCCATAGTTCTTTGTTCTCCATTAAAATGGCAATTGGTAGGAAAGAACAGATTATAAAAAGCTCCAATCTTGCTTTGGATCAAGGTCCAATGTATAGATGTAAAGGGGGCATACCTAGTGTTGGTGCTTATAAGCATTGCTTCCAAACTTTAGATTAATTGTTAAATTCTTGGCTACAATAAAAAAACTTGAATTTTTAATTGAGTGGTCAAAGAGAAGCTTGGGTTCCAATCTCCTTGTATCATATATCTTCCCTTAGAATAGTAATTTTAATAATATATACTAGTTAAATGTGTGCGTGTGCGTGGTGTGTGTGCGTGTACACGTGTGTATCATATATCTTCCCTCAGAATAGTAATTTTAAATATAAATTAAAGGTGAAAAACTCATACTTTACTATTCATAGCCACTTACCTATTAATATAATATTAATTTATTATCTGTATAAAAAATTAAATAAAATATAGTTTCTTGTATATAAAATAGTCTAAATTTAAATAGAATATTTTTTAACTGCTTACTATTTTGTTATAATTTCTAACCATTGCTTTTAGAGAAATAAAATTAATTTTTAACTAAATATTAAGAAAATAATAACAGAAACATTGGATATAAGAAAAATAATGTCAAAATATAATTGAAGTTGTCAAATGTTAGAAAATATGTAAAACAATATGTCATGAATCCTCAATGATATATGACTAATGTAGATATGAATATTATTTTAAATAAAAACACATTCAAATTACTGTAAATAAATAATCGTGATTCATTAATAATTATAATATCAATCATTTACACAATATGTCATACTAATTTATCATCAACACTTAATAATACAAAAATGCTTATAATAATATGAATATTTTAGAAAATAATAATCATTATTATGATATTGCTATCATGATTTAACTATATGGGTTTGAGTCAAACTTGTAGACCCTAAACCTTGAGTCCAATTGGTCTGTTACCTCCTTTTTCTTTATAAACTATATTGTAGATGATTAAATGAAAATTCTTCCTTGGCTTGAAATAATATTAGAGGTTTCTTTTCAGAGAAATACTATAGAAAATTTGTAAAATAACTTTTAAATTTAATGCTTACCAAACTTCAAATATTGTAGATATAATTTTTTTAATTTAAAATATTAAAAATTAAACACATAATACTTCAAAATTAATTATTGTATAATATTGAATAATAAATAATTATTAAGTAATGAGTTATTAATTATTTATTTCATAGGTAATGTGTGGAAGTCTACATTAAAGATGAAAAACTCATAGTTTACTATTCATAGCCACTTGCTTAGTAATATAATAATAATTTATTATCTCTATAAATAATTAAATAAAATATACATTATTGTATATAAAATACTCTATATTTAAATAGAATATTTATTTACCAGTTACTATTTTATTTATTTATTGAAATTTATGACCGCTACATTTAGATAAATAAAATTAATTTCTAACTAAATATTAAGAAAATAATAACATGCATCTAAGAAAAATAATGTCAAAATGTAAGCTAAGTCTCTCAATGGTGACAAAATATGTAAAACAAGATGTCATGAACCCCCCACAATGATATATGACTAATGTAGATATGACAATTATTTTAAATGAAAATACATTCAATTCACACTTAATAAATGATTGTAACCAATTAATAATTATAATATCAATCATTTATACAATATGTCATATGGATTTATTGTCAACACTTAATAATAAAAGCGGTTTATAATAATAATATTTAACAAAATAATAATCATTATTATGATATTGATATTAAGATTTAAGTGTGTGATTTTTGAGTCAAACTTACGGATCTTAAACCTTGATTCAAATTGGCATGTTACCTATTTTTCCTTTCTCACCTCAATTGTAGGTCATTATATTTAAAATTCTTCCTTGGCTTGAAATAATACTAGTATAGATATATTAGATAAATCTATCTAAATAAATGCCAATAGATATCCACTACAAAGAATTATAATTTAATTTACTACATCTAAAATTATTTATATAATGATTTATATCTCCAAATATGCTAATTTAAATAGATATTTTGTGTGGTATTTATTAAATTCTTTTTTAAAAGTATATTCTATTTATAATAAGATTTAAAATTTTGACACGTAGATGGTTGTCAAATTTAACCTAGAAGAATAAAAGTTAACATTAACATGCTCACTCCATCCCACACCCCCATTCTGCCATTGTAGAATGTCTATCGACATTAATTAGAGGTTTGCTTCTTAGATAAATATGGTAGAAAAGATAAAAAAATATTTTTTAATTTAATACTTACCAAACTTCAAATATTGTAGATATACACAATTTTAATTTCGAATATAAAAAATTACCCATACAAGCATCCAATACTTCAAGATTAATTGGTGTATAATATTGAATAATAAATAATCATTAATTAGTGAATTATAAATTATTTATTTGATAGATAATGGGTAGAAATTTTCATTAAAGATGAAAATCTCATATTATACTATTCATAGTCATTTACCTAGTAATATAATTTATTTATTTTTTGCTCGATAAACGGCCTAAGCCTTGATTGATTTTATTAATAAATAGATATACAAATAATTCCCCTGTTTTGGTGGGCACAGGTAGGAAAGAATGACGAAAGAAAACCTCCTATCTTGCTCAGGACCTCAGTCCTATATTATACAATAGTAAAAGGGACATACCCCAATGATTACATCAAAATATTATTCAGAGCAATACAAATGTCTTTCAAAGAGGAATTGAAGGGAAGATAATCACCATCTATCTAAATTCACCAACATCACCAAATGTTATGGGTTAAATGAAACTTAAAACAAAACCAAATATTATAAGGAGCCACAGAGACCTCTACTTAGGATGAATTTCATGATGAAATTGAAAAAGGTTATTAATGAACTGAATCTGTTATAATTTGTATTAGATCTTTACAATAATTGAAAAGTCTGTCTTAAAAAATATTATATTGATATGTAGTTAATATTATAATGTTAGGGATTTTGAAATGAAGATAAAAGTACAGGTGTGAAACAACCTAGTAATATAATATTAATTTATTATGTCTATAAATAATTAAATAAAATATAGATTCTTGTATATAAAATAGTATAAATTTAAATAGAATATTTTTTAACCACTTACTATTTTATTTATTTATTAAAATTTCTAACCATTACTTTTAGAGAAATAAAATTAATTCTTAACTAAATATTAATAAAATAATAACATGTATGTAAGAAAATTAATGTGAAATATAATTTTACACTTTCAAAGTTGAGAAAATATGTAAAATAATATGTCATAACCCACAATGATATATGACTAATGTAAATAGGAATATTATTTTAAATAAAAATACATTAAATTCTCTATAAATAAATGATTGTGACCCATTAGTAATTATAATATCAATCATTTGCACATTGTGTCATATTGATTTATTATCAACACTTAATAATAAAGAAATGTTTATAATAATCATTATTATGATATTTGAGTCAAACTTATTGACCTATATTTTATGAGTAGTGGTTCATGAAACTCATCTCTCATGAGAATATCATAAACATGCATATAAGAAAAATAATGTCAAATGTAATTTAAGGCTCTCAAAGGTGAGAAAATATGCAAAATAAGATGTCATAACCCACAATGATATATGACTAATGTAAATATAAATATTATTTTAAATAAAATACATTCAAATCTTTAATAAATGATTGTGTTACATAATTAATAATTATAATATCAATTGTCATGTTTATGTCATATTAACCTAATAATAAATAAATGCTTATAATAATAATATTTAGGAAAAATAATAATCATAGATACAAATCCTCTAACTCTCTCATCAAAAGGTCATGACTCCCTGACCCACCAATTTATCTTAAGCTTGGTGACATAGAGGAGATTATTGTCAGTGAAATATGGTAAAAAATATGGAAAACAACTTTTAAATTTAATACATACCAAACTCAAATATTGTAGATATACAAAATTTTGATTTAAAATATTAAAAATTAAACATACAATACTTAAAAATTAATTGGTTTATAATATTGAAGAATACATAATTATTAAGTAATTAATTATTAATTATCTGTTTGATAGCTAATGGGTGCAAGTCTAGATTAAAGATGAAAACTCATAGTTCTTTGTTCTCTATTCAAACGAGCACTAGTAGGAAAACATGAAGTATGAAAGTCTCCAATCTCACTTGGGATGGAGGTCAGATGTGCAAATGTAAAAGGGGCATACCCAATGTTGGTGTTTATAAATGTTTTCCTCCAAACATTAGAGTAATTGTTAAATTCTTGGCTACAATAAAAAACTTGAATTTTGAATTGAGTGTTCAAAGAGAAGCTTAGATTCCAATCTCCTTGTATCATATATCTTCCCGTAGAATATTAGTCTTTATAATATCTATCGATTAAAACACATCTAGCTACCAATTCGATATTAGTAATCAAAGTCAAATAATATGAATATAAAAAATAAAAAAACTAAGCCAAAGGACAAGCCAAGAAAATACATAAAAATTAATTGCTGTATAATTTGAATAAAAAATAATTATTAAGTAATGAATTATTAATTATTTATTTAATAGATAATGTGTCGAAGTCTACATTAAAGATGAAAAACTCATAGTTTACTATTCATAGCCACTTACCTATTAATATAATATTAATTTATTATCTTATAAATAACTAAATAAAATATAGATTCTTGTATATAAAATAATCTAGATTTAAATAGAATATTTTTTAACCACTTATTATTTTATTTATTTATTAAATTTCTAACCATTACTTTTAGAGAAATAAAATTAATTTTTAACTAAATATTAAGAAAACAATAAAATAAACATGGATATAAGAAAAATAATGTCAAAATATAATTGAAGTCTATCAAAGGTGAGTAAACATGTAAAACAATAAAACAATATGTCATGAACCCACAATGATATATGACTAATGTAGATATGAATATTATTTTAAATAAAAACACATTCAATTCACTCTTAATAAATGATTGTGACCCATTAATAATTATTATAACAATCATTTACACAATATGTCATACTAATTTATGGTCAACACTTAATAATAAAGAAATGCTTATAATAATAATAATATTTTAGAAAATAATAATCATTATTATTATCTTATCGGTAAGAAGTCGAAGCCAAGATTAATTATTATGTATTATTATTAATCATTATTTTATTAAACATGAGTAGATTTGAACACAAGACCTCTTTGATAAGAAGCTTACAATTTACCATTGTGCTATATACTCTTGCCTAATACTTAAAAATTCATTGTTTTTATAATATGAAATAATAAATAATTATTAGGTAATGAATTATTAATTATTATTTTTCATAGGAAATGTCATAGCCACTTACTTAATAATATAATATTAATTTATTATCTCTATAAATAATTAAATAAAATATACTTTCTTGTATATAAAATAGTCTAGATTTAAATAGAATTATTTTTCAACAGTTACTATTTTATTTATTTATTGAAATTTCTAACCATTACATTTAGAAAAATAAAAGTAGTGTAGAAATCTTAATAAATCTATCTAAAGGAAGGAATGCCAATAGATATCCACTACAAAATGATTAAAATTTAATTTACAACACCCAAAAATATTTATATTTCTTTTATCTTCTTTTTTTTTCTATTAGATATAAGAGTTTTAGAAAATACAAAGCAACCAAAGTACCACCATGAAAATCAACAAGGAGGCCAAGCCTCACTAAGGAAGAACAATATCAGTTGTACAACATAACAAAAAGAGGAGAAGGACTATCTAACTAAGAACATCATAGTAATTGACCACCCAAGCAGTCCAACCTAAGGGACCCTCCATCCAAATGATGCTTTTACGTTCTTGAATCTGCATTAGCTTGAACAATTCTTCTTTTCTAGCATTCATTTTCTTATTGATTTCTCTATTCAGCCTAATGCAAGCTTTCTCAAAAGCTTGCAAATCATCTAGAGTTCTACACCATTGGTATCCATGCTTCAACTCATAGTAGAAAAAACCAACATGCCCATCATGAAGGAACCTTCTGATCTTGTCTCACTCAATCAACATAGTAGCCTGCACTTGCAAAGAAATTTTAAAATAAGTGAGTTTTCAAAAAAAAACTCAGTAAGATCCCTTGGCTTACCTTGGTACCTTTCCTCATTCCTACACTTCTAGATCTGCCAAAGAATGTTAGACAATAATATATTTCAAAATAAAATTGGTATCTTTAAAATGGTCATTGATAATATCAAGAATATTAACATCAATAGGATAAATAAAGCCAAACATTCTCCATATTTCTTTAGCAAAAGTACAATCTAAAAGAATATGTCTACTAGTTTAAGGAATTTTGCATAAATTACAAATATCAGAATTAGATAAATCTCTCTTAATAGGTAGCTTGTCCAACATGACTAACCATCTGAAGCATCTAATTTTAGCCTCAATAGAATTCTTCCACAAGATCTCAAAGTATTTTTTTCCAAAAATCAGCCTCATGAGAAGAGTACCAAACATCATTGACATGATCAATAATATCTGTATTGCAATCAAGGATTCTATATATATTCTTGGCCTTAAGCAGATTCATGACAACTCCACCAGGCCTGTTACATTTAAGGAGCCTTTGAGAATCAACATGGCATATAGTGGGAAGACCATTAATAGCTTGCACAATCATGTTATAAGTTCTTTTATGGGAATCAGGGATATCATATTTATTTTTAAGCTCATCCCAAGGAGCAATTTGATTCTACTCAAAGAGGTCTATGAACTATTTAATACCTTTCTTAGCCCACAATTTGGTAGAACACCCTTGGGTAAGGGCCAAAGGTTTACCATTTAGGTGAAGATTCTACCAAATGGATCTTTCACCATGGAGTTTATTATTACAATGAAAATCCTTGTTAGTGATGAATTTGCTAACATGGTCCCAAGCCTTTCAAATAAATCTGAAAATAGTGGAACCTTGGACAATGACAGGAAAATTACCAATAATGAGGTCGCAAAAGGGGAGATTTTTCCAATATTTGGCTTTCTTAGGCATACCCCTCTCAATGTTGTTTCTAACCAACACTTTCCAAGGATAGTCACCCTCCATGGATTGAAAAATCCTTTTTGGCAAACAAGACAGTACCCTAAATTCTTAAATCCTTCAGCCCAAGTCCCCCAAGGTCCTTGTTAGTGTGGCACCAAGCTCACTTAACAGAATGAAGTTTATTATTACCCTTGCCATTAGACCAAAGAAATTGTCTGATGGACTTCTAAATTTCATCAATCTGATAATTGTTAAAAACCTAGGCAGGGGAATAGTAAATGGTGTAAGAGGACAAAAACTTCTAGAAAACCTAAATTATGCCTACTAGAGATAACGCCCTATTATGCCATTTTCTAAGCTTCTTATAAATCTTCTCTTTAACCCATGACCACATGACTTTGAGGGCAGGTTCCACCAAGAAAGGGATACCAAGATATCTAGCGATCTTATTGGGGCCTGCCCATTGAAAATTGTATTGAGCAAACCAATCTGGGGGCTACACATCCACCCCAAACAAACTGATTTGGCTTGAGATATTTTAGCCCTAGATATAGAACAAAAAAATCTAAGTTTATATTGCAAAGCCTAAAAATTACTTTTTGAATGCTCAAAGAACAACGCAGTATCATTCACAAACTGGCAATTGATGAGCTCTTCATCATTAGGTAAATAGATACCTCAGACATTAGTAGATAAGTAATTATCTCTGAGAATATAATAAAGAGCCTTCGAAGCAATCACAAAAAGAGATGGTGCCAGAGGGCACCCTTGTCTAATGGATCTCCCTAGAGAAAAAGGAGCAAAGAGAACACCATTAACTTCAACTTGAGCAGAAGCATCTGCACAGTATTACAAATGGAGGGAGCGAAACTAAAGGCCTCTAACATCATAAGAATGAATCTCCATTCAAGCCTGTCATAAGCCTTCTCAATATCCAAAAGAAGCATGGATGAGTTTTGGTGTGAGCATTTAGACCACTCCATGGCTTCCCAACTAGTTATGAGATTCTTGAGAATATGTCTACCCTTGATGAAACTAGTTTGGGTAGAATTAACAAATTTAGGAAGAATATTGACTTACCTAAGAGCCATAATTTTAGACAAAATCTTATATGACACATTAAGAAGGGTAATTGGCCTCTAATTCCTAATAAGGGTCTTATCTCAATCCTTAGGGAGGAGCTTAATGATCCCTCTATTAACATCCTATCCCAAGGAGCCAATAGACAAAGCTTCAGAGTATAAGTCATGGAGATCCTTACATATCCAACTGATATTGGATTTATAGAACTCAATAGGAAAACCATCAAGGCCCGAGGCCATATCATTATTGAGAGCCTTGATAGCTCCCTCAATCTCCTCAATCGAGATATCTTTAGCAAGCATAACAATATCATCCAAGTCCAAATTTTTAGCATATTGCTTTTATTTCCTAAAGACTTGGCCTCAGAGGAGTCCTCTGAAGCAAAAAGAGTCTTGTAATAATCAACAAAAGCTTGAATAATAATCTTAGGGTCTGAAATGTCTTGATTATCAATCGAGAGTCTATCAATGGATTCTTTAATATGTTAATGTTTATCTCTATTTTTTCATTAACTTATGCTTTTTATTATAATTTGTAAAGAAAAATGATGGTTTTAAAATCTCCAAATATTATAATTTTATCAAATATTTTACGTGGTGTTTATTAAATTATTTGTAAAAGTACATTATGTTTATAACTAAATTTAAAATTTTGACGTGCATAAAATTTAACCTTAAAAGATAAAATTTCACACACTCACACCATCCCACTCCACCTATTCTACCATTGTAGAATGCCTATCAGCATTAATTAATTTTTAACTAAATATTAAGAAAATAATAACATGCATATAAGAAAAATATTGTCAAAATGTAATTTAAATCTCTCAATAGTGACAAAATATGTAAAGCAAGATGTCATGAACCCACAATGATATATTACTAATGAAGATATGAAAATTATTTTAAATAAATATACATTCAATTCATGCTTAATAAATGATTGTAACCAATTAATAATTATAATATCAATCATTTACACAATATGTCATATTGATTTATTGTCAACACTTAATAATAAAAAATAGTTATAATAATAATATTTAACAAAATAATAGTCATTATTGTTAAATTGCTATTAAGATTTAAGTGTGTGATTTTTGAGTCAAAATTATTGATGTTAAACCTTGATTCAAATTGGCCTATTACCTCCTTTTCCTTTCTCACCTCAATTGTAGGTCATTATATTTAAAACTCTTCCTTGGCTTGAAATAATATTAGAGGTTTGTTTCTTAGAGAAATATGTAGAAAATCAAAAAAATTACTTTGAAATTGAATACTTACCAAACTTCAAATATTGTAGATATACACAATTTTAATTTAAAATATTAAAAAATACACATACAATACTTCAAAATTAATTGTTGTATAATATTGAATAATAAAGAATTATTTATTATTTATTTGATAGGTAATGGGTGGAAATCTTTATGAAAAACACATAGTTTACTATTCATAGTCGTTTACCTAGTAATATAATATCAATTCATTATGTCTATAAATAATTAAATAAAATATAGATTCTTGTATATAAAATAGTCTAAATTTAAATGGAATATTTTTTAACCACTTACTATTTTATTTATTTATTAAAATTTCTAACTATTACTTTTAGAGAAATAAAATTAATTCTTAACTAAATATTAAGAAAATAATAAGATGGGTCTAAGAAAATTAATGTGAAATGTAATTTAATGCTCTCAAAGGTGAGAAAATATGTAAAGAAAAATGTCATAACTCACAATGATATATGACTAATGTAAATAGGAATATTATTCTAAATAAAAATACGTTAAATTAACTATAAATAAATGATTGTGACCCATTAGTAATTATAATATCAATCATTTACACATTATGTCATATTGATTTATTATCAACACTTAGAAATATTTATAATAAAAATTATATTTAAGAAAATTATTATTATTATTATATTTGAGTCAAACTTATTGACCCATATTTTATTGACTCTCAAAAGTGAGAAAATATGTAAAAGAAGATGTCATAACACACAATGATATATGAAGATGTCAATTCACTTTTAATAAATAATTGTAATTTATTAATAATTATAATATCAATTGTCATGTTTATGTCATATTAATTTATTATCAACACTTGATAATAAATAAATACTTATAATAATAATATTTAGAAAAATAATAATCATATATATATATCCTCTAACTCCCTCGTCAAAAGGTGACGACCCCCCTGACCCACCAATTTAGCATGTAAGTCAAGGGCAAACAAATACCATGACTTTTATGAACGTAGAAGAGATTATTGTCAAACACGCCACCTTGAATGCATTTTTGGCAGGGTATAACCGTTGTTGGTAATGCAGGAGCACGTACAAACATACTCCAAACCACAGAGGACGATACTGGTAAAGGCGCCCACATAAATAAATAGAGTTACGATCACAGTAAGAAGGGCAGGCCCGAGCTAGCTAACCCTACTGGTGGGGAGAAGTAAGAAAGATGAAACAATAACTCTATAAAATTATGAATTCTTAAAATTATGAATGATATTTCTAACAATGTAACTATAAATATTAAACGTTTTGATAGTGTAGGTACAAATATGAAATTTTTGATTCTTTCAATGTGTTATGTATTAACGCTCTCTACTCTACAAAATATTGAATTAATAAAATTGTGAATGACATTTCCAATACTGTATTTACAAATATTAAATGTTTTGATAGTGTAACTACAAATATGAAATATTTCAATCTTTTAGATGTGTTATGTATTAACAAGTATAATGGAATAAGGGCACTAAAAGATAGAGCGTATGTGATCAAAAGACAAAAAAGATAAGATTATTCATGTTTGTCTGAAAGTTTACTGCAAATAGATGAAACATACTAATTGTGAAGTTGTAAACATCTTTCAAGATGCCTAGTAACATATTAGTCTAGGTATCGCTACTATGAATGTTATATATGACTTCACCATTACACACTAAGATGTTGTAATTACTAGTTAAATACGATAATAAATTTAAAGAACGGCACTTTATATTCTTCGGTAACAGACTTTGCATTTAGATGAATGAAAATTTAAAACAAAGTAGATTGATATGGTCCTCTAATCAAGATATAACAGATTTTCGTGGAATGTCTACTTCACTGGATACAAGTTTTGTGGATATCATGTGGAGCATTGTATAATTAGTCAAATAGCAATTAAAAGGAGGATGACTAGGTTAGCTTGAAACATTATTGAAGGGATGTTTTCAAACAAAAGACACTACAACTGTTGAGATAGAGTATTATGGCACATTGTTAAACAGTCATAATTGAAAAGTAAAATCTATTTTACCAACAGGACAAAAAAGTGAAGCATTGGAAGAGATTCCAATTCGAAGGGATTTCTTATTCATCCCTATAAAGCAGTGTAGTCAGTATTTCCACTCATTCATTTTAATGACCGTTCTGAGTGTTTTAGTACAGTATGGATTTTGCAATGATATTTTGGCTTTTCAAGGATTTTCAATACGCAACCTCTCCATTCCTAACCATAGTATCATCGGTTGCACTTGCTTCAGTGGTGTTTGTGCTTGCTGCAAAGGTTTTCAATAATGGAAGAGGCGAAAATCTTCCACCAGGAACTTTTGGTCTCCCTCGGATTGGAGAGACCATTGGGTTTCTGAATACCCTAAAAGTTGATGAATGTGACAAGTGGGTTGCAAATAGGATTTCTCACAATTCATGAGAATACAAATTGAATTTTTTTTCTTATTTAGTTCACCGTTATTCTATCCAATGATTTTTTCAGAAATTAAAAAAATAGGGATTATGTGTTTTGATAAATGTGCATCTATTCAAGTAATAGTGTTTTGTCTTAGCATCAAAATATTTGTGTTTGGCAATTTTAAAAATTGAGCATAATTCCACATTCTTGGTAAAGTTTTTGAGCATATAAACATGGAAACAAGCCATGTAAAAATATAAGAAAATATAGTAACAAGATGCTTTTTTTCTATATATATATATATATATATAATATTTCTTTCCTTTTATATTAATAATCTTGTATGATTTTTTTGAAAGTATATCAATATCATTAGTACATAAAGCAAAAAAAAGCTATATCATTGAATCAGGAGCAATTTATATCTATCATAATCAGCATAATTCCACATTCTTGGTAAAGTTTTTGAGCATATAAACATGGAAACAAGCCATGTAAAAATATAAGAAAATATAGTAACAAGATGCTTTTTTTCTATATATATATATATATATATATATAATATTTCTTTCCTTTTATATTAATAATCTTGTATGATTTTTTTGAAAGTATATCAATATCATTAGTACATAAAGCAAAAAAAAGCTATATCATTGAATCAGGAGCAATTTATATCTATCATAATCAAAAAATATACACTAAACTTACATTGCAAATTGAATTAGAACAACAATATATTCTTGTAAACGATTATTGTAAATGCTAAAATTTTATTGGAAATGTTAAAACATAACCCTAATACAAAATACTAAAAAATGTTAAACACTAATCCTAATCCTAATCCTTTTCTCAAATGTTAAATCCTCACATTAGTCCTAAATAGAAAAAAATTAATCCAAAATGTTAAACCTTAAACCTTAAATCTTAATCTATATATTAGTGCTAAATAGTAAACCTAAATCATAAATGCTAAACCCTAATTTTCAAAGTGAGATCATAATTCTAAATGCTAAATCTTTATCCTAACTCAAATCATAAATTCCAAGCCCTTATGTTATCCTAAATAAAATTCTTGATCTTAAATGTTAAATGTTAATCCTATCCTAACCCTAAATATTAATCCTAATTAAGATTTATATATAGGGTTATGTTTAATATTTAAGATTAGGGTTTAGGACTTAGGATTGGGATTTCTATTCAATATTCGATTATAATTGAGGTTAGCATTAGGATTTATAATTTATAATTAGGGTTTAGATTTAGCACATATAATTAGGTTTTAGATTTATGATTTCTATTTAAAATTAAGGGTTATGATCATTATTAGGATTAGGGTATGGGTCTTCCAATTATGGTATGGCTATGATTTAGGCCACTTTACATCAAGATTATTATTATAGTTAGGGCTAAGGTTCAAGTATAATGCTTAGGATTTATACTTATAGTTTGGACTAGGGTATAACATTTAGGAGTAACTATAATAATAAATATAAATGAAATAATAATTCTATCTCTAAAAACCATAATTCAAAATCTAATCCTAACCCTTGAAATATTTCTAAACCTAATGCTAATTATTTCTCTAACCTAAACATAGTGTTAAACCAAACTAATTATAATGACCCTTCTTATAAAGGCCACTGAAACCCTCAAACTAAACTTAGGAATTTTGTCAAACACTTGGCATGTAATGAATAATAACAGTAACAATATTCAGAATATGGCAATTTCAGATTTGATACTTTCATAATATAATCGCAAAATTACAATATATATATAAAGCCTTCGAACGATATTTCAATTACAATGCAATAAATTATGAAATTGTTTTGTTACCAATTCTGGACTGATTATTACAATGACTGTATGACAGTAAATTTACCCAAAAATTGACATATATTTCAGAATGCAAGAACCTGGTTTGAAGAACTATGGAAGAACACCACGTTCTGATGCAAATCGTTGATGAAGACCTCCAACCGCACCCCCAAACTGTCCTTAATTTGCAGCTGCTGCCCAAACTAGCAGGGTTGTACCAGGGCGTACCTGTACGGCTGCTAGATAAAAATAATACTAGGATTTTGGGACCCCCAAATGCAAGGAAAATGGGCGCCTAGGGTTAGGTAGTAACCCTGTAAAACCATAAAAAAATAACTCCAAGGGGTTGAGGAGATATGAGCAATTATGTGGTTCCGAACCCTGCTTTGCCAATTCTGAAAAATGCACCTATTCTGTCTTCAAACTCTTGTCAAATGCTTCTCCAATGATAGGGCAAATCTGAAATCCTTATTCCAACCAAAACAAACCCTAACAATGAATTCTCAATAAGCTCCAATGAGATGGCTGAATACCAACTCCAATTATGCAACAATTCAGGTGATATTTCACACCCTCAAAGTCGCCAATCCAAGGGAGTGATTCGTTCCCAAAGATCGAATAATAATTTGCAGATCCAAAGTCCACAAATGTCTTCACAATGAAGAAGTAGAAGAGTTCTCAAATCCAAGCATGTCCAAAATGAGAGGCCCAGCCCTCTATTTATTCACTTTTCTAAGAAGTTGCTAGAACTTCTAGAAACATCCTTTATAAAATCTCATTATAATGCACTTTTTATAATAAAGTAATTTTATAAAATAAAAAGTGCAACTCAACTTAAAATTATAACATGTAGGCCCCAATAACACATAATAATAAAATATAACCTCTTAACACTTCTTCAAGAGCAAGATATGACCATCTGATCCGCAGAATTGACTCTCTCTCCACACCATTTGCCTACGAGAGTCTGGAATAGGCAAAATCCATGATCAATGTCATGTCGAACTAAAGAGGGGACATTACAGTTCGCCCCTTCTGAAATTGCTTGCCCTCAAGCAATCTCAACGTCGGGTGCTGCAAAATAGCTTCCCCCTCCCAAGTAGCATCCTCAACAGGTAGATCTTTCCACTTAACCAAGTATTCTCTGATCACTCTTCTGCGAAGCTGCTTTTCTCTGCTCTCCAGGATGGATTCTGGCACTAAAATCAATTTTCCCTCATCGTCTAAAGGAGGTAATACTGCGAAAGGCACCACATTCTGACCCAATGCCTTCTTGAGGCGGGACACATGAAACACATTATGCACCCTGCTGTCTGCCGGAAGCTCCAACTCATAAGCAACCTCACCAATTCGCCTGATAACCCTAAATGGTCCGTAATAGCGTGGCTTGAGTTTCTCTACACCACTCTTCTTAAGAGTAGATTGCCTGTATGGCTGCAACATGAGGTAAACCATATCATCCACCTCAAAACTACGCTCAGTCCTCTTCTGGTCTGCATACTGCTTCTGCTGGTTCTGAGCTCTCGCAATATTATCTTTGAGAGTAGCAACTATATCCTTACTCTCCTATAATAATTCTCCTGCACTGGGTACCCGGCTGTCGCCCAACAACAAATCCAAGAAACTAGGTGCTTCATAACCGTAAAGTGCCATGAAGGGTGTCATCTGTATAGTGATGTGATATGTAGTATTGTAACAATACTCACAGAGATATATCCATCTGACCCAAGCTCGCTGCTGAGCTACCACATAATTCCTTAAATACCCTTCCACCCATTTGTTCACAATCTCCGTCTGACCATCGATTTGTGGGTGATAGCTAGTGCTGGGTGTAAGCTCCGTGCCACATAACCGGAATACCTCTCACAAAAAATGACTCATGAAATGGCTATCCCTGTCACTCACAATGTTTCGAGGCAATCCGTGTAATCTGAAAACCTCCCGAAAGAAAACCTCTGCCACCTGAGCTGCTGAGTGGGTAGTGGTGATAGGAAAGAAATGAGCATATTTTTTTAATCTATCTACCACCACATAAATACAATCCCGTCCTTGTACCTTGGGCAAACCTGTGATAAAGTCCATGGAGATGCATTCCCACTTCCTGTCAGGGATCGAAAGTGGCTGTAGGACCCCTGCCAGATAGGTGTGTTCTTGTTTGTTTTGCTGGCAAACAAGACAGTCTCGAACGTACTGCAAAACATTAGCTTTTAGCCCCTTCCAAGTGAACTGCTCTCGAACTGACCTGTAAGTCTTGAAGTACCCGGGATGGCCTGCTGTCGGTGAGTCGTGAAATGCTCTCAAAATCAGTTGCTTAACCTTCGATCCTGGGACTAGGTAAATCCTGTTCTTGTAAATGATTAAATCATCTACAAGTGTGTATCTGGTATCAATCACTGTTCCCTCCACTATATCGGAGGCCCATGTATCCCTGGCATACTCTGCTATAATCAAGTGTCTCCAATCCTCTGATATCTGAACCATAAGAGTGAGGTGTGGCCTTCGAGAAAGAGCATCTGCAACAACATTCTGAGTTTCCTTGACATATGAGATGTCAAAATCATATGCCTGCAACTTACTTACCCCCTTTTGCTAGTGATCATTTAGGTCCCGCTGTCCCAAGAAATGCTTCAAACTGTTATGATCAGTTTTAATACAAAACTTGCTACCCACAAGATATTGTCTGAATTTGGCCAAAGCATGCATGATGGCCAACATCTCCTTATCATATATACTGAATGAACGCTCGGGGCCTCTGAGCTTCCTTCTCTCATAAGCTATGGGGTGCTTATTCTGCATAAGTACAGCACCTACTCCCTCTCCAGATGCATCACATTGAAGTTCAAATGGCTTGGTGAAATCAAGTAATGCTAGAACTGGGCACGTAGTCATTATCTCCTTAAATCTCATAAAACAGTCCTGTGCCTTCTGAGTCCACACAAATTCCCCTTTTTTCAGTAGATCTGTCATGGGAGTTGCATGTCGTGAGTAGCCACTGACAAACCTGCGATAGAAACCACATAAACCAAGGAAACCCCTCAACTGTGTAAGGTTCTCTGGTGGAGGCCAATCAACAATAGCGCGAATCTTTTCAGGATCCATCCGCACTCCATATGCACTAATAATGTGTCCCAAATATAACAGCTCAATCATCCCTAAGTCACATTTGGATTCTTTTGCATACAAGGACTCCGTTTGTAAAATGCTCAACACTGTCTCCAAATGATCTAGATGCTCCTGCCATGATCGGCTATAGATCAAAATGTCATCAAAAAACACCAGCATGAATTTCCTCAACTGATGGCGAAAAACTCTGTTCATAGTGGACTGGAAAGTGGCAGGTGCATTGGTCAGGCCGAAAGGCATGACTACAAACTCAAAGTGCCCACAATGACATCTGAAAGCAGTTTTCTCAATATCCTGTTCACGGACTCTGATCTGGTGATATCCTGATCTCAAATCAATTTTTCGTGAAATAACAAGCCCCATGCAATTCATCTATCAACTCATCAATGCGAGGAATGGGATACCTGTTCTTAATGGTTCTCTTATTTAATTCCCTATAATCAACACACATCTGAAGAGTTCCATCCTTCTTTTTTACCAAAGCAACAGAAGATGCAAAAGGTGACTTACTTGGTCAGATGTGCCCCATAGCTAGCAACTCCTCAATGGTCCTTTCGATCTCATCCTTGAGTCACTTTGGGTGTCGATATGGTGTGATCATGATAGGCTTAGCACCTTCCTCCAGCTCAATAATATGCTCAATGCCTCTGTTCGGTGGCCTGCCTGGTGGAATCTCACTGAATACCTTTTCGTACTTAATCCTCAATTTCTGAATATCAGGATGATATTCCGTCTTATGTTGCTCCTCCTGTGTAGGTGTCAAAGTACAAACTGCTACCCACTCTATATCATTATGCCTAGTTAATCTCTCCAGCCGCCTAAATGAGATAGTCCTGATGTCTCCATTACGGATAGCCTTAAGCACATGAGTCCTACCATTCACTTCGAATTGTATCTCCATATCCTCTAGTCTTAGGGTAACCACCTTCAATGAATGTAGCCACTGCATTCCAAGTACTGTATCCATGTCACCCATGTTGACCACATGATAGTCCGCCTTAAACTCATAGTTGTTCAGGCGCAAAGGTAGGTCTCGTACCATCCTGTCAAAACGAAGAGTGTATCCATCAGCTACCTTGACTCTTAGTCCCACGAACTCCTCAGTAATGAGTCCACGCTTCTCCATGAATCGTGCATCAATGAAATTATGTGTGGCACCTGTGTCCAATAATGTAATAACCTTCTGCGCAGCCAAAACTCCTCGAAGTTTGAAAGATCCCTCTCTCTAGATACTAGACAGTTGTGCTTCCTGTAAATGTAGTTCTGTTCCCTGTTGTTGCCCTGCACTGTCTATCTCCTGCTCTCCCTCTGCTTCATCAGGATCCTCATCATGATGTTCTGAACTATCTGAATCTGAGCCTTCGTAATAAGCCCACATTGCTCGGTTGGTCTTCCCTTTTGGCCTCATAGGACAGTCATGGCCATACTCATACGGGCCTTTGCAATAGAAGCATAGCTTCTCCCTACATAAATTATTAAGTGTCTCCTTGTCCAACCTCTTACTTTCCTCCTTAGGTAGCTGTGCCTCTCTATGAAAGGGTTTCCTATCCTTATCCTTTCCTGAAGGGAAACTCTTTGCCTGGAATTTATTTTTAGAAGCTGAAGAGGAATCCATGTCATGAGCTTTCTTAATAGCTTCCTGCAAAGTGGGAGGGTTGAGAGCTTTAATCCACCCTCTCAACGGATCAACTAGCCCATCCATAAATAAAACCAATAGCCTCCGTTCAGACACATCTGTTACTAACACTGCAAGTTTCTGAAATTCTAAATGTATGTTTCCAATGATCCCCTTTGTAATCTGAGCTAACTCCTTGAAATGGAGTTCTGGATCCTTCTTATCAAAACGTTCAATTAGTCTCTCCGTAAACTCCACATATGAGGTAATGTGTGCATGACCCATAGTGATCATACCATGATGCCACCACTCGTGTGCTAACCTATCCAGGTGAATTGCTGCATACTTAATAGCTTCTTCCTCAGACATAGGGTTCAATTGAAAGTATGTGTCAAGTTTTTGAACCCAAGCTCTTGCTGTAGACTTCCCCGAGCCATCATAATATGGTAACTGAAGTTTACCTACTTTCTTTCGTAGCTCATAGCTATGAGTCCTGTCATGTCCACGGGGCATATGCTTCATCCGCACATCCATATACTCTCTAAAGGTGATTGTAGCTGTAAAATCTGGACCTCCTACTTCCCAATCTCTCCTGAGCTAATCCTGTATGTCAGTGATCTGGGGTTCTGGTACTGGCTGCTCTGGAGCTCTAGGAAGGAACGTGGGAATCATAGGCCTCAAACTCATTGTCCTAGCTTGCTGGGGTGCATGACCGAAATTGTTCCCAATTTCTTCGCCTCCATTATGTATCCCATCCTAATTATTCCCATTCTAATTGTTACCATTCTGATTATTTCCTCCACCTATGTTAGCGTTCAACCCCATTTGACGAGCCATCATCTGCATCATAAGCTCCATTCTCTGATTCTCTTCCTGTTCTCTTTGTTCGGCTAATCGTTGTCCCTGTGCCAAGGTGTCTAATAACTATAAAAATCTTTCCTCTTGCTGATCTGGACCGGCATTCCCGCCTCTATCCATATTGTAGTCGTAGTCTTGATCAAAGAATACCTCCCCTGTGTCTGTATGACTGGATTCTATGTCCACCTGTACAGATGAGCTAGACTATTCGCTCTGCAGGTCTGAAATCCTATCTTGTCTTGCTTTGGTATTGCGGAAATTATAAAGCCTCTGTCGCATGCTCAAACATAAATGTTCTAATTTTAGTGTTTTGACATTTCGTCAAACACTTTCCCTTCTATCCAGCTGTTCCAAATTCCTTATAAGACCTCCACAGGATGGCAGGACTTATAGCTCTGATACCACTATAATGACCCTTCTTATAAAGGCCACTGAAACCCTCAAACTGAACTTAGGAATTTTGTCAAACACTTGGCATGTAATGAATAATAACAGTAAGAATATTCAGAATATGGCAATTTCAGATTTGATACTTTCAGAATATAATCATAGAATTACAATATATATATAAAGCCTTTGAACGATATTCTGAAATTGTTTTGTTACCAATTCTGGATTGATTATTACAATGACTGTATGACAACAAATTTACCCAAAAATTGACATATATTTCAGAATGCAAGAACCTGGTTTGAAGAACTATGGAAGAACACCATGTTCTGATGCAAATCGTTGATGAAGACCTCCAACCGCACCCCCAAACTGTCCTTAATTTGCAGCTGCTGCCCAAACTAGCAGGGCTGTACCAGGCTGTACCTGTACGGCTGCTATATAAAAATAATACCAGGGTTTTGGGACCCCCAAATGCAAGGAAAATGGGCACCTAGGGTTAGGTAGTAACCCTGTAAAACCATAAAAAAATAACTCCAAGGGGTTGAGGAGATATGAGCAATTATGTGGTTCCGAACCCTGCTTTGCCAATTCTGAAAAATGCACCTATTTTGTCTTCAAACTCTTGTCAAATGCTTCTCCAATGATAGGGCAAATCTGAAATCCTTATTTCAACCAAAACAAACCCTAACAACGAATTCTCAATAAGCTCCAATGAGATGGTTGAATACCAACTCCAATTATGCAACAATTCAGGTGATATTTCACACCCTCAAAGTCGCCAATCCAAGGGAGTGATTCGTTCCCAAAGATCGAATAATAATTTGTAGATCCAAAGTCCACAAATGTCTTCACAATGAAGAAGTAGAAGAGTTCTCAAATCCAAGCATGTCCAAAATGAGAGGCCCAACCCTCTATTTATTCACTTTTCTAAGAAGTTGCTAGAACTTCTAGAAACATCCTTTATAAAATCTCATTATAATGCACTTTTTCTAGAACTTCTAGAAACATCCTTTATAAAATCTCATTATAATGCACTTTTTATAATAAAGTAATTTTATAAAATAAAAAGTGCAACTCAACTTAAAATTATAACATGTAGGCCCCAATAACACATAATAATAAAATATAACCTCTTAACACTTCTTCAAGAGCAAGATATGACCATCTGATCCGCAGAATTGACTCTCTCTCCACACCATTTGCCTACGAGAGTCTGGAATAGGCAAAATCCATGATCAATTTCATGTCGAACTAAAGAGGGGACATTACACTAATATCAGTACCCAAACCCAAAACATTATGTAAATAGTACCTCAACCCTAAAGTCTTACCTTAATCCTAACCCTCTCTTTAGGGATACATCAAACCCTATCCTAAACCATTATGTAAATCCTAATTTTAACTTTAACTATTTTTGTAACCTAATAACAAACCTAAATCTAACTCCACCATCAACCCAAAATCTAATGATGACCCTAATTAGGAAATAGATCATAAGCTCAATACTAAACCCTAATGATAATATTTATCCTAACTCGACCCTAACTAGATGCTAATATGAACCCTAATCCAAACATCAATCATAAGTGTAAATATATTATAAACTCTAACACTAACCATAAGTCAAAGCATTAAATCATAACACTAACTATAATGCTAAGTCAAATCCTAAACTTAACTACAATCCTAATCATAAGCTTAACCATAACCCTAATGCAAAGAATAATTATTTCTCTAACCTAAAATTGATGCTAAATCTAACTATGTCACTAATCCAAAACCTAACACAAACCTTAATCATGATTTAAAACCCAATACTAACCTTAAAGCTTACTCTTAATCTTAACCCTTACCCTAGCCATACACAAACCCTAAACCTAGAGTTATATTATTAACCCAAGGCCTAATTCTAACCTTGATCATGACATAAAGAATAACCAAACCATAACCTGAACCTTAAAGCCTAATTATAAACTTCATTTAAGCTTTAACCATAACAAACCCTAACTAAAACCTAATGTAAACAAATGGTGTGACTACTACTCATGATGCTAATCCTAACTGTAAAACCTCACTCTAATCATAATCCTAACCTTAACCCAAATCATAAAGCCAAATTTAGAACACCAATTCCATAAATAATCCTAACTCTAACCCTAAACATATTCATGGTGTAAATCCTAACATTAAACATGATCTAAAATTTAACCCAAACCCTAACCTTGGCCCTGACCACATCTGTTATACAACCCTTAAATAATAGAACTACAATAATTATTCTAAACCTAAACACAATTCTAGCCATAACCATAATCCTAGGTAAACCCTAATCATAATCATGATCCTAACATTAAGCATAATAATTATAATAACCCTAAGTTGAACCATAATGAAAATCCTATCCTAACAAAATATGCAAAATTTTAGACCCAATCATTATATAAACCCTAACAATAGCCATATACTCAATCCTAACAAGAAACATTAACAATAATCCTAATTGGAATTATTATTCTTATCCTAAGACTGACTTGCACCCTATTTGAAGCCATCAATTCTAAACTTTAACACTATTCTTAATCCTACTAAGGATAATTTCTTACTTTAAACCATAAACACATATTCTAAATCCAACCATGGTGTAAACTCCAACAAATATCTAAACTGCATTACTACATTATAACCATGCCCATAATATTTACTATTACCTTGACCCTAATCATAAACCTCGTCATAGTTGTATGCCAAACCATACATGGACCTAGCTATTATGTAAACCCTAACTATAAACATAATCTTAATTCTAATTTTAAAGGTCTTAACTATAAAAAAAAATATAACTATTAATAGATAACCCTATGTAAACCCTAAAAATACTATCTCTAAAACCTAGGCCTAACATAAACTATAACCCTAAACTTAGCCCTAAACCTACCTATTTCTATAGATTAAGAATGACCCTAAACTTAAATTCATCATTGACCAATAACCTAACCGTACTCTAAACCCTAATTATATTTGTTACCCTTGCCCTAACACTAATAACCTTAACCAAAACCAAATCTTACTATAATTCATGAACCCAAAATAAACCCTAATTTGAGTAATAACCCTAAATGCTAATCCTCTAATCCCAACCCTAACCATACCCTAAATCCCAATAATAGTCCACATCTAACTATAGCACTTTATCATATACTTTATCAAAACTCTAAACATAACCATAAAACTAATTCTCATGTAATAAAATATTCCAACCATGATCCTAACTATAATATTTTAACTCTAACCCTAATCTTAACTCCAACCCTAAATAAAACCTAAATCAATGCTACCCCTAACCATGATATAGATTCAACCCTAAATCTCTATATATTAATTTATTCAACATATAACACTAAAATCTAAGCATAGTAAATTAATTAGCTAGTAATTACATATAGAACATTTATTAGCTAGTAATTATATGCAAAAGGCCATGTGTATTACTTGATGCATGTCTCCTCACTTCTTGTCATGCCATACCACCACTGACAACACTTATCACAAATTTTACTCAGAATTTTCTCTTAAAAAAATGAAAAAGATCTAGAGGAAAAATTAGATGAGCCAATGAGGAAACTGGAAATTTGCAACAAGCTTAGCATATAGCATATATTATGCACTTTGCACGGAGTCCAAGGTCAAAACATATACAAAATAGTGCTTTGAAAACTAGTCCCCGCCTAAAAAGTTGGGGACTAATAATTATAATAGTACCCTAACTCCCTAGTCAAAAGGTGACGATATTATAATAGTCATCTAATTCCCCAGTCAAAAGGTGACACCCGTTGACCCACCAATTTAGCATATAAGACAAGAAGAAGAAGCCCGTGGTTGACCCACCAATTTAGCATTTTCGTGGCTGTATAGACGTTGCCAGACAAGAAGGGCATATAATTTCGAAGGAATCCGAGGGCCGATAAGTTTTATAAAATACTGATACCATTTGACTTAAAAGCATTGGACCCCGCACACCCATGATAATTAAGGCTTTCTTTTTTAATTTATTAATAAACTACATAAACTACAATATTAGAATCAATAATTATGTAGTAAACATTCATTTCACGTTTCCTTGTTTTTATAAGATATATGGCCGGCCTCTATATTAATTGAAAAAGTAAAATGTATTTCAGCAACAGGACAAAAATGAGAAGCATTGGAAAAGATTCCAATTCGAATGGATTTCTTATTCATCCCTATAAAGCAGTGTATTCATTGTTTCCTCTCATTCATTTAAAAGAACATTCTGAGTGTTTTAGTACAATATGGATTTTGCAATGATATTTAGGGTTTTCAAGGATTTTCAGTACGCAACCTCTCCATTCCTAACCATAGTTTCATCGGTTGCACTTGCTTCAGTGGTGTTTGTGCTTGCTGCAAAGGTTTTCAAGAATGGAAGAGGGAAAAATCTTCCACCAGGAAGTTTTGGTCTCCCTTGGATTGGAGAGACCATTGGGTTTCTGAATGCTCTAAAAGTTGATGAATGTGACAAGTGGGTTGCAAATAGGGTTTCCAAATATGGCCCCGTATTTAAGACCTCCTTGATGGGCTGCCCAACAGCTGTCCTCACTGGCCAAGCGGGCAACCGCTTTCTCTTGCAGAATGACCACAACACCATCATTAGCAGCCAGCCCACCACTTTTATGAGAATTTTTGGCTCCAAGAATATCACCGAGCTATTTGGAGAGGAGCACAAGCGGATAAGAAATGCTATCATGGCATTCATGAAACCAGAAGCTTTACAAAAATGTGTTGCCAGAATGGAGTCGGTTGTTGTGGAGCACTTTGCGGAGAATTGGGAAGGAAGAGAAAGTTTGTTTGCTTATCAATTGCTGAAGCAACTTACTTTCTATGTTGCCTCTGATTTGCTCTTTGGTTTGAAGGACTCAAAAGAGAAGGAAATCCTCAATGCTGAATCAATTACGCTCATGAAGGCAATCTGGTCTATTCCTTTCAATTTCCCGGGAACAACTTTTAACAGAGGCTTGAAAGCTCGTGCTCGTGTAGTCAAGAGATTATCTGCCTTGTTGAATTTGAGGAAGAGGGAAATTGCAGAGGGAAAGGCTGCGCCAGACCAAGATTTAATGTCATGGTTGATAACTATGAAGGATGATAATAATAAGTCTCTTACTGATAAGGAGATCATTGACAATTTGATTGTGCTCATGATAGGAGGTCATGACACTACTGCTGTTCTTTTAACTCAGCTTGTCAGAATGTTGTATCTGAACCCTCAAGTGTATGACATCGTGCTTCAAGGTATTTCATTAATCTAGTTGTGATATTGCTATCAGGATTAACTGTAGCTCTTTTTAGTTAAACTCATTGACCCATGTTTTATGAGTAGGTCTTCACTGGATGGCATAAACATCACACACTAAGTTTCATTCCAACGCTAGAAGTGTTAAATAGTCATAGTTTTTCGAAACTTAATTTTCTCCTTAGTGTGTGATGATTCCTCATGAATCCATCTCTCATGAGAATAAATGGAACACTTAACACTCATTCGAAGTCCCAGTGCTTCACCTCTGTGAGCATCACCTAGATCCAATGAGTGGAAAGTACTCCATTTATTTTCTCATATGGATTCATGTGTGAACCATGACTCGTGAAATATAGGTCCATGAATTTGAATAAAAAAACTACATAGTTAAATCCTGATAATAATATCACAATTTAACTCACTGTAGAGATTTCTTCTACTTGTAATTAATCTAATTGTCAACAATATGATACTTTTGTGACACAGAACAAGCAACGATTCGAGCAGCAAAGAAACCAAATGAACCGCTGGCATGGGAGGATATTAAAAAAATGGAGTACACAAAGAAGGTTGTATACGAAACTTTACGTGTAGTGCCCCCAGTTGTTGGTGGATTCAGAGCAACAGTTCAAGACGTCCAATATAAGGATTATACTATTCCTAAAGGCTGGCAGGTATGTTAATATTTATCCATCATGATGTAGCGATATACAGTTTACAATAAACAGCTTTATGTTTATTGATAATTTAATTATTGTATGTGTATAATTATTAGTCTCTGTCCTCTAAAGGCGGGGACTACTGTTTTCGCCTAACTTCTGCCATTTAATCTTATTTCTGGAACAGTGAAAAGGGAAAACAATCCCATTTAATTATGCATTAGTGATCATTTTCTATTAAATGATATTTTTGTCCTTAAATTTTCTACATCTTCATTGGCTAATTATGCAGAATTTTGAAGATTGCCTCAATAATCCCCTTTTCTCTCATCACAATTACGCCCTTCTTGTTACGCATCAGATTGCTCATAAATTAGCTGTATTATGTAAATTTTTTAACCCTTTAATTTGGAGAACACGTTTTGAATGCAACAAGGTTTTTGATAAATACCTTAGATTCAACGTTCAGGACGATGATAGGAAGCAAAAGAATTTAAGATTTCTTGTCAAATTGATTTGTTCTATACCCCATATGTTGGCTTTGAATTTTACCCCTGGTTTTCTCAGTTTCACCGCAGATGGAAGTTTGAAGCTGATGTCTGATGACTTTGGTCACGAGTTACATAAATCCTCCCTTTCATTTTACGAAACATAACTAAAAATCAAAAGGTCGGTATTTGTTAGCGCAGATAAATACCTTTGAATCTCATTTTGCATTTGATTTTGCCATGGTATTCCCCACCGATAAGGGTCTGATACTCCATACTCCAAATTGAATTAGTTTTCTTTAGAATAAGAAATTTGTAATTCGAGTTGTTTTTTATTGAAGGTAGATTGAAGAATATTTACAAATGACTAATTCAAGTTCTTCAAAAACATCATTACTTAGAAACAAACATCATAAATTTAACAACTAATTAAAACGCGAGCATTATAAATTTTTTAGGAATTAATATTGCAATTTCTTAAATGAATCAAAGGAAAACGCCAAACGCCAATGTGCAATTTATGACAATGCTAAATGTATGATCTGAAATCGTTCTTCTTTCAATGGTTCTGTTTAGCTCTGAAATCAATGTTCCTCCAATGGTTCTGGTTAGCTGAGTTCTACATCCTCTGGTTAGCTTCCTTTGTCTTCTTATTTGCTTCACGGTTACTCTTTTATTGATAAGCACGGGTCCTACATTGCCAAGTGTTGCACTGATCAGAATAGATCCTATGCCCTTAGAAGAGTAGTATTTACAACCAGCTCTTCTTCCCATTCATCTTGTCCCACGAAAAAGCACCTCTCCTGAAGCCCGCCAAAGGCAGGGACTGGTGCTCTACGGAGCACTTGTCAGATAAAGGTACTTGTCAACTTACAAGGCATTTAGACATTTAACTTCGTAGAATTTTATTCTATTAATAAACGATCAACATAATGACCAGAACTAATAGAATATTTAAGTCATATAATTGTGTGTTTGAAGTTATTTAATTGTCCTTTTGTTTGCTGTCATATTGGTTATAATAATTTAACAGAATATTTCAACAATTTTTTTTTGTTTTACAGTTACTTTGGGAGGCTAGTACTACACATTTTGATGGAGAGTTTTTTAAAGACTCTGAAAAGTTTGACCCAAGTCATTTTGACAATAAACCTTCACCTTATATATTTCTAGCATTTGGAGCAGGAGCACGACTATGTGTGGGTTATGATTTTGCAGAGCTACAAGCAAAGATATTTGTGCATCATTTAATATCAAAATTTAAATGGGCTATGATATTTCCTTATGAGAAAATGGTTTGTGAACCTCTTCCAGTTCCAAGTAAAGGATTACCCATCAAGATTCAAGTTAAAAACTAATCATGGAGGAGCATGACTATGTTGTTGGAATTAATGTTCCAACCATAGTCAATAATAATTGTTGCACATGTGGCAAGCCTTGTTGAGTTGCTGGCAACACAAGTTTAGTTTAAGATTGTGCCAAAGAGTTTTAGTTTGAATCAAGTTCTTATTGTAGATGTGTTGAGTTAAGTGTTTCAGTTAGTGTCAAGTTTATGTGTTGTGTTAATCATGAAGTAGTTTGTTGTCAATCTAATTAGTAATCATTTAGGAATGTTGTTGAGTCAAGCTATTGTATAAAACGGTATCTATTATTCAATAAAATCTATAGTTGAAAGTTCTTTCTTCTCTTCTTCTTAACTGTTGTTCTATTTTTCCAATATGCTATCAGAGCTATCATCCTATTAAGTTTTATCTGCTAAAGAAGAAGTTGTTAAGAAGATGAGGCTAGGAGAAGAACCACCAGATGATTATGTTTTCATTGAAAATTTTGTTTGATTTTGAAGAGGTCAATGCTTTGAAAATTAGGAAAAGATGTGGTAGAGGCTAGATGTATGCTCAAATAGTTTTAGGTGCTATAGGAGATGGTTATGAGGTATTCCATGTGGAGATGGTGTGTCCAATAGTTTGGGGAGATCTGAAAGTTTGGAAGCTTGACATCATTTATGAAGAGATGGTGTATCCAATGGTGAAGCTGGATGATAGCTACACAACTATGAGAAAGTCTTACTCCTTTATGACATATTTTCAAACTATAATTTCTAGATAATGTTTCCTTTAGCTTTCACATTAAGTGGGGGTGTTGGAATTAATGTTCCAACTATAGTCAATAATAATTGTTGCACATGTGGCAAGCCTTGTTGAGTTGCTGGCAACACAAGTTTAGTTTAGGATTGAGTCAATGAATTTTAGTTTGAATCAAGTTCTTATTGTAGATTTCTTGAGTTAGGTGTCCATAAGTTTTAGTTAGTGTCAAGTTTATGTGTGTTGTGTCAATCATGAAGTAATATGTTATCAATCTAATTAGCAATCATTGAGGAATGTTGTTGAGTCAATCTATTGTATAAAATGGTATCTATTATTCAATAAAATATATAGCTAAAAGTTCTTTCTTCTCTTCTTCTTAATTGTTATTCTATTTTTCTAATATATCTGTGGGTTATGATTTTGCAAGGCTACAAGCAGAGATATTTGTGCATCATTTAATATCAAATTTTAAATGGTCTACGATATTTTCTCATGATAAAATGGTTTTTGAACCCCTTCTAGTCCCAAGTAAAAGATTACCCATCAAGTTTCAAGTTAGAAAAGATTAATCATAATAACTAGGTTATTATGATTCTTTATGACATTATATATAATTTTGTGTGAAAAAATATTTTCAAATGGGCTCATACATTATCTAATAAATAATTTGTGAAATATTTTTATAAATTTGGTCTAATAGAAATTTTATTACTTGGGAATACATTGATAGAGTTATTGCATCCCTTAAAATGCTATTGAATTCAATTGTTCAAAATGTCAATTATATAGGGTAGTTAGTTAGTTTATTTATATTAGCATTTTTTCAAAGTCATAGATTTATTTTTTCCAGCTAAGGAAAATAGTATTACACATATGGAATAAATTCTTTGCAATCATTTTTAATTGATAATAATATTAAATATAATATATTTTATTTGAACTTTGTTTTGAGATATAGCATTTCGTTAGCTAGATGGTTTTTCAATTATAAGAATATAATTGGCTAGTACAATAATAATTTATTTATTGTGATAGAGTATGTTGGTTTGCTTCACCTACCTTACCCTTTTCAATGGCTAAAATTATTTTAAAAAATATCTTGTAAGATTTTTCAAAGTATCTACTATGGTAGATTGTATGAGTTAAAAATTATGTTTGATGTCTATAAGAAAATAAATTCCAATATAAATTCAAACAATAATCCTACATTGGTCAGAATCATTCGTTACTATCATGAGCTTTTTTATAATGGGATTGATTTCATTTAAAGAAAGTAATTTCCATACAAACATAATAGCTTATTCTTACTAGATAGCCATGGCTATTTTAGACCCTCCTGTTCTCTTCAATGGTTTAAAAATCTAAATAACATTCACTTTCTTCTAAGTTTTAAAAGAAAATATTTTCACACAAGTTATCCCTAAAATTTATGTATCTTGAATTACTTATAAAAATAAAAAATTTAGGAATATTTGTTATTTTATTTTTTGTTGAATTTTTGGGAAAAAAATGTATGTAATCATAAAATTATTCAATATTTGTTATTTTTTTATATTAGTATATACATAAATCCTGATAGCAATATCATAATTTAATTTTTTATTTTATTTTTCTCTTGAATCTTTGGAAGAAAGCTATGCAGATCATAGAATTGATCATGTAGGTGGATATGATATGTGAAAATGATATATTAATAAACTCATTTATAAAGCTATCCTCAATAACTAAATCATGATAGAAGATTTTAAAAAAAAATATAACTATACATTTAAATATGTTGTGTTATTTTAAATATAGATGTATCTATAACATCAAATATATGTGTCTTCCCCATGGTTTTTCTTTTTTAGAGGCTTCCTTGCAGAGTCCATGTGTCTTTGTATAGTCCTCTTTTTTCTACTCTATTCTCATCTAGTGTTTTTGGTTGGTATTTATACTATTAATAAATTTCAGAATTATATCACCTATTATAAAGTGTTTCTTTTCATACAAATCATTCAACAATTATTTTTCTTACCTTGGTGTGGTTGAGAAGGGTCCTAAGTTGTCCCGTACTAATGCCATGGCTTAAGGAGTATCTTAGTCTTATGTCGCTAGGGTAGAAATTGGATCTTTAGCTTTGTTAGTTCTAGGGTCTTTAGATGAGACTTTCAGACTTTGATGTGTAGATGTGTAGAGATTGGGAACCAATCTTATTTTCTTATGTCCACCTTTTCCAAATAGTTAAAGGGTTTTTCATTTCTATGTTTGATGATATTGGGCATCGAAAGAAGATCCTCTACTTCTTTTCCTTCACCTAGTTGAATCAACACCACTTGTTGATGGTTAAACAATGACATTCTAATTATTCTCCTACTTCTAAAAAATTCTCCAAGTTTTCAATTTGGGTTTCCTTTGTTAATTTGTTAGTTTTGGATAGTTGTTCATCCACATATTATTATTTAGCAGGTAATGGTTTTACTAATTAATTAGTTGGATTTGGGACAAATATTTGTTAATTATTTGAATCCTTTTAAAGGCAACTAGAAACCACTTTGATTAGGGTTATTAAGTTGTTTTTAATTTTGACTATCAATAGAGAATCAATCTCAACCGTTGATTTTCTAATAGGATTTTTATACAAAGGGGTTTAGGGGAGCATTTGTAGTGTTAGCAAATGAATTTGTAGTGATAGAAAATTGTCTCATAGTTTTAGCAAGGGCATAGTGATAGTGTTGGGGATAGCAGTGGGGAATATCAGGGGGATAAATTGGGAGGTTTCCAAAATTCTACCAGTGAGAGTCAAAGAATTTCGTATCTCTTGATTTTCTAAAGTATAATAAAATTCCTCATCTATAGGACTAGTTTTCCCTTATGGATTTTCTAGGGCGGATTTGTTTAGAAATATTGTCTTCATCGTATTACTGATTTCTTTCTATATTTTATTAGTGAAGTTGTAGTTGTGTTATTTTTTTCTATTAGCTGTGAATTTATTTTTGGTAATTAAATAAATTTTTAAGATAGGAGATTAATAATGACTAACTGCACTAGAAATTTTCACATGGTATTAAAGCAGTGTGGAGGGTAGAAGAGCTTTTCCCTAAGAAAGAAATTGAGGGTCTATTAAAAGTTATATTAATCTCTTTAGATTTATTATTGATTTAATCCCTTGAGATGACTTAAGTAGCTTTGAGAGATTGGGACAGATTGGATGGTGCCTCTAACTTTGGTGTCTAGAAAGCCAAACTTTCTTTATTGGTGGAGGAAAATGGTATCATGGATTATGTTACTAGCATTGTAGCTATAACTATAGATGCAACATAACTTGCAACATACAAGAAAGATGATACCAAGTTGTGGAGGATAATCCTTGATAGTGTCAAGGATCATATTGTTCCACATATCTTAGAGGTAGATACAATGAAGAAGATGTGGGATGCCATTCTAAATCTGTACTAGAATGCTACCACCAATAGGAAGATAAATTTTAGAGAGAAGATAAAGAATACCCAAAAATCACAAGTTACTTCACCAACCTTAGACTTTTCTAAGATGAGTTAGCAGAACTTGTTGGAGATAGCTCTAGTGATGACAAGCTACTGTGAATAGCCCTAAATGGGTTTACTAAGAAATGGGGTGTCTTTGTTCATGTTTTCAATTTAAAAGATAACTTACCGAGTTGGGATTGACTATGGTTTGATTTCAATAAAGAGGATTTTACACTAACTCTTGTCAATGTGGCCTACAAGAGTAAAAAAATGAGGTGGAACAAGAAAACATTGCCCTAGTGGGAAAGAAAAGAAGGGGTATAGAAAAGTGATCAAACTCATAGAGTGAAAAGAAGAAGGAAATTTATTAGGTCAAGTGCTTTGGTTGTCATGAGTATGGTCACTATGTCAATGATTGCCCAGAAATAAAGAAGGGATAGAAGTATGTGGCAGCTTCAACAAGTGCAAAAGAACTCTCAAGTACAATGGTAGATGAGTTTGCACTCATAGATTGTATGATTAGCTCAACCTCACATTTGGTATATAAATAGTGGGGCATCATTTTATATGATAGGATTTAGAGAGTACTTCTCTAGTTATAATGACAACACCAATATCCAAATTTTTATGGGAAACTTGTCCAAATGTGACCCTAATGGGAAAGGAACTATTCAGTTTTAGAGGGAGAATGAAATGATAATTCCACTTAATGATGTGTTGCATGTGTCAAGATTAGGTATGAATTTTATTTGTATGTCCATTCTTTAGGATAGGGGGTATAGTGTACTCTTTAGATGGACACGTGTTGATCAAGCACACGGATTGGAAATCACTAATAACTATTAGAGTTAGGAGTGGTTGCCTTTATAGGTTCTGGTTTGATACTCCTAAGGCACTAATGAGTAGTAGTAATCCTAGAGATCTTGGAAAATTATGGCATAGGAGGATGAGCCATATTCATCATTGTGAGATGGTGATAGGTGTTCCAGAGGTGAGCACAGAGAATGATGTTGTGTGAAAGGGATGCATGTTGGTTTTGTGAAATCATCTTTTCCAAGGAGAAACACAAGACATCAACATGAGAGCTAAGGGTGTTCTTGATCTAGTACATTTATATGTATGTGGACCAATTTCAAAAAAGTCTCTCAGAGGATAAGAGTACTAAGTTACTTTTATTGATGATTTCTCCAAGAAGATCTTGATATACTTCTTAAAGAGCAAGGATGCCATTTTCAATGACTTCCAAGAGTTTGAGGCTCTTGTGGAGAACTCAATAGGATGGAAGATAAAGGTTTTTTAGTAAGAAAATGGAGGTGAGTACAAAGGAAATAACTTATAGGAGTTATGTACCAAGGAAGGAATCAAGAGAGACTAGACTATTTCTTATAATCCAAAATAGAATAGAGTTATTGAGATGAAGAACCATTCTATATTAGAGGTAGAAGGGGCTATTCTACATGACCAGGATAGCAAAATCAAGAGAGACTGGACTATTTCTTATAATCTACAATAGAATGGAGTTATTAAGATGAAGAACCATTCTATATTAGAGGCAAAAAAGGCTATGCTACATGACTAGGACATGTGCCAATATTTTTGGGTAGAATCATGTAGTACAATAGTTTACATTCAAAATAGGGTTCCACACAAGGTGCTAGGGAAGATGGCATGAGAGAAAGATTTTATAGGAAAGAAGCTAGATGTTGGTCACTTTAGAATATTTGGGAGTTTGGCATATTGTCATATTCCAAATGATACACTTATGAAGTTAGAGTAGACTACAAAGAAATGGTACCATGTTGGGTACAATGAAACCTCTAAGGCATAATGGAAGAGTTATAGTTAGAGATAGTTTTATGTTCATAGAAGACACAAAATTTAGAAGGTCCAGATATTTGCCAGTAGAAGATTAGAGTGAGTATCCAAGAGAAGCTCCAAGACCTAGTCAAGGGTAGCAAAAGTACTAGCATAGATTTAGGTGGTGAATATTGATAGAGTATGGAGGAACAAGAGTAACATGAAATGCATCTAGAAGACTTAGAGGTTGGTATTTCATCATCTATGGTTGGCAAAAGAAATCACGAGGTTAAAGAGATGCAAAGGGATGCTCGAGAATTGGTTGGAGCTCCTAGAAGGTGTACTAGAGAGAGGAGATAACTAGCCAAGTTCAATAAGTATGTGGCATTAGTTAGTCACTTGGTAGATAGTAAACCTTCAAGCTATGAGGAGACATTTTCTCTAGTGGACATGTATACTTCTACATGAGTTCTAATATCGTTAGCAACATATATGTGATGGAAAATCCATCAAATGGATTTCAAGACAACATTCCTTAATGGTGAATTGATGGAGCAGGTATACATAGAGAAAATAGAAGGTTTTGTATCCTACAATAAAGAGACCCATGTGTGTAGATTGAAGAAAGCCTTGTACAGACTCAAACAGGCTCCTAAAGTGTGGTATAAGCTGATTGATACAAAATTTCAAGAAATGGCCTTTGTGAAGAGTGAAGTGAATGCTAACATTTACTACTTGGTGGTTTGGGGTGAGGTTCTCATTCTTTATCTTTACGTGGATGACAGTTTATTTCTTACATATGTACTAGGGTTCATAGAGGATTACAAGAGGGATTTAGTAGAAGAGTTCAAGGTGAAGAATTTGGGACTTATGCACTACTTTCTAGGCATGGAGGTATGAGTAACATATGGAGATACTTTTCTTGGTCAATGGAAAAATTGCATTGATGTCTTGAAGATATTCACAATGGAGTATAGCAAAGTCTTGTACAACTATACCCATGATAAAAAATGGGAGGAAGGTAGATACATCTAGGGAAAAGAATGTATATCCCACCTTTTATAGGCACTTGATTGGTTTTCTTATGTATTTGGTCAACAATAGTCTAGATATAGCTTTTTTAGTAACAATTGAACCAAAGAGAGTACATTGTACAACAACCAATCATGTGTTGTGTTACTTGTGTGGTATAGTTGATTATGGGATAAGATATGTTTAAGGAAAAGTTATCTACAAGATTATGATAAAACTTAACAAATTTAATGTCCAAAAGAAGTTACCAATCAATCACATGGCTCCTTCCTACATTCAAATGTGTTAGGCTTAAGTTTAACATCTTCCACAATTAACACAAAAAAAACTCTCATGTCTAAAAATGTAAGCAATTGAGTAGATAATGATGCAATTTAATTTAGCTGAAACTATATTAGAACACAAACAAGTGACCATTAATAGGGGCCCCTTAGCTTCAATGTAATGCATAAAACTCTATTTACAACATATAGAACTCAAAAATTAACAAAAGAAGGAGACTTTGTAAAGAATTCAATTTTACAAGTAAAAATTCGCTCAAAAAACAAAGAATGTTGAGTGACAATTTTGTTCAAGGCAAGAAGGTGCTGAGTGATAGGCAATTGGTGCCGAGTGACTCAACACATGAAGAAGATGAGTGCATTTGGTAGTAAGGGAAAAGCTTAGCATAGTGGATGCCAAGTGAGCTCAGTCATGAAGAAGAGCTCAACACTAGAGAGAAATATGAAAGGGTTAAGTGAACTCAATAAGAACAAGAGATTGGTGGACCTAATAGACTTAGCACAAAGCTAACTGAGTTAATAGGAACTGAGTGTAATAACAATAGACAAATTGTTTGGACTATTCCACCATTGAAACACCAAGAACATACAACAAAAGATTACAAATATGAACTTCTCAAATACTAAGCACCATGCAATAATGAATAGAAAGGAGACAACAATGAGTTAACACAACTAGATTGATTAGTATGCCTACTTGCTTTCTTTCTATTCAACTAGGTTAAACTATTACCAAATTTAGGAGCATTTGGCTTCAACTAGAAGACACTAAATACTTCAACTGAGAAAACTCACCTTAAAATTATAGCACTAAAGGCTACATACAATAATGCTTGATGTGCAATGAATGTCATACATAAGTGTGCCCAAAATGAATCTCAAAATACACTTGGAAGCTTGCCAATGAATCTCATGAGGCTCATGTGAAAATCGAGAGATAAGACCCACTCCAAAGAAGAGATTAGGATGATTATGTGTCAAGTACAACAAGCTGCCAACCAACTACTGGTACAATGTGGGATGTAATTAAGGAAAAGTGCAAGAGGTAGACAAAGTAACACCCAACTAAAAAAGTGTGGGAGTAGGCTTGCAATCAAGCATGTCACAAGCATACTTCTAATGGTAAACAAAGATTCCAATAAAGAACAAAATAATTTGGAAACCAAGAAAATAGTGTAAGAGACCAAAATCAGTCATCTCAAACTGTTCCATTAATGCTTACTAAACATCTTGAATCATAGAGGATGAACTACTTGTGAGAAGAAGGTCATCAACATATAACATAAGGATCAAAACCTTAGCCTCAAGACGCTGAATGTAGACTATAGGATTGGAATGGCAATGTGTGAAGCTTGTAGAAAGTAGAAAGGAGTCCATTTTCTCATACCATGCCCAAGGGACCTATTTGAGATCATAAAATGAGCATCAAAGTCTACAAAACAAAGAGGAATCCTGCACAAATCCCTAAGGCTACTCCATGTAAATCTCCTCAATAAGATCACTGTGCAAAAATGCACTCTTCACATCCATTTGAAAAATGGGCCATCTCTATGAAGCTTCAAGGGATAAGACAAGGTGAATAGAATTCATCTTGCTGGTAGGGGCAAATGTTTCAATGTAATCAATACCCTCAACATGTGAAAAACCCTTTGCAACAAGATGTGCCTTATGCTTATCAATAGAACCATAAATAACAAACTTAGTATGATACAACCATTTTCATTGCACTAACTTTTATCCCTTAGGAAGAGAACAAAGATCCCAAGTATGATTCTTCATTGAAGAAGAATAATCCTTCATTGCACTATCCCACACATAATGTCCTGTCACTACTACAAATGTTTAAGGATCATCACAAATAGCATGACCGAGAAGACCAGGAGCTGCAGTATAAGATCAAGTGTGACAAGAAGTGGAAGGGTCACCAGCTAGAGAGCCTATAGCCTCAACTATAGCTCAAGCCCATTTAGACATCTAGGGAGGATCCTATGGTGGAGGTAAGTGAGGATCACCAAGATCATCTAAAAAAGAGACTTGAAAGGATGAGGGAGTAGTTGTAAGTGAAGTAGGCTCTAGAGATAGGGTATCTACTACAGGAAGGCACTCATCAAACTGAACATCCTATCTAAATAGAACCTCTCTAGAGTCAAGATCAAACAACCTGTAGGCCTTAACATCCTTGCAATAGCCAACAAAAAAGAGGTGTTGGCTCTTTCGCTCCATTGCTCTCCTCTGAGCATCAGGTACCAATGCCCATGCTTGCCTACCAAAAACTCAGAATGTAGATACATAAGGGTTGACATGAGACTGAGCCTCCTTAGGAGTCATATGTCAAACAACCTTATAAGGCATTTGATTTTGAATATAGTTGGCACAATTGACAGCCTCTACCCAAAAGGAAAAATCCATGGGTCTAGACTAAATCATACAATTAGCCATCTCTCAAAGTGTTCTATTTTACTCTCTGCCACACCATTCTACTAAGGGGTGTAGGGCACTAACAAATGATGCTAAAGGCCATGTTTAGAGAAAAAATCCTTGAAAGCTTGGTTCATATACTCACCCCCATGGTTTGTGCATATCTGCCAAATAGAAAGACTAGACTACTTCTCTACAAATGTCTTAAAGACTTGAAAGGAATCAAAGACATTAGACTTGTACTTCAAAAAGTGCACCCATGTACATCTAGAGAAGTCATTAATGAAAGTAATCACATAGCTAGCACTGAGAAAAGGAGTACGAAATGATATGAGGTCACTATGAATCAACTCCAATGGTGCCAAAGCACAAGTGGCTCATCCATGTGGAAAAGGATCCCTATGTTGTTTGCCAAGAGCACAACCTTGACAAACACCATCTATGCAGGAAATCTAGGGAAGCCAAAGAACAAGTGCTTTTGTGCTCATCTATTGAAAATATTTGTAATTGAAATGGCCAAAATGCTCATGCCAAAGTCTTCTTACTAAGTCGGCATGTGCTACAAGACAGTAACTTGTGTTATCAGAAGACTCAAATCCATCAAATCTATAGAGGTGAGATGTAGACTCAACATTCCCAATAGCCACAATCAACTCAAAATCAAGTAAGTCTTGAATGATCACATCATGTCATGAGAACTCAACTGTCTTACCAGAGTCAGAGTGACAAATCTGATATATAGACAATAGGTTCATCAAGATGTCAAGGACAAAAGAAACATCTTGAAGAGAACCCCTAGTGAATGCAACAGAACTAGAACCCATGACTGAAAGATGTGATGAGTTCCCAACAACAATCTATGAAGTAGTAAAAGAAGCAAGTGAGGTGACCAACTGTTGAGTATTTTTCATATTGTGAGAGGCACTGTAATAAAGAATCTAGGTAGGGCCAGAATTCATAGCTCATGTAGTAAGAGCATGACCTTTCCCTACAAGGTGGATGTAGACTTAGGAGCTGAAATGTGATGCTCCTACATGGCTTCCTCTAAAGCCTCCAAACATTTCCAACACCTAGAAATGGGATGTGCATCCTTTCCACAAAAACTGTAGGTCTCAACTAATTTCTTCTTAGTCTTGGAGGTTGACTCAGTAGACATCAAAGTAAATTTACCCTTGGAAGGGTTAGCTAGAGGTTTGGAATCAGTTTTTGGTATATTATTCTTTGGTTTGGCTTTCTGTTTTGGTTTCCCCTAAGAATTTTGAGCAACTAATGCTTGGGTGGAAGAGCCAAAGGAAACCACCTATTGGATCTTTGCCTATTCCCATGTCAACTAATCACAAAATGTTTCAAAAGATGGCATTTGATGTCTATTACCCAAGGCATCCATAGTGGAGTAGAGAGTGGAAGAAAAGATCTCATACTATCCTTGTAACTTTGAGAGTATCAAAAAGATACACTCATCATCTTTTCTTTTTCCCACATCCCTACAAAATTGTACATATAGATTTGAACTTCATCAAGAAGTCCTCAATGGTGGGGAAGTTGGTAGGTGTCAAAGAAGTCAACTCTACATCAAGCTCTAGTGCTTGGAACTCATTCACTATGCCAAAAAGTCATGAAACTTGGTCCAAATAGCTTGGGGAGTGGTCAAACCATCTAGGTGAAATAGTAGATTGTCGAAGATATTCAATGCAATCAATCCCATGGCTTCATCGATGTTGTTCCTATGTTGAAGAACCTCAAAAGGGCACTATAGGACAGGTTGATTCTAGTCCAAACATGACCATAAGCCATGTGACATAAGAAGTAGTGTCATGTGTGCTTTCCAAATGTGATAGTTGTGTGGTGTTAGCTTGGCCATAGAGGGGTTCGACATTGAGAGAAGAAGATGGAAGTAGAAGGGTCAATTTTGAAGTAAATTATAGAAAAGTAAATACTCCTCCCCACAACATATAAAGATATCCCTCAAAAACCAAAGAAACAACTATTGGAAGCACAAAAACTGAGAAAACATTTGGATGCTAGATGCAAAGAGGGAGGAAACTGAAGCCTCTACTTTAATACCAAAAATGGGAGCTCAAATACAGTTAGAACAAAATCACACTAGCATCATTGTCTTCATTTGATATCTAGCTTTCTGGTGCTTCTTTCAAATTAAAAAAAAACCTTTATATGCTCAAGTTATGGCAAAAAAATGAACTGCTAATCCAATAACAAGCTCACTAGAAAATTACAGTCATTAAAAAAAAATTGATAGCCATATGGCTATCAATTGACCATTGTTGAAAAAATTTTGGCTACCAGAAAGTGACATCAGTAGCCAAAAAGTGACATCATGTTGTCAAAAAATTACTTTAGCAAGAGGCTTGAGAAGATGACATTAGCATGCTTGATAGTGATGTCAGCCACTGGTTTGGTGATATTAGCAGCTAGAAAATATGTAACAATGACTGAGTGGAGCTCTATGGTGGCAGTGAGGAGACTAGGCAGCTCCACCAACAGTAGCAATGGCTGGGTGGAGTGAAGGTTGCTAAATGGTAGCCTAGTAGTGGTAGTGGGGTGTGGGCTATGTTGCAGCTGCATAGCCGGTGGTGGATGTGCTACAACTGAACATGGGTACCACTCCAACGGCGGTAGGCTAGTTGGAGGGTGGCCATTAGGTGGAGTGGCTCAAGTCGGCTGAAATTTCAAATTTTTAAATATTTTTTGATTTTTTTGTCTGTATAGCCCTCCAAGAGGCAATTTTTTTTTAAGAAGCTATAGTGACCAAAAATAAAAAAATTTTATATAATTTTTAACTATACCGGCCTTGTGAGCACAATGGCAGTGTCTGTTTTTGTCCAAAGTGGACCGAAAAAATGTGCCTCCTCTTGATTGAAGAAAAGACCTCGCAAAAGTGAGGGTTTCCAACTCTAAATTGTGGCTTCAAAGTCTTCAAACCATGAAGTAGTAGGAATGCTCTAATACCATGTAGAAGTTGTGAAAACCAACTTCACAGATCACCAAAAACTCCTACATGCAAATAACCTGCACTAAAGAGAAACCAAAAAAGGAAAAAATAGAGCTTGGAAAATCTCAATGGTGCGAGAGTGAAAATGTATTATAAGTTGTGTAAAATAAAACGTACAAAAGTTCAACATTAGTAGTGAATGAAACCCTAAAGGGAAAGAAAACTAGGTTTGCACATTATAATTAATATACAATATTAATTATATGCACCTAAGAGAAAGCTTAAGTAGACTAGAGTAATACATGATTTAATTAATTAAATCAACATGACGTAATTAATAAGTGTAAATAAGTAATTACTTTAACACTATATGCCACATTGTGCACAAGAATTATAAAGTTTGATGCAAAAGTGTAAGATAAAATATTTAATATATAAATAATATATGTCTTATAAAAACACATTGCAAGGTATAAGCATGGAGTCATGTCATCAAATATACCTAACATAATATATAGTTAAATGGAAATATATCAAGAATAGATCAATTAGATAATGCAAAGTTTGAATAAATCAATTAGATAATGAAAAGTATGGAAATAGACTATATTTTTCATTATACTTCAATTGAAACAAAGTTAACTATAAAACTATATTTTTCAAAAAATATTCATCATAATTAAAGTATTCCTTGTAAGACAAACTACATTGAAAATTGAAATCATTACATAATAAAAATCCATTAAAATGATAAGTATAACTAAGCTAGATTTTTTAATTATAATAATATATATTATTACATCATTGTGCAAAAAAATTAGTTGGTATTATTTATGTGAGGGGCATTAAATTTTAGATACATTTAATATAAATTGATGTGGCCTTGTAATCAAGCATTATCGTGTCAAATAAAAAATAATCCTTTATATTCTGGAGATTGGAAACTTACTATTCAATATGAAATGACACTTGGAAGTGGCATGGAATGATTTTTTTAAAAGCAATCCACTAGAAAGAAATAATAGCTTTCCCAAGACAAAATAAAAATATCATGTTGAGATCTTAAATACTTGGTCAAGATTAAATCATAAATTCCTGAATGTTTCTTACATAATATCATGTTTTCATTTGTTAAATTATTACCATTAAAAATTCATAATTTAGTGCACATAGATAACTTGCCCTCTTTCTCACTAGTTTCTTATATGGCATATGCAAAGCCACATATTTATCATAAGATATGTTCATCCAACACCACATTAAAAATATTTTGTTTCCTACAAATATAGTCAATTTTATATTGAACTAGTGATATCACTTGATTAGTAAGACTATAATATAGTCTAAAACATGGGTCTAGAGTTGAAGGAGAAAAGGTTGCATTGATTGAAGAAAGTTATGGAGCTACAATGGAAGTTTCATAATATTTAGTAGTTGTGGAATTATTTATTTTGATAAAGGAGATACAAATTTACCTAATAATATCTATAATAAGTATATGCAATATGAATTAAATTATCAATATTTAAATATATTCTTAGTTAAAGAAATGAGTTAGCTAACCATTCAAAAATCAAAAGATTAAAACGTAATGAGAAAACATTTAAGAAGAATAACCTTCTTAATCTACCATCCAAAGTTCAAAAGCTTAAATATTAATAGGACAACCTTCCTAGTTCTTTTCCATTGATCCAAAAAATATTATTAAAAAAATAGTTAAATATTAGTTAAGAATTTTGTTTAGAAATGTTAAGATTTAATATTTAGCATTGTCAGTGGGAGGAAAGAGTGTTCGAGAGAGCAACTCTGCTGGTAATTAGAAACTGAGGCAGGTCCAACTTGGAGTTGATGTTGAGAAGATTGTTGTGCAATATTTGCTGCCTCTTAACAACTGTGGCAGCGCCTTGATGATGATGGCAACCCCTTCTCATTCTTCATGGATGCTGCTAATGTTTGCTTTACCTCCCTGCCTCATAATTAACACGATTTATACATATAATTTTTTTTTATGCAAATCAATACGTGGTGTCCACCTGTCCTACTCTCCCGCTGCCACCCCTAAAACACCATGTACCCAGGCATTCCAGCTCACACGGAATTAATTTATTCATAATTGAAGTTTGAAAAGTTAATAAACTGCAGTGTGCCTCAGCTTTTTGCAACAGCTCAACATAAAGGTGCAGCTTAAGCAAATATTCATTTATAAAGGCCAGCTCATGTGGATCCTTTCCATCGACAACTAGTATTGTCAAATACCTAATGTGTGGAAGAGTGATTGTTTTGTACTAGTTTATCATGGAAGAACTTAAATAAAACAAGTGCCATCTAGTGATTAAGTACTTGTCTATAGTTATTAATTAATTATTGCTTTAATTTTATAAATAAAATAAAACACTTATTTTAGGCAAAAGTCTACAATACAATGGTAATTTGTGAGCTGTGGGCGGTCTTGGGTTCCGTTTATTATAAATGTGTATATATATATATATATAGAGAGAGAGAGAGAAATCGTTAAAAGGTAAAACACTCATTTATTTAAAATTATAAGACTACATCAAAATAAAAATTATAATGGTAACTTGTGAACCGTGGGAGGTCTTGGGTTCCATTTATTATATATATATATATATATATATATATATATATATATATATATATATATATATATATATATATATAGAGAGAGAGAGAGAGAGAGTAATTTATTTAAAATTATAAGACTATATCAAAATAAAAATGATAAAAATAAATATATATTTATATTATAAGATTTTATATATTATATTAAATAAAATTAAATAAAATTAAAATAATGTATGATATAAATTCTATATGTTTATATCAAATTTATTAATTAAAATATATGTGTGTGTGTGTGTACACACACATACATACATATATATATACATATATGTACATATGTATATATATGTACATATATGTACATATGTACATATGTGTGTGTATATATATATATGTACATACACACACATATGTACATATGTACATATATGTACATATATATACATATGTACATATATGTATATATATATATAAATATATAATAGTTTTAAAATTTATTTTATACTAAAATATTAAATCTTACTTGATCAATACTTGAATTCTAAAAATCTAAGTTATAATAATATATTATTATAATATATAAGACTCAAATGTCTTTAACCATTCAAATGAATAACAAATAATTTTCAAATTTTATAAAGTTAAAAATCTTTCATTTATTGTAAATGCATTTTCACAATCCATAGAACTAACAGTGCAATTTCTAGATTTAGATTGTGTGAGTATTTTTTAAGCCAATGTTTGGGGTCACACTCTGTGAACCATCATCAGGGCAATAATAGAGTAGTAAGGAGTTGAGAAGTGTGTGTGTGTGTGTGTGTGTGTGTGTGTGTGTGTGTGTATAATTTACTTATTATTCCCATTTTTTCAATGAATTCTATTTATTATTTCTTTGTTTGTATGTAAGTATATATATTTTTTGAAATTTTATTTCTAGCTTTCTTATTTTCTTTCAAGTGATTATTTTTCTTTTATATATATAAGAAAAATATAAATATATAAGAAAAATAATCACTTGAAAGAATATATATATATATATATATATATATATGGTTTTAAAATTATTTTGTTATTTTTTCATTATTATATTTATATATATATATTATCTTTTATTTTTTATCATATTTTTTATTCATATATTTATATTTCATTATACTTTTATATTTATATTATTTATTTTTACTTATATTTTTATATATTATTGTGTTGGTTGTGTTTTGGCTTGGTATTAGGATTGTAGGTATTATTTTTATTTTTAATTTTGCTATTTTCTTTATTTTTATTATGATGTTCCTTTCTCATTCTATGGTCCTTGGCCCTCCTAGCCTTTCTTTCATATTTTTCATCTTTTTTCTCCTCTCTTCAGTTTTTGCCTTGTACCTATCCCTCTCTCCCTCCTTCCCTCTATTCTTTTTAAGTCTCCTCCATCTCTGCAACCTACACACTTCTCAAATCCTTACTACTCTATTATTACCCTGATGATGGTTCATAGAGTGTGACCCGAAATGTTGGCTTAAAAAATACTCACACAATCTAAATCCAAAAATTGCACAGTTATCTTTCATTTATACTATATAAAAGAAATATGATTTCTATCACTTTTTAAAGTTTGTGTAAATATTAATAACTAAAGAATAAATTTTACCTCTTATACATCTATAACATGTAAAATTATTAACATTGTGCCCATCTCTAATATCTTCATGTCATTTAGTTAGAAAAGGATAGAGAAGACTTAAGTGCAAGAAATTTTCCATCATGTTAAAATAGATCGGTTTATATAGTTACAACAAAATAAAATTTGACAAGTCATTATTTATCCATATTAGCATGTAAGGACTACATTCTATTGTTAATGTATAACATTTAGTAGTAGAAGTTGTACATTTCTAGTAATATCATGTTGTTGAAATGAAAATGAGGCCTAACTAGAAACAATTTAATTACATCAAAAATTATATTTCATATTACTATCACTTTTGTCAACGCCACATTATAAACCGGCTCGTTTTCACAACACGTGCGCTGGAAGTGGTCCTCAAATTTGAAAAGATGGTGGGCCGAGCTGACACTTCTCTGCAGTAGTCTCTGCAGACGTATGCTTCTTTGCAGTCTTTCAAAATGTATGTGAATGGGCGGAAGTAACATTACTGATGGAGTTGGCGATGGAGTTAACTAGTGCATTTTTGTTGGTGCATTTATGTGGCTATTTAGCCAGTGCCTATGTGCAGTGGCAACATTATAATTTATCTGGTAAATGGAAGCTAATATAAATATAATTTATCTCATAAATGGAAGCTAATACAAATTGTCCATCTCTAAGTCCCAGCCATACCATTATGAAAGCTAATCAAAATTGTTTATTTTTTATGTGGTTTTAGGGATTTTATTAGTTTTATTTTAAGATTTACTTTCATGTTTAAAATTATAAATAATATTTTTAAATTTGAATATTTAAAAAAAAATCTTAAATAACTTTAAAATAAAGAATATTAAAATAATTCTTAAGGAATTATAAAATGTTAGAAACTTCATTAAATTAGAAAAAATTTATATCTATAATAATATTTTGAATTATAATTTAATCAAAATCTTGTACAAATTTGAATTATTATTCATTTATTATTTTTATTACAACTATATAGATTGATTTAAATTATTAAAAATTATATTATATAAATAATAAATTAATATATTGTAACTATATTATTTATTTCATTCAATATTCTAATATTATTTATTTTATATAAATTTTTTTTAAATGCATATATATATATATATATATAATGAAAATTATTATCTCTTTTATGTTTCTTATTTCTTCTTAATAAAATTTTACCCCTTTTTAATTTTATAATCTTTACCTTATACAAATGTGTATCTACAAAGGATATAGATTATCATTGATTTAATTTTTATTATGAGATATAAGAATTATTTAAATATTTAGCATAAACACATTTTATAATGTCCCAAGTCTATATATCCAAGACTAGCTCACAATTCCCTATTCATGTTGTGTTGTAGACTCTTTGCCTATCATTTAATACTTATTTTAAAAAAAAACAAAATAATAATTGTTTTTTTATATAAAAAAAAATAGAAATGTAAGTTTGTTTTATATTACATTCACTCTGCAATTTTTTTTTTCCAGAAAAGTTAATCTTTCATTGTCAAATAGAATTTATAGCATTATAGTATTATAAGTAATATTAGTCTATAAACTTAGATTTAAAAAATATATTAATTATTTTTAATATTACAAAGGAATAAAATAATCAAGCTAACTAATATCAACCTATAATTTTATTGTGACTATGCATCCATCTAAATCTTATAAAAGAAAATTGTTTTGAAATAAATTAAAGTTCTAAGTGGTTGGGTGCAAATATGTTGCACATCGTCTACAGTGCAACATATTTGCACTCAATCATTGCCCGTCTCTATGCCTGTGTCCAGACTGTACTGTCCTTTGCTGAGAGGGAAAAAAATAAGTTTCTATTCCATGCAAGATAATTTTATTCATTTCAAATTACAATGATCAATAACTCATCAAAGTGATTACTTTATTCTTTTCAAACGATTTTTATATATTTTAATAGCACTATTAATTAATTCTTTTTAAAATTAAACCTTTTTATATATATTATATGTTAGGGTTTAGTTTAATTCTAGAATGATATATAATATTTTTTTATGTGAATATTTAAAATGATATGTACGAAGACATTTTCTTTTAATATTAAATAATTACAATATAAATAATATTAAAATAATCAATGTATTAGGAAAAAATAGTTTTTAGATTATATACACTAAATTATAATTATAATTTGATGATAATTTTAAATTTTATTTATACTTTTATATATTCAAATAATTATATTAGAGATATTTATTATAACAAGTAATACACCTAAAATTTGGAATGATAAATTTAAGAAATGATTTCTAATTGATTATTAAAAATCATGAAATATTTATAATACTTTTTATTTTGATATGCACAATAATACTTACAATTTAACTTACGAAATATGTAAACTTAAATTTATAAAAATATATTAATTTTTTAATAATATTATATAGTAAATCATTTAAGTAAGCTAAGAACTTACTATTAAATAAATTGTTCAAAAGTAAATAGAATATATTGTTACTTTATATTGAAAAAAAAATATTATTTTTAATTATAATTTAAGCCAACATTTCTATATTATTTTGTAATAAAATTTACTATAAATTTATTAAATGTTAAATACATAATATTATATAGTAATCAATTTAAGTAAATTAAGGACTTATTATTTTATAAATTATTTAAGATTAAATAAAATATATTTCTACTATCAAATCTAAATATTCAAAAAAAATTATTATATAATTTTTATGTAGATAATTTAAAATGATGTTAAAAAAATTATTAATATCAATATTTGTATTGTTTTTAATTTTTTAATTAAATAAAATAATTTTAAATTATTAAAAATAAATATTGAATTAATATAAATTAAAAATTATATCTATGTACAAATATTAAATATTATAATTTAATGTTTATGTACAAAAGTAAATAGTGGCAGGTAAAGACATTATAGTGTTAGACTCCAATGCGAGTACAAGGCAATATCTGGAAAAAAAAAATTAGACATGACTTACCACAGTGCCTTAGTTGCAATGAGCCACTCCCCCAATACTAGCAGGGAACCATTAGTATTAATTTTAAATAATTTATTTAACAATAAGTTCTTAGATTACTTAAATTTATTACTATATAGTATTATAAAAATTAATTAATTTTTCAAAATTTAAGTTATAAATTAAATTTTGAGTATTATTATGCATATCATATTATCTCTTTAAATAAAAAGTATTACAATTTGACTTAAATCAAATCAATACAAGATTTTGATTAAATTATAATTCAAAATATTATTATAGATATAAACATTTTCTAATTTACTGAAGTTTCCAATATTTTATAATTCTTTAAAAATTATTTTAGTATTCTTGATGATGAGGGGGAGGAAATAAAATTTGATGCTTCTTTTATATGAACATGATCCTCGAAATTCTAAATTTCACTATCCACATGATCTCAATATTTCTAAAATTCATTTTAGGCCCACCATATCAACTTAAGATTTTTTATTTTCTCAAGAGTCACCGAATATTATGTAAGGGTCATCTATGTTAAATAAGAATGATAAAAATAAGGGAAAGCACAGAAAAAGATAGACATTGGAATCTTGTTTGCGAGAGTTAGCTCAAACCGACGACTTTGACAAATTAATAACTACAAGCTTGAAATTGGCACACACTATGTATTTATAAATTGAACTCTAATATATTAAACTACTTTAATATATATTTATATTAGCTTCCATTTACCAGATAAATTATAATGCTGCCACTGCACGCACATGTATTCATAAATCAAAGCACGTTAATATTGTTAAATGTACAGAAGAAAAGATGGACAGAGTGCACGGAGTACGAGCATGCTACAGAATGGGCACGAAACTTATTTCATGTCAGCGAAGGACAGTGCAGTCAGTCGACGGACGGGCAGGGAAAATGGGCAGCGGCTCGGTGCAAATATGTTGCACCGTAGCCGGTGCGGCACCGGCTACAGTGCAACTTATTTGCACCTAGCCGCTGCCCCAACTTCTGCACGGATGCCCGTCTGTAAAATGACAATGCTACAGTGTCCTTTCTTACGGACTGACAATTTTTAAGTGAATTCATATTTTCAAATATACTTTGACGCAACGTATTGTAAAATATTTTCACTCAATTATTATGACTAATGGGAAACCATTTTCAAATTATGGCCAACACTTTAATGAAACCATTTTAATGTTTAGTTTAATGTGTAAAATTATAAATAATACTTTTCATTTATATATAATTTAGTTAAATTTTACAAAATTTAAAAATAAATATGTTAAAATAATTTCTATCTATGTTTTATATTAAAATTATCATTAAATGAGACAAATTTAATTTAACCAAATATCTATAATAATATTTTTAATTGTAATTAGACCTATATTTTCTATACTAATAGTTACATTAAAATGTATTACATAATTTTGTTTGAAAATAAAAAGTTTAAGAAAATGTTTTGATTTAAAAAATTTATTATTATTTAATTTATTAAATATATAAATTGTAATTTTTTAATACTATGTAATATTAGTTGAAGTATTTAAATTCATGTAATAGAACTATAGACAACTTTTTAAATTTTCTTATACTTTTTATTTTTGAAACATATCAATCTCTCATAATTAAAAACTGTATTAAAGAAGTTAAATTAGTTAATATAAAATCATTCTTAATTTTTTTTTTAAATTTAATTTTGAGCTATAATTTTAAAAAAAATTATAATATTTTATAACAACTTAGTTTATATTTTATATAAATATATAAATATATTCATTCATCTTTTTTTTTTAACATTATCTTATTTGACATTTTATCATAATTGACTTAATAATAATTTTCTTTTAATAAACATTTATAAAATAAAATATTGATAAAAACTATCAAATTAGAAAAATAAAATGTACCTTTAAAAAAGTTGTCTATTAGTTCTATTACATGAATTCAAATACTTAAACTAATATTACATAGTATTAAAAATTTACAATTTATATATTTTATAAATTAAAATTTTAATTTAGTTATATAAAAAAAATCATAATTCTCTTTTAATAAACATTTATAAAATAAAATATTGATAAAACTATTAAATTAGAAAAATTAAATGTACCTTTAAATTATATTTAAACTTTACCAATTTAATATATAATTTCAAACTTAAATTTACTTAGAAAAATATTATAACACTAATTTCTTAAAAAATTATAATATTGGTTCTCTCAGACATTCTTCTCACAACCCAATTACAAATATGACTCAACCCAATTACAAATATGGCTCTTCAATATTTTAGAGGTAGAATTGGTTCTCTTGGACATTTTCTCACAACCCAATTAGAAATATGACTCTTCAATATTTGAGAGGTAGAATTGGTTCTCTAAGACATTCTTCTCACAACCCAATTAGAAATATGACACTTCAATACTTATTGACGTGTCATATTTCTATTTGGGTTGTGAGAAGAATGATTTTATATTAACTAATTTATCTTCTTTAATACAATTTTTAATGATAATAATAATAAAAAAATTTAATCAAAATATTTTCTTAAACTTTTTATTTTCAAACAAAATTATGTAATACATTTTAATGTAACTATTAATATATAAAATATAGGTCTAATTACAATTAAAAATATTATTATAGATATTCAGTTGAATTAATTTTGTCCAATTTAATGATAATTTTAATATTTTATGATTATTTTATTTTTAAAAACTCAAAAACAATATTATAATGCATCATTTAAATATTAATTATATATTACCTATTTTAATTAATTAAAAAATTATAAAATAATAATTATAAAGTTATAAATAAATTTTTAATAAAAAATTAATTGTTTTAAAATAGATAGTAATTATTTTAATATATTTTATTTTTAAATTTTGTAAAATTTAAGTAAATTATATATAAATGAAAAGTATTATTTCATTTATATATAATTTTACACATTAAACTAAACATTAAAATGGTTTCGGTAAAGTGTTGGTCATAATTTGAAAATGGTTTCATTAAAGTATTAGTCATAATAATTGTGTGAAAATATTTTATAAGACATTGCATTTGAAAATCGTCAATCCGTAAGAAAGGACACTGGAGCACTGGAAGGGCATCCGTGTAGAAGTTGGGGCATCGGCTAGGTGCAAATAAGTTGTACTGTAGCCGGTGCCGCAAAAGTTGGGGTAGCAGCTAGGTGCAAATAAGTTGGACCATAGCCGGTGCCCATTTTCTTTGCTATTCTGACCAGTATCATCCTTTGTGGTTTGTGGTTTGGTGTAATGTTTGTACTTGTTCATGTATTCTCTGTATGTCATCAAGCTCAATCTTTCTGTAAATACGGGATAACATATATGCATCTCTCCCAAGTGTTAAATAATAGAAATCTTTTATACTTCTATTGAATAAGGATGCATATATGTTACCCTGTGAACAACACCACTGGAGATGGAGTATTAGCTAAAGCCTAAATTAAAAAGTAAAGGATACCAAGCTGGACACCGGAAAAAAACTAAAAACTAATGTTACAGGACTATTATAATTATTAGTCCCTTTCTTTTAAGGCGGGGAATATAGTTTTGGAAGCACTATTTAGTTTTGACCTTGGACTCCGTGCAAAGTGCATAATATATGCTATATACTAAGCTCGACATAAAACTATTTATTAATCTGAATTTTGTGTTGCAAATTTCCAATTTTGTCATTGGCTCATTAAAAATTTTCTCTAGAACTTTTTCATTTTTTTCACATAAAATTCTAAGTGAAGTTTGTGATAAGTGATGCCAGTGGTGGTATGTCATGGCAAGAAGTGAGGAGATATACATCAAGTAATACACATGGCTTTTGGCATGTAATTACTAGCTAATATATGCTTTATATGCAAAATATGTCGAGATGCATTGAGGCATTGAATATTTTTATGTAAAATACGTCAAGATGCATTGAGGTATTGAATTTTTTTACACATTGAATAATTAATTTATTATGGTTAGCATTTGTTTCAATTTATTATTATAATTTTGGAAAGGGTAGTGTTAGTATTAGGATTACGACAAGGTTAGATTTTAGTGTTATATGTTGAATAAATTAATATATAGAGATTTAGGGTTGAATTTATATCATGGTTAAGGATAGCATTAATTTATGTTTTGTTAGGGTTGGGGTAAGGATTAAGGTTAGAGTTAAAATATTATAATTAGGATCATTATTGGGATATTTTATTACATGAGAATTAGTTTTATGGTTATGTTCAGGGTTTTGATCAAGTATATGATAACTTGTTATAGCTAGAGACGAACTATTATTAGGATTTAGGATATGCTTAGGGTTGGGATTAGAGGATTAGCATTTAGGGTTATTGCTCAAATTAGGGTTTAGTTTGGGTTCATAAATTATAATAGGAGTTGGTTATGGTTAAGGTTATTAGTGTTAGGGTAAGGGTAACAAATATAATTAGGGTTTAGGGTATGGTTTATGTTATAGGTCAATGATGAATTTAAGTATAGGGTCATTCTTAATCTAGAGAAATAGATAGGTTTAGGGCTAAGTTTAAAGTTATAGTTTATGTTAGGGCTAGGGTTTGGAGTTATTATTTTTAGGGTTTACATAGGGTTATCTAGTAATAGTTATAATATCTTTTTTTAGTTAAGACCTTTAAAATTAAGAATAGGATTATGTTTATAGTTGGGGTTTACATAATAGTTGGGTCCATGTATGGTTTGGCATACAACTATGAAGAGGTTTATGATTAGGGTTAAGGTGATGCTAAATATTATGGGCATGGTTATAATGTAGGAATGCAGTTTAGATATTTGTTGGAGTTTACAACATGGTCGGGTTTAGAGTATGTGTTTGGATTATGGTTTAAAGTAAGAAATTATTCTTAGTAGGATTAAGAATAGTGTTAAAGTTTAGGATTGATGGCTTCGAATAGGGTACAAGTAAATGTTAGGAAAAAAAAAAAAAAATTACAATTAGGATTATTGTAAAGTTTTCTTGTTAGGATTGAGTATATGGCTATTGTTAGGGTTTATATAATGTTTGGGTCTATAATTTTGCATATTTTGTTAGGTTTGGGATTTTCATTATGGTTCAACTTAGGGTTATTATAATTATTATGCTTAATGTTAGGATCATGATTATGATTAGGGTTTACCTAGGGTTATGGTTATGATTAGAATTATTTTTAGGTTTAGATTAAGTATTATAGTTCTATTATTTAACAATTGTATAATAGATGTGGTTAGGGTTAGGATTTGGGTTAAAGTTTAGATCATGTTTAATGTTAGGATTTACATCATGAATATGGTTAGGGTTAGAGTTAGGATTATTTATGGGATTAGCGTTCTAAATTTGGCTTTAGGGTTAGGGTTAAGGTTAGGATTATGATTAGAGTGAGGTTTTGCAGTTAGGAATAACATCATGAGTAGTAGTCACACCATATGTTTACATTAGATTTTAGTTAGGATTTGTTATGGTTAAAGCTTAAATGAAGTTTCTAATTAGTATTTAAGGTTCTATTATTTATGTCATGATCAATGTTTGAATAAGGTCCTAGGTTAACAGTATAACTTTAGGTTTAGGGTTTGGGTATGGCTAGGGTAAGGGTTAAGATTAAGATTAAGCTTTTAACTTACTATTGAGGTTTACTTCATGATTAAGTTTTGTGTTAGGTTAAATTGGATTAGTGATGTAGTTAGATTTAGCATCAATTTCAGGTTAGAAAAATAATTATGCTTTGCATTAGGGTTAGGGTTAAGTTTATGATTAGGATTATAGTTAAGATTAGGATTTGACTTAGCATTATAGTTAGTGTTAGGATTTAATCCTTAGACTTATGGTTAGTGTTAGATTTTATATTATATTTAGGGTTATGTTTATGATTGATATTTGGATTAGGGTTCATATTAGGCTTGAGTTAGGAAAAATATTATCATTAGGGTTTAGAATTGAGCTTATAGTTAGATTTTGATTTGTTATTAGGTTAGATAAATAGTTAAAGTTAAAATTAGGATTTACATAATGGTTCAGGATAGGGTTTGATGTATGGCTAGAGAGAGGATTAGGATCAATGTAAGACTTTATGGTTGAGGTACTATTTACATAATGTTTTGGGTTTCATTACTGATATTAGTTCAATTTAACACTATGTTTAGGTTAGAGAACTAATTAGCATTAGGTTTACAAATATTTTAAGGGTTAAAGTTAGAGTTTGAATTATGGTTTTTAGAGATAGAATTATTGTTTCATTTATTTTTATTATTATAGTTACTCCTAAATGGTATACCCTAGTCCAAGCTATAAGTATAAATTATAAGCCTTATACTTGAACCCTAACCCCAACCATAATAACAATCTTGATGTAAATTAGCCTAAATCATAGCCACACCATAATTAGCAAACTCATACCCTAACCCTAATAATGATCATAACCCTTAATTTTAAATAGAAATACTAAATCTAAAATCTAATTATATGTGCTAAATCTTAACTCTAATTATAAATTATAAATCCTAATCCTAAACTTAATTATAATCTAAAATTCAGTAGAAATCCTAATCCTAAACCCTAAACCCTAATCTTAAATGTTAAACATAACCCTATATGTAAATCATAATTAGGGTTAATATTTAGGGTTAGGGTAGGATTAACATTTAACATATAAGCTTAAGAATTTTATTTAGAATAAGATAAGGGCTTGGCATTTATGATAAGAGTTAAAATAAATATTTAACATTTAGAATTATGCTTTAGCATTTGAAATTAGGGCTTAGCATTTACAATTTGGGTTTACTATTTAGCACTAATATGTAGATTAAGATTTCGGGTTTAAGGTTTAACATTTTGGATTAGATTTTTACCATTTAGGACTAATGTGAGGATTTAACATTTAAGATAAGGATTAGGCTTAGGATTAATGTTTAACATGATTCAGTATTTTGCATTAGGGTTATGTTTTAACATTTACGATAAAATTTTAGCAATTTTATAATTTATCATTGACAACTATGAATTAGTATTTATAGTTAGGGTTTTTCATTTATAATTATCATTTACAAGAATATATTGTTGTTCTAATTCAAATTGCAATGTAAGTTTAGTATATATTTTTTAGTTATAATAGATATAAATTACTACTCATGCAATGATATAAATTATTTTTCTCCTTATGTACTAATGATATTGATACACTTTCAAAAAAATCATACAAGATTATTAATATAGAAAGAGAGAAATCTTTTATATATATTTATATGTTATTTTTTATTAAAAATAAGATATTGAAAAATATCATCTTGTTACTATATTTTCTTATATTTTGACACAGATTGTTTCCATGCTTATATGTTCAAAATTTTTCCCAAGAATTGAAATTCTATTGGAATGTAGAATTATCTACTCAATTTTTAAAATTGTCAAACATAAATATTTTGATGCTAAGACAAAACACAATTACTTGAATAGATGCATATTTATAAAACACAGAATCCCTTTTTTTTTAAATTGCTGAAAAAATCATTAGATAGAATAGTGGTGAATTGAGTAAGAAAACAAATTCAATTTGTATTCTCATGAACTGCGAGAAAATGTTGTTACACTGCTCAATAAGAATAAATGGTCTGGAGACATCTGGAGAATAAATGGCCCTGAATGGAAGCTTTGCAAGCCACCTGAAAATGACTTTCAAGTTTCACTCAGACTCATTCTCTGCCCTTATTATCATCGAAGCCTATCAAATCAATTATAAGATTATAAGATTATGACTATTTCTATCATGTCCAACAAATCAAACTTTATTCAAAACACCACTTTTAAATAGCAGTTCATGCGCTGCAAAAGTTAGGCTATCTGCGTGTCAATATTTACACTATTAACCAAAAATCAATTTAAAATTCTCGGTAGCGTATCATTGATAGCCATTGAAATGAATCTCTAAATCGCTAGCGGCCTAAAAGTGAGCTTCAAATCAAATTTAAGCACACAACTTAATATTCCTATAGGGAAAAGTAAATAGATTTAGTCAGGATATTCATTTTGCAAGATGAAATATAAAATAAAGACTCAATATAATCTTCCTTTCCAATCAATTCAAACCTGTATGAGGATATGCTCTGGTGCACTTTGTAAACAAATCAATATAATCTCCTTTCGTGATCAAATGGAACCAGTGAGTGAATCTTCTCTAATCAAGAGATTGAAAATGAAATAAAAATGTTAATGAGAGCCAATATATCGGCATCGTGCATTATAATCCCTTCGTATTCATCACTTACGTTATGTTAGAATGGCTTAATGATGATTTGCTGCATGGCATCACCCATATGTTCTGTGGTAGAGACCAATAGACACATTGACACAATTATGTAATGAACTACATCACCCTAAAATAAGTAACGTATATCTTCTATTGCCGCGGTCTTTGTAGTCATTAAATGATTCATTTGGTACTGAGGAAGTTGGAAGAGCTTGCATTGCTATGCTGGCACTTAGGAATGTGGAAGGATTTTGTTTTACACCATTATTTTGGATGACCACCTATAGAGGGATTGATGTCACTGTAGGGTTACATTGTTGACTTATTTTTTGTGAATATGTTTGAAAGAACAAACATGGCAAAACATGGTCAAAGTGGCATATGTTTTTGAAGGTTATAGCATTTATGATAATATTAAATGACAATTATGTTGTTGCATGCAATAAAGTGTGTACTTGGTAAATAACTCACCAAGTGTCAAAAGTGTTTTTGGTTCTGGATGTTTCGACACAGTATCTTGTATTTTTTGCAAAAACATTTTCTTTGCATGGCGCTGTCGGTGGAAGGAATGAATGATGTTCTGTGGTAGGCACAGGATGTTACTATGAATGTTTTTATTATGGATGGCAGTCGAAGACTCTGTTTGTTGTCATGGAAATAGATTTAATGGTGATATTGTTGAAAGTAGTCTTAAAATTAGTATTTTTTGTTTTGGAGCAGTTTTTGTTAATTGACATATTATGAAATGTTTCTTCTCATTTATCTTTACTCATTCACCATTTTTGTTGCATGTCTCTATGCAAGTTTTTTTGTGATAAAGACACTGGGTGGCTGAGATAAAGTAAGCGGCTATGGGAAATAAAAGAACTAGAGGTTTTCTTTGGTAATGCTAAAATAGTTTGTCATTATTCTTTCAAAGGTATGCACATAACAGAGGTTTGATGACTGATTTATTACTCTTCCATGTTGCATTAAAATGGAGGTTCAAAATATTTCTATGAATACAGTTTGACTGTATTACAGTCCTTTTTGTGTAAAAGTTTTTTCCTTCAGTCTCGAATTGAATAAGGGTTTTTTGGAAATTAACCCTAACCGACTTGGCTCAAATTTCTTGAAGTATATATTGTGAAATATGCAGCTTGGTTCAGATTTCTTGAAGTTTATATTGTCAAATATGTTTGAACCAGTATAAAGGAGTTGATGGACCATTTTTTTGTTGGTTTAAAAAATGAAAAACCATCTTTCTGGTTTCGACAGTTTGACAATTCGATTTTGAAGTTTATTCTTTATAAAGGATATCTTACTGATGTAAATACAAAGAGGGCACTGTTGTATAACTGTCCTAATTAGTTCAGTTTGTTTGAAAATTGATTCTCATATGTTTTAAACTGTACAAAATTGCTTCTCTATTTAAGAGAATCCTGAAACTTGTAAAATGAATTTAGTGTGTTCAAAGCAGAGACACAAAACTTATTGAGAAATTTTTAAAGGTTATCTGAAACATTTATTATATTTTTGTCTATATATATAGGTGTGTAACATATAGTTATTGTAGAACAAGATTTAGTGTGCAAAGAACATTAACAATAAGAGAAACATTCACAAACTAAAACTAAATTCACATATAAACTTAGACAAAGAAAGCAAACAAGAAATGCAAACCTCAAAAGAGAAAACACTCCATGCTTCCTTGATTTTGTAGATGTATTCTTTGATGTGAATGTATGCTCAATTGCTTGCCCAATTGCTTCAATGGTGGAGATGGGTAATGGAAAATTGGTAGCCTTGTGAGCTCTCAATTTGGCATTATAAAGTTAAGATTGATGACTTTCGTTCTCAAAATAGCATGGTAACTTTAGCTCAAGGATTGTGATGAAATGGCTTGGGAGGGGATTCAATTTATAGGCCAAGGGGTAGAGGGATGGATGGCTTAGATGCAAGGATGGAGAGATGGTTAAGGAGGGCTAAGATGCACTCAAAGGGGAGCACATGGATTGTGCTTGTTTAGCACCAATGGAAAGGTGACACTTGTCACAAGGAGGATGAGTGTGAGAGGATAGGATAAGGGGTTGGTTAAAAGCATGATGAGGGAGATTGAGTATGGAAGAGGGATGTAAGATTCATGAGTGGGCTTGTAAGAGTCTTTTATGATTTGTAAGAGCACTCATGGCTTGGTGGTTGGGATATTTTGGAGAGGGGACTTTGATTTGTTTTAGGAAAGTCTTAAACTTGTTTAGAGAATGTGACAACATTAGGGGGTGGATTAGGCTTGGGTTTAGGATTAGATTAAGGATGTTAGAAATGTGCAAATGGATGGCATTAATGAGGTTGGGTGAGTTAGTGGCTAAGCTAGGTTAGTATGGGTGGATGGGGTGGATTAGGCTAAACGGAGGATTAGGGATAGGTTAGGGGTTTTTAGATTTGAGAATTTTATTTATCAAATAGATTTATTTAATAAATGAGGATTTTTGGAATTAGATAGAAGAATAGGATTTAATTGATAAATAATAGGTTATTTGATTTATCAATTAAGACTATAGATGATTAATTAAATTAATCAACTAGGGGATGCCAAAGGATTAATTAAATAAGAATTTAATTAATGATGCCTTTAGAGATAACTAAATAGGATTACCAAAGCGGTGTAATCAAATTTAGGTGTAACTGTTGACTATAAAGAGTTGAACCTCAATAAAATTACAGGTTTCTTTCTCCCTATGACAAAATCATTAGAATTTTTGAGAGTTTCTTACTTGGCACAAATCTTGTGTCTCTATTTTTGCAAGTCATTATCTTCTTACTCTTTCATGTTAAATGTTGATTGTTGAGAACAAAATCTTATGCATTCTATTTTTATGAAATGTTAAATTGATATTTGTCACTTGTTCATTAAAAAACTGGTTCTGATTCACCCCCTCTCAGAACTTTAATTACTTTCAACATATGCCTCTCAAAGTAATTACATGGGGGACATGAGTTTATTACAGAGTGTGCTCTTCCAATCCACGAAGTACAGAGTTTGAAATCCAAATGTATTTTTTGGAATACATCCTATGCATAAGGTGGATCCATTTATGTAGTTTTGATTTCGATTTCTATTTTGTCTGCACTATTTTAAATGTTACAGCTTTGTTTTGGATTTATTCCTAATTTTCTTCCCATCTCCCTGTCTAGCGTATATCTGTATATCTGCTTAGAAATAGGGGTTGAGATTGAAATTGGGGTACCATGTCAGATGAAATGGTTATAGCCTCCAACCAAATAGAAATTAATGACTATAAAATATATCACGAGATATTTATTTTTCACTCAAGTTTAGATTCTAGCTGATCAAATTTTCCTTCCAGAGTTGTACATAGTATTTTTTTGACATGAAATCTGCAAGAAAAACTGCATCTAATTTTCAATTGTAAAGGCATAAATACTATTCTCTGATGTGATGACAAATTGAACAGGTATGCAACCCTTCTATTGCAGATTGTCATGTTGTTTACATTGTGTAGCTCATTTACTAGGGGATAATGTTTTTGATTATTGGAATTATTGCAGTTTTATTTTAGGTTTATTAAGTTGGGGATGGAAATATTTTGTATTTCATAATAATTTAAAGGTAGGAGACACCTTTGTTTTTAGGGGGTTTTTATGCTTAAAATCTTCTCAGCTAAGAGTCAAGGACTAAGGAGCATCCTATCCCTATGTTGTTTACATTGTGTAACTCATCTACTAGAGAATAATGTTTTTGATTATTGGGGTTCTATTTTGGGTTCATTAAGTCGGGGATGGAAATATTTTGTATTTCATAATAACTTAAAGGTAGGAGATAGCTTTGTTTTTGAGGGGGTTTTAATGCTTGAAACTTTTTTGACTAAGAGCCAAGGACTAAGGAGCGTCCTATCCCGGCCTCATCCCTTATGATGTCTTCAAGCCTTGCACTCCAAGACTTGATCCCTAGATCAAAAGCCCGTTGACTATAATTAATATTAAAGAATGTTATTAATTGAATCATAAATATGATAACTTTTTCTAATTTTTAATTCAGCCATTGGTATCTATCAATCTTTAATCAAATTATGTACTTAAAGCGAAGCAAGAATTAGTATTATGGCCCAGTCAGCGGTAAAATATCCAAAATCAGTTCATTTGATTTGTTTTATAAAAGTTAGCCAGAATTTCTTTCTTTCTTAGAAGTTTGAAATGAGCGATTGGTAGGCGGGATGTGTATGCATTTTTCAATCAAATTCCTTCAGTAATGCACAATGTCGATTTGACAGGCTCTGAAGTTGTAGCTATACATCATATTCATCACCCTTGATTTGAAATAGATACTAAGATCATAATGACTTTTTATGAATCACTACTTAGATCCGCTACTACTTATAAGGCTACAATGTACCTCTATTCTCTCTTCATATTTATGTTGTCTAGCTTCATTTATGTCAAATCGCAAAAACATTTTTGTTGTCTAGCTTCATGTCAAATTGCCAAAACATTTTTGTTGTCTAGCTTCATGTATATCAACTCTCCACAATGTTTTTCGGTTTCTTGTTTCTGTTCTTTAAAAGTAGTTATAAAAATATAGATTCTTCCCATTCCTGTAGAACTAACATTAAATCCCTTGTAGATGAACTAAAACATGAAAATAAAGGTATTCAAGATAGAATTGAGATAAATGGCTTTTGTAATATTATGCTTTGCAAGTTTATTGGGTCTTTCGTGTGGGAAAAATAAAGTGACTACTTTTCACTCGGCAAGATAGAGCTTGAACTTGAAACTATTGGCTTTCCTGAAACCTATTTGTGAATCATTTCATTTACGAACATGACTTGAACATTTAGAATTGTTTCTTATTAGTCCCTATCGTTATCGTTAGGTAGGAGACTATAGTTTTCACTTGTTATAGTATCATGTGTAAAAATCTTGCTCAAAACTGGCCCTTTTTTTCGTAGTAGTCTTTTTTTCCAGTGAAATTTTATGAAAATTGTAGGGGACATTACAAGTAGCATTCTGTTAAGCAATTTTTTTACTTTTCTTAAATACATTGGTGAATTCCACCAGTTTTATCGCCACTTTCACACATTTCAAATGTATTCTTCTCAAACCATTAGTGGCACTTCCAAAACAGTTCACCTATCATGCTTTTCCTTCCACATGTTGTTGTACATGTTAAATATCTTTCCATATTCCTTTCTTCAGAATATCTGAACACGCCTTTGTAATGGGGAATTTGAGAAAGAATTGATTTTGTGCTTTTACAGGCTTTAACATGAAGGGCAAAGGGCTCTTTTTCATATTGGTAATTTTGATGGAAGGTGGATTTTTTCTACCTCTGCTTTATGTTTCAATTTTTAAATTTTTTTATTATTATTCATAGACATCTTCTTTGTTCTACAGTGGTTATCATGTTACCCTCTTATGCAGCTAGTGCTCAAAAACTTTCCCAATTGATCGCCCTCTCACCAGGTGAAGATTCTTAGCTTTAAAATTTTATTATATATGCTTTGACATCTATTATAAAAAAAATTGAGGTCTTATCATGATCTTGGTTTCTCCAAGAATTATATTATAACAATCAACATCTAGTACAAGTACTCGTAGAAACGAAGAATTATATTATAACAATCAAAATCTGGTACAAGTATTCATAGAAAGTTTGAGTTAATGTATCTTAGGAGATATTTATGAGAGATTTGTTGATTTTAAGGAAGGTTTTTAAAACTTTTGATATAAGATTACTTTTATGTCATTTTCCATTTAAATTTTAAACATCTAAATCAACATTTTACATTTTACAGGCGTAAGAATTTGAGCTAATTGTTGCACTATCCACTTTCTAAAGTGGTTCAAAAGCTCATGTGGAGCCTCACCACTTGTCCCTCACACCAATCCTTAAGTTGCCCCTCACAAATCCCCTGGGTCGTGAGATTTTCTGGGAACCTTAAAATATTCAGAGGAATCCAAGCAGCAGAGGCGTCTTTAATGGAATATCATTGGAGAGGAAGGTTTATGTGATGATGGTGGCTGAAAGAAAGGCATTCTGCATTGATTTCATGTCAGTATATTCGTTCTCTACTTTTACCTACTCTTTGCCGTATTCGGTCTTTATTTGTGGGATGACAATCACACTTTCAAGTCCCAGAAGTTTCAGATGCTATACTTCCAAAAACCTGAGTAGACCACAGGCAAAACAGGTGCATTGTTTGACAGAAATACCCACGTAGAGCAAATACAAAAGAAGATAAATGGTTAAAAAGAGTGTGTCAAAATGATTTGGTCACATGGACTGCAAGATTGTAGAGTGAATGGTCCAATGTTTAGCAGTCTCATTCTCCCATGGGGATGGGTTGGCATCCTATAATCCATCCTAGGGATAAGGTTACGGTAGATTAGTGATTCAGACTATATAGAAGATATAATATTTAAAAGTATTTTTCATATTTTTAAAAAGTTTTTTTATATCTTTTTGTTTGGTCTTTTGAAAGTTTTCTATTCAAAATTTCAAGCCAAAACTATAATCAGTTCCTAAAATTGGACAACCTTTGGCTTGCTGTTTTAGGGACTGAAACTAGATTTTTAGTTTCTTTCCAACAATGTAAACAGTTTCAAATTCTGGATTCTAGGTCAAAAGTTATGGCTCCACAAGTTTTGAATAGTTTAGTTTAATTTTGTTGTTTTTTATTTTAGCTACATAAATATTTCAAATTTATGGCTATGGTGGTTGTTGATATGCCATCATTGTATATATTCTTTCATTTTTAATGAATAAGATGGCTTTGTTTTGCATACAACTCTTCCAAGTTTTGCAAGATTTTCCATAACTTAAACATTAGTATCATAGGTAATTGATTCACCAAATATCATTTTGCAGCCCACTTCCTCAATTCAGATCATTGGCATCAAAGCAGGAATGCTCCTATATGCCAACTAACACAAGAACTTCCTATCAAAGACTAGGATTGGCTACAAAAAATTTGTCAGAATACTTTCCTTTGTGACACACAAAACCAAAGATGTCAGAAAATTTGGTAGACTTTGTGAAGAAGATGGTGGAAGAGGCTTTGGCCAGACAGTGAGAAGATATGACGAGTAAGTTTTCAGAAATTTTGAAAACCCAACAAGTGCCAAATTCAGTAGCACCATTCCATGGGAACACTCCTTTAAAGTACAACTGAATTTCGATATCCCATATTTTGAAGGAAAAGTTGATGCTAATGTTGTTGATAATTGTTTATCCAAGTTAGAACGATACTTCTCTATAAACAATTTTTCTGATGTGGAAAAGATAATATTTACCCTCTTGAAAGTTGAAATCCATGTCAAACTAGCATAGGAAATCAAAGTATTGAATAAAGAAAGTTAAGTGGGAGAAAAGCTAAAAATACTCTCTGATAACAAACCTAATTGGGGAGAACTATTGGAATACATAAAAAAAGCATACTTGCCTAAAGATCTACATGAATAGAAATATATAGAATGGCAATTGCTTTGACAAAAGAGGGACCAATATATGCAAGATTACACTAATACATTCCACGCACTCTCTACAAGACTTGGTATAGAATATTTAGAGAAGCATCAAATTCTGAAATATCATAGTGGGCTTTATAGATACATTCAAAATAAAATGGAATTCTTGAATATTGAAACATTGGCAACTGCTTACATATATGCTACAAAAATTGAGTTAAGACAAAAGGGAAAAAGGGATTACTTTTCAAATAATAAGACAAGGAGTGAAGGAAATTATAAATTTGGAGGAAAACCAATGGGGAAGGACCCTCTCTCAAATCCACCCAAGAATACCTGGTGGGCTACCAAAAAGACACAAATAGATACGGGCACGTGGTGTGAAATACATAAGAGTCCAACTCATAACACAAAGGGCTGTCAAAGAATTAAGAACTTGATGACAAAAATATGAGGAGAGGAAGCTGAGCCTAAATCCACACCACTAGAAACTCCTGAAAATGATTTAGTAATAGAAGAAAACCCATATGCCATAGTTGGAATAGTGAAAGTAGTTCCACAAGAAGATGAAGAGAGATTGTTCCATCACAAATGTGGGTTGATGGAAAGCCTCTATAGTTTATTATTAATAGTGGTAGCCAAAAGAAATTAATGTCTATGGAGATAGCCAAGAGATTAAGTTTTAAAATGACAAGACACCTACAACCATACTCTATGGGATAGGTTAATGATGGAAAGGACATTTAGATAAATCAGCAATGTTTCCTATCATACTCAATCAAACTATTCAAGGATGAAGTAATCTGTAATGTAGCACCTTTAGATGTATGTGATGTTTTGCTGGGAAAACCATACATGTATCAAAGGCATGGGGTGTATGAATCTAGACCACGTAGTGTCACAATCAAGCTTGGTGAAAAGAGATATCAAATAACGAAGGTATGCCCAACTCAAGTTGCTTCTTTGGTTAGTGCTAAACAATGTAAACTTTAAATTGCTCAAAATAGAAATTTTGTACTCCTCATGATTCATTCTAAGAAAAAATAATCAGTTGTCCTTAACACACATACTAAAGTGGCCACCATAGTAGACTAGAAAAAGGAGATGGATAAAATCTTAGAAGCATACCATAGTGTGTTTAAATGACCAGCATGGGTCCCAACACACTACCAAGTCAAGAATTTTATTGATCTAGTTCTAGGAACACTATTGTCACATGCACCAATATATAGGAGATCAGTTTTGGAAAATGATGAAATTAAGAGATAGATTTAGGAATTGATTGAAAAGGGACATTTCAGGCCAAGTGCTTCACCTTGTGGCAACCCTATTATTTTGGCAATAAAGAAAGATGGGACACGGAGACTTTGTATTGATTATAGGACACTTAACAAAATTACTATGAAAAATAGATATCCAATTCCTTGAATTGATGACCTTTTGGATTAATTTAAAGGGGCTAAGTTCTTTACAAAAATTGACTTGAAATCTAGATATCACCAAATACCAATTGATCTAGTGGATGTATGGAAGACTGCATGCAAGTCCAAGGAAGGTTTGTTTTGAATGGTTGGTAGTTTGCAGTAACATAAACTCTATGCCAACATAGAAAAATGTTCTTTTGGTATGCAAAGCATCCTGTACTTAGGGTACATCATTGATCATGAGGGTCTTCATGTGGATCCTACAAAGATACAAATTATGAGAGATTGGCCACCTAAAAATTTCATAGAACTTTGTAGTTTGTTGGGTTTAGCCAACTTCTATCATAGATTTGTATTTGGTTTTTTACATTTATCATGGCCTCTTAATCAATCACTCAACTTAATATTTTGGCGGACAAAGGACAAACAAAAAGCATTTGAGGAATTAAAACTCAAACTATGTTTAGCCCTAGTATTGGTCCTTCCAAATTTACAACAGTCATTTGAAATAGAAATAGATGCATCAAATTATGCTCTTGGTGTTGTACTCATGCAACATGGGCATCCCGTTGCATATCATAGTGAGACATTTTTTGAAATAGTTCGAAGGTACCCAACCTATGACAAGGAGTTGTATGCCATTGTTTAGGCCTGTAAATAGTGGAAGCACTATATTTTGGGAAAGGAAACTGTTATACATATAGATCATAAACCTCTGCAACTCTTGCAAATAGAAGGGAAGTTGTAGAATGATAGGCATCAGCGGTGGTCAATTTATTTGCAAAAACTTCACATCAACATTTTTCATAAAAAGGGCAGCGCTAATAAAGTAGAAGATTGTTTGAGTAGGCATCCAATCATAGGTTTGACAATAGTGTTGGACTCCTATGGCCATCAAACAAAAATTTGGGCTCAACTATATGGTAAGGATCCTAATTTTTGTAACATTTATAATGCAGTCTTAGAAGGGAAGAATGTTCTTAAATTTTATAGACAAGATGGGTTACTTTGTCATATTGGTCACGTATGTGTCCCCAGTGAAGAAAGAAAGAAACTGATATGGGAAGCACACTATAGCCGGGTGGCAGGACATTTTGGTAGTGGTAAGACTACTACAATTCTCAATAAGTATCTCTACTAGGCAAAAATGAAAAATGATTTCAGTAGAGGAGACTGCTAAGTTATATTTTGAACATGTTTGGGTTCACATTGGGTTGCCAAAATTTTTATTATTTTAGACAGGGATAGCAGGTTCCTCAGTAATTTTTGGTCTTCATTATGGGCTAGAATGGACACTAAGTTGACAAAGTCTACAACATTCCATCCTCAAATGGATGACAAAATAGTGGTAGTCAATAGAATGAGTATCCATATCCTTCAAATGTATCTCTCATAAAACCCACATACATCGGATTAGAGCTTGCCTTGTGTGCAACATAGCTATAATCATGTACTCCACACTACTATAGCACATAGTCTATTTGAGGTTTGTCTTGGATATCAACCATTGGCACCTATAGATGTACCACTACCCATCTTGCAATCTACTAAGCCACTCAATACTAAAAGGGAGTAGATAAAGCAGACAAATTTATTGAAAAGATCAAATAGTTACAACAAGCTCATGATATTTTAGAATAGAGCAACAAGAAGTATAAGGAAAGACATGATCAACATAGAACTCCCGATCATTTCTAGATTGGTGAGAAGGTATGGCTACATCTTTTGTAGGAGTTCCTCCAAGGACCTTATAGAAAGCTTTTCGATATTCGGTGTGAGCCTTATACCATTAAGAAACAAATTGGTGAGAATACTTTTGAACTTGATCTGCCACAGTTTTTGGGATTACATCTAGTTTTTAATGTGGAACTCTTGCAACCCTATTTTCCTTCATTGTTGGACATCTCTCAAGTTGCTAAACATATTCAAGCTACAGAGTTGAATCCATCCACTACTACACCATTACATTGCGATCATGTCATTGAAGTCATGCTGAAATGTTTGAGATATCAAATTTTTTTTCTTTTTATAGGGTGGTTTGAGTTAGTCAATTCTCTCATCAAGGAAAATGGTTAACCAAGGAATAGATTGCAGCACAATTCCCTCATGTACTATAGAAGATTGATGCAATGGGGTGACTTTCCTCTTAAGGGGAGAGGAATGATCTAGATTATATAGAAGATCTAATTTTTAAAAGTATTTGTCATATTTTTTTAAAGTTTCTCCATATCTTTTTGTTTGGCCTTTTCAGAGGTCTTCTGCCTAAAATTTCAAGCTAAAATTGTAATTGGTCCTTAAAACTTAGCAGCCATAGGCTCACTATTTTAGGGACTAAAACTAGATTTTTAGTTCTTCTTTCCAATGTCATAAATGGTTTTGAATTTTGAGCTCTAGGTCAAAAGTTATGGCCCCAACAAGTTGGGTAATGAGACATCTAGTTTTGAATAGTTTAGTTTAATTATTTTATTTTCTATTTTAGCCACATAAACATTTTGAATTCATGGTTATGGTGGCTGTTGATATTCGATCATTGTATATATTCTTTCATTTTCAATGAATAAGATGGCTTTTGGTTTGCATACAACTCTTTCAAGTTTTGCAAGATTTTCTAGAAATAAACATTGGCATGGCAGGTAATTGATTTACTAGATATCATATTTGTAGCCCACTTCATCAATTTCACAAAGTCTACCAAATGCTCTGACATCTTTGGTTTTTTGAGCCACAAAGGAAGGTATTCTGACAAAAATTTTGTAGCCAATCCTAGTCTTTGATAGGAAGTTCTTATGGTAGTTGACATATAGGAGTGTTCCTACTGTAATACCACAGATCTGAAGAAGATGGTTGAAGAGGCTTTGACCAGGTAATGAGAAGATTTAATGAGTAAGTTTTTAGAAATTTTGATGACCCAACAAGTGTCAAATTTAGTAGCACAATTCCATGGGAACACCCCTTTTAAATTATAGGTGAATTTTGATATCCCAAATTTTGAAGGAAAAGTTGATGCTGACATTGTTGATAATTGGTTATCTAAGTTAGAACAATGCTTCCTTGTAAAAAAAAATTATGATGTGGAAAAGATAACATTTTCCCTCTTGAAAGATGAAATCCATGTCAAACTAGCATGAAAAACTAGAGTATTTAATAAAGAAATCAAAGCAATAGAAGAGTTGGAAATACTCTTTGACAACAAACCCACTTGAGGAGAATTTTTGGAATACATAAAAGAAGCATACTTGCCAAAAGATACATATGAATAGAAATATATAGAATGGCAATTGCTTTGACAAAAGAGGGACCAATCCGTGCAAGATTAAACCAATACATTCCATGAACTCTCTGAAAAACTTGGTATAGAAGATTTAGAGAAGCATCAAATTCTAAAATATCATAGTGGGCTTCATAGATACATTCAAACTAAAATGCAATTCTTGAATATTGAAAGATTGGTGACTACTTACAAATATGCTACAAAAATTGAGTTAAAACATAAAGGAAAAAGGGAATACTTTTCAAATAATAAGCCAAGGGGTGAAGTAAGTTATAAATTTGGAGGAAAACCAATGGGGAAGGACCCTCCCTCAAATCCACCCAAGAATACCTAGTGGTCTACCAAAAAGACATAAATAGATACGGGCATGTGGTGTGAGATACATAAGATTCCAACTCATAACACAAAGGACTATCAAAGAAATAAGAAATAGATGACAGAAATACAACAAGAGGAAAATGAGCTTGAATCCACAATTAAAGAAACTCTTGAAGATGATCTAGTAATAGAAGCAAACCCATATGCCATAGTTCCAACAACGAAAGTAGTTCCATGAGAAGGTGAAGAGAGATTGTTCCTTTCATAGATGTGGGTTGATGGAAAGCCTCTACATTTTATTGTTGATAGTCATAGCCAAAAGAACTTAATTTCTATGGAGATAGCCAAGAGATTAAGTTTAAAAATGACAAGACACCCACAACCATACTCTATGGGATGGGTTAATGAAGGAAAAAAAATTCAAATAAATTAGTAGTGTCACTGATCATACTCAATCAAACCATTCAAGGATGAATTAATCTATGATGTAGCACCTATAGATGTATGTGATGTTTTGTTGGGACAACCATACATGTATCAAAGGCACGAGGTGTATGAATCTAGACCTCGTAGTGTCACAATCAACCTTCGTGAAAAGAGATATTGAATACCAAAGGTATACCCAACTCAAGCTGCTACTTTAATTAGTGCTAAAAAATGTAGGTGTAAAAGCACAAACCTGTGTCACATTTTGTAAAGGAAAAGTGATAGCAAAATTTAAACTCTTCAACTTTAACGACATAAAAGTGACATTTGTGTTTAGAATTTGAAGATGATGTAAACTAATGAAATGTGTAAAATTCGATAAGTTTATGTTTGTATTTTTTTTTTTAAAAATTGAGTGAAAATTTTATTTATTTTTGAATTTTTAAAGTCTATTTTTGAATTTTTTAAAAATGCGGAAAATATAGGGTTTTTTCCTGTCAAACAAATATATGCAAATGTTCATATTTTGGTTTGATTATGGAATATGTTAGAGTTGACATGTATACCTAGTGCAACAAAAGAAAAATTGAAATTCGGCTAATATTTTTCAAATTATAACTGGTCAAAGTCAAGTTATTAGAAATTGATAGTTTTTTTCTCCTGTCAAACTATTTCCATCAAATCTACATATTTGTTTTTAAAAAATTACATATTCTTGAAGAAGACTCTCTCCTCTAGTGTAGCATTAAAAAATAATAATTTTTGAACATGATATGCTAATTTTTTCCCATTTTTGAATAGACATCTTCATGAATCTTAAAATACCTACTTGTAATATTTTCAAATTATAACATATTATCCATAGTCAAAATAATAAAAAATTCATATGATAATAATCTTGACTCTGAGAACTACAAAAGTATATTTTTAGTTTTTTAAAAAATATCAATTTACTAGGTCAAATTGGCCTTCAAAGTGAGATGTTTGTAGAAGTTCTTAATTTTTCTTACGTGGCTACCACCTAGGATGCCACATAGACAGTTACAGTTGAAACCCTTTAGGCTATAACCCTTTTAGCCGAAAGGGTTTCAGACAAAACCCTTGTCAGCCCATCGAACTACTAGTAGTTAGTTTGGTTGTTTCATGTATAAATAAAATTTGTGTCTGTTAGTTTGGTTGTTTCATGTATAAAATAAAATTTGTGTTTTTTTTTTTTAATAAATATAGAAGAAAATGAAAAATAGAAGCGTATTTTCAGAAGACAGTGATTTTTGAAGCCATTTTCAACAATAATTTTACAAATTTAATCAAAATTGCAAAGGATTGAATATTTTTAAGGTGTGTTTTCCCATATACTTATTTTTATTTTTATGTATTCTAAATTGAAGCATTAGCTGGTATTTAGTGTTCAAAATCTAAATTAATTTTTTTGTTTCTATAGATTAAAGTATTCAATGGGTAGTAAAAGGAAAAAATCAAGAAAATATGATAGAATAAGAGATGACAAAATGAAAGGTCATACAAAACGTAACCAAAACCAACCTACTAAAAAAATTTAATAGGATGAGATTCATGAAGAGAATGAAAGTAATGAAGAGGAAGAAATTGGCAATTCTACTAATAGAAATAAATTAGAAGTCATAACAAATTTGATGGATTTGGATGAGGAACTTCTTTTTAACCAAATTCCATCTAAAGATATGATAAATGATAACATTATTAGAAAGCATTGTCAGAACATGTGGGATGAATATTTCAAAGATAAAAGTATATTTGGATAGGCACAATTATTTGTCAAGTTATTTAGGAGAAAAGATACGAGACCTATTTTGGAGTTGTTGGGTGTTGATAATAGGAAAAACCATGTGCATAATATTAAAACAATAGTTGAAAACTTGCAAAATGCTTATAACAAAATTGACAACACAACTTGAGGAGGTGATTTGAGTAATGCATGTAGAGCATTGATGACTACTATATCTAGTAGAAAATTGACACATAGAAAATAGGTACGTAAAATTTCTGATGTACTACATATATCTAGAAGAATTGTTCAGAGATACATCAAGAGAATAAATATGCTAGATGATAACATTGAGAATAACTGAGTGAATATTTGTAGAGTTCCTTGAAAAGACATAATTTCTGAAGGTGTGAAAAGACAAGTTATTGAATTTTGGACCACACATTCACATGTTTCTTCCAATAGATGTGATACTATACAAATTAAAGATCAAGAGGCAGGGGCCAAAATTGAACATCTAAAACATTTCATAGATATAACTCAAAGTGAATTATTTCAAACATTCAAGCAAAAAAATTTAAATGTCAAAATATGTCAAAGAATGTTTGAGAGTTTGCATCCTTCCTTTGTAAGCATAAATAAGATGTGTGAAAGTTGTTTTCGAAATCATGTTGAATTTGGTCTACACTTGCAATCATATAAAAAAGTTATGGCAATACTTGATCCTAATTTGCTCATCCCTAGCAATACAACACAATTTGTGAAGTCCATATTATGTGATAAATTAGAAGATTCAAATGATATATTTTTAATTATATATATGCATGTTGTATGTACATATAGGGAATATGATAGAGAATACAAATCAAATTGTTGAATGGTGCAAAGCTCATTTTGCTACTCGAGATACTAAATACAACAAGTGTTACTTATGGGAAGTGAAAGTTGAACTTTATATTTATTTTTAATGTATTTTTCAAATTCTTGAGTTTTTTATTAAATATTTATTTTGAAATATGACAATTAGTTTTTGTATTTGTAATAGATATAATTGATCTAATCCTTACAATTGTCAAACAATTCTTGGTATTAGAAGTTTACATCAAGTGATGACTATAGGAAACCATAAACCTCTAGTAATTCAAGTAAGAGAGAAAACATGTTTTTGTAATGACTACATTAAGGACAATACAGTGAGTGCATGTGAAAATATTGTGAATGGATATGTTTCACATTAAGATTTGAAGGAGATAGTTGGAAAGCCTCCTTTTGAAGATGCTAACATTGACATTGAAATTTATGATCCTATATATTCAGCTGATTATGAGCTCATTTTTTATTTAGTTATGGCAAGTTTGTGTGCATATATATATATATATATATATATATATTCTCATTTTAAAATTAATTTATATTTATCTATTTTTATATACATGCAAGAGATATTTTTGTAGTTCAAGCCTTATCAGATAATGCAAAAAATGTGGACTATTATCTTTTAAGATGCACAAAAGAAAAACACAAGTTGCTAGAAGGAACTATAGATGTTGATGAACAATCATATCCAATTGGATCAGTTGTTATTGAAGAAACATATTATCAACAAATAAGGGTAACTGATAGTGGTATTGATATTATTGAATACAAGCCTGGAGGAAAAGATTTACATTACAGTAACCATGTTATAGCAACCAAGTTACAATTTGAAGCAATACAAAGAAGAGGATGTCATGGAAATCAAAAGTGGAAACTGTCTATTGAAGAACATGAAAAACTTCTAGAGATAATAAAAACTAAAGAGGATCTTAACAATACAATGTTTGTGGAGCTCTAGTTTGCCTATGTACTTATTATGGAGCTCTAGTTCAGCTATGTCTATATAGCTCTTATACTTTCACATTTAACGTTGATAGGATATTTGTTTTATAAATTTGTATATATTGGATCATTTATCTTGGATATGTGAAATTAGACATGTTTTGTTATTTTCATTTAAATTAGACATGGATATCTCATTTAAGACCTCTTAGGACCTCCCCTTAGGACTACCTATTACCTAACCTCCCCTTAAGACCACCTATTAGGACATCCTCTTAGTACCATCTTTTAGGACCTCTCCTTAAGACAATCCCTTTAGTATTTGTATGTATTTATATACATTGTTTATGTTTTCTTATGATTGTTAATGTTGTTATGTATTTATGTACATATAACCTTTATGTTCTTATATGATCCATTCTTTATGTTTGTATATAATCTTTATGTTCTTATATATGTATTAACTTTTATTAATTAAATGTTGTAACATGCATTCTTTAGGTCATACTCTTTATATGTTCTTATGTACATGTATATGTTATATTCTTACCTGTGCATTAATCTATATTCTTATATATGTATAATTTAGGATCTCCCCTTAAGATATGTCATTAAATATAGTTAATTATACTTAGATTAAGGCATTAAAAGCAATAACATATATGTATAAACATGAATATTGAAAACATACAAGTCTACATTTAACATGAACATATTTACATACATCTATGAAATAAAATATACATGAATATTGAAAACATGAATAAGGCATTAAGATGAATAACATACATAGAAAAATGAATAACACATACATAAAAATAAAAGATCAAGACATTAAAATATCACTAACATGCACATAAACATTAATAAAATTATGAATATTAAAAATATGTATTACATTCTTTATGTTCATATGTATTCTTTGTGTTCTTATATGTATTCTTATATGTAGTTCACATCATGTATTCTTTACTACTAATCTTTATATTAAATACATTTAATAAAATAAAAAATTCATTTATGAAATTAAAAATACATTTTAGTCTACATTCTTATGTATAATTTAGGATCTCCCCTTAAGACATGTCATTAAATATAGTTAATTAAACTTAGATTAAGGCATTAAGATGAATAACATATACATAAACATGAATATTGAAATTTCATGAATAAGGTATTAAGATGAATAACATATACAAAAACATGAATAACACATACATAAACATAAAAGATTAAAACATTAAAAGATCAATTTAACATGTACATAAGACATTAACTGGTACTCTTTATGTTCTTAAACATGTATTAAATTTATTTATTAAATATTGAAAACATCCATACATTCAACATAAACATAATATGTACATCTATGTAAAATAACACATCTATGAAATAATGTATACATATCCACGTAAAATGTATCCAAAATACCATATAAAATGTCTTTGAAATACCACATCAAATGTCTCCAAAATACCGCATGTATCAAATGTATCTAAAATAACATGTACATCAAAGTATCTATAATTAAAACATGTATCTGAAATAACATTCATATCCATATAAAAGTATCTAAAATAACCAATGTATCTGAAATAACATACATCAAGTTGGATATCAGAGTATCTAAAATGACATGTATATCTATAAAATATCTCAACATCAATGAAATAGACATGTGTAAACTAAGATCAATCACATCCCCCTCCTCATCCTTGACCCCAAAACGCTCTAGAATCTAGATTTGGACCCTGTGTTGAATGAAAGAAATTTGTAAAATTATAAAATTATACATATGTATACGTGCATGTATTATATCAGATGTACACTAAGACCCTATAGAACACACATGTACCTGTACACAAGTTAAATTGAATCACTCAAGAATATGTATGCATAGAGCTAAGCACACACACACACACACACACACACACACACACACACACACACACACACACACATATATATATATATATATATATATATATATATAAAAGATCTTGAGTATGGTAAACAATCCATATATATGTGTAAATTATAGTAACAAACAAATATAAACATATATAAATTTACAATAATTACCATAGCATCATGTAATGCTTTTCCAATCTGACTGATATTTGAGTCATGTAGTGATAGTGTAATCTCTTAATCATGGAATGCAAGTGCTCTAAGGCTAGGCTGTGCAGGAGCAACAACAGGTGCTACAAGATCCTGAGTAGGTGTGGGGACAGGTGTTGTATGGCCCTCTATAGGAGCAGGTGTTGTAGAATGTGCATGGATATCCTCCTATCTTTGTGAGGGCTATGATCCTACTATGCATGACAAAATATGGTTGATGTGTCCACCAATGTCATGAAAAGGAATCCTCATGACTGTTGACAATGCCTAATATGATCCAAGAAGATCAGATGCTAAATAAGATGTCATACAGTGCAATGCATCCACATCTAATATAGTCAAAACCTCTAGTGGTGATTGTATATCTACTATCTCATACACATCATCAACTCCTGTGTTAGAGGATGCACCTATCGAAATAGGACCATAAGATCATAACATATATTTTCCACATCTATCTAAAGATATCTCCTATAAGTGTGTGGCAACTGTGGCAATGCTAGAAAATATCTGACTCCTAACTATATCATCAGGAACAATTGAACCCGTTGCAGTCATCTACGGACCTCTCAGCATGACCAAAAGGTTTGGACCCACCATTGCCTATTTATTAACAAGTGCAGGGGTGTCCCTAGGTCTAAATCTCTCCAAAAATTAGTCTCGGCCTTGTCCAACATGACCTAGAAAATATTTATAATCGACATAATGATGTAAATTAAATTTTGCAAACAATTGTTTGGAGAAATAAAGAGGAAACTCATCCTTCTGTGGCTACCTCTGATGTGTAGGTAACCATGGAGGATATATAAATGGAGCAACAAGATGATCTGTGCACTTCATTGCTGAGTAACCTCTAATCCTAGGCCTATTTGTATAAAAGGGAAACATGGTTTTCACCATAGCAGTGGAGACCTCACCATCAATCTGTGAATGCTTCATAGTGCCAGTGACACTGTGAGAAAGGGAAGAGTAAAATGTCTCAACACTAATATCATCAAATGGGTTGTACATACAGATCATCTTGATCATCTGGCACAACTCATCTCTAATAGAAACAATCTTCTCCCTATTAGGGAGAGTGGTAGAAGCCAACAATGTAGAATCAAGATAGTTGAGAACACAAGATAATCTAGCAATAGTATCTACAAATAAACGTTGTCTCTCCTCAGTAGATGATGTCAGTCTACATGTTGTGCCTGACTCAGCACTGGGACCCCCTCCCTAAACACAAGCCTCACCTGAGGATGTAGGTGCTCCACCAGTACCAAATTCCATGTAATGATATATGCAAAGATCTCTATCTATAAATGTAGAGTTAAGATATACATACATAAGTACATATAAAACTATAAGTTAAATTTAATTTAAAACATGTATGTATATAAATATGTACAAAGTTGAATGTAACTAAAAATATGCACATGTTATTTAGTACATCTAACTCATTTATGTGAACATTTAGCTTAAATATGCACATCTAGCTCATGTATGTGAATAAAAAATATGCATGTATGTTATTTAGTACATCTAGGTTTACTATGTTAATATTTTCTAAAATGTAACTAATAGGTTTGTAAAATGTAATGTTATTTAGTACATATAGGTTTATTATGTTAATGTAACTAATAGGTTTGTAAAATGCTATGTTATTTAGTACATCTATGTTTACTATTTTAATATTTTCTAAAATGTAACTAATAGGTTTGTAAAATGTAATGTTATTTAGTACATATAGGTTTACTATGTTAATGTAACTAATAGGTTTGTAAAATGCTATGTTATTTAGTACATATAAGTTTATTATGTTAATATTTTCTAAAATGTAACTAATAGGTTTGTTGTTAATGCTTACTATGTTAATGTTTTATCAAATGAAATTACTTTAGTTATCTAAGTCTCAACCAGAATTTTCTATGTATGAGATCATGTAAAATCTACATTTATGATTAAATGTAAATATTTAATTAAAAAATACTATATAGTTTTCTATCTTTAACATATCAACATCTAATTATATAAAGAAAAGTAACTAGTCTAAATAATCAACTACTAAAATACCACTTAAAATATACTTAATTTAATTATTAAAACACTTTAAAATAATTCATTTAATTAATACTATCATGTAATAACTAAAAAATATTTAAAAAAATCAAAATAATAAAAAATAAAAAATGCACTTACCTGTTACGGCCTAAACACCCCAATCACTCAATAACCGCAGTAATGAAATGACCACCAATAGTGATTTTTTGGTATTTATAAACCCAGGGGGATTCTAGCCGAAAGTGTTTCAGTTGAAACACCCACTGCCATGTTGGTGTGAGATAGTGCCATGTCCATATGGTCAAAAACATATTGGTCAAAACCTTTCCGGCCAAAAGATTTTCGACCAAAACTCTAATGGATATCACAAAGGGTGACATAGGTTTGTGCTTCAACCCATAAACATTTAATTTCTTAAACTAAAACTTTTGTACTCCTCATGATTCATTTTGAGAAAAAAAAGTCAATTGTCCTTAAAGCACAAACTAAGGTGGCCACCATAGTAGACCAGAAAAAGGAGATGGATAAAATCTTAGAAAAATACCATAGTGTGTTTAAATCACCAATAAGGGTCCCAACACACCACCAAGTCAAGCATTCTATTCATCTGGTTCTAGGAACACCATTGCCACATGAACCAATATATAGGAGACCAGTTTTAGAAAATGATGAAATTAAGAGATAAATTCAAGAATTGATTGAAAGGGACATATCAGGCCAAGTGCTTCACCTTGTGGTAGCACTATTGTTTGGGAAAGAAAGAAAGATGGGACATGGAAACTTTGTATTGATTATAGGGCACTTAACCAAATTATTGTGAGAATAGATATCCAATTCCTCGAATTGGTGACCCATTGGATCAACTTAAGGGGGCTAAGTTCTATACAAAAATAGACTTAAAATTTGGATATCACCAAGTACCAATTGATCTAGTGGATGTATGGACGACTACATTCATGTCCAAGGAAGGTTTTTTTGAATGGCTAGTTATGACTTTTGGCCTTACAAATGCTCTAGACATATTTATGAGGTTGATGAATTATGTGCTTAGACCCTTCATTGATTCTTTTGTAGTTGTTTATTTGGATGATATCCTCATATTTTTTAAAACTTGGTCTAAACACTTGCAATGGTAATACAAGTTACAGACAGAGAGACAAATTAGGGAATCCACTCTAGCCAAAGTAATGTTAAAATTGGACAAAAGAAAAATTACCAAGGCAATGGAAAAGAACAAAACAAAAAATTTCCCCAAATATAGAGCTTTCCATATACTAAATAAGAAAATTGAGGATGTGGTAACCAAAAGCATAGCTATTTGGAGATCTATTTATCGGTTGCCCACTCCTACAATAAAAAAGAAAGGTGAGAAAGAATTGCAAGAACCTAAGCAATTTGAGCAAGAGACAACTAAAAAAGAAAAAGAGGTATTAGTAAAGGATGGTAGTGTGAGAAACACTAAGGAAGCAACAACAGATGAGGCTACAGCTGAAGAAGAGCAACAAGATGAATATAATGTACAAGATGTACAAGTTCCTAGCAATAGTCCTCCACATGTAGACCAAGTGAGTCAACCAGAATCAATACAAATCAAAGATGTTCTTGAGAATTCTACTTAGAACATCAATCCTTTAACAGATGATGGTTTAAAAAACATATTGAAGGATTCCACCATGGCAGCACAGTCATGTACAAATCTTGAATTGATGAGAACATATGAAATTGAAAAGGCAATAGTGGTAGATGCAGTGGAGAAAAAAATTGACACATTCAATGTACCCCCTACAACTATAGAGATAGAAGACCAAAGTGAAAGCACTAAACAACTAAGTTTTATTAATGAAACACTAGTAGTATTGTCTTTAGTATGACTCATTTCAACTAAGAAAGCCTTAGTTATAGTTGAGAAAGATGGAACAAAAGTCAAACTAGGTTAGGAATCGAGTCTTGTACCTACTCCAAAAATTGCAGGTCAAGTATAGACATAAGTAAGCCAAGATGACAAGTTTGAAGAATTGAATGTGACTACTACTCTAGAGCAACAAATTTCCCTCTAGACTTTGGTACCTTACTAGGTTCTGTGACTCCTACCAGTAGTCAAGTTCTTTAGAGACCAGGCACTCATGCCACAACATTGAAAATATCAAGGCCTAGTTCAGAAACATCAAGGAGCTTACAAGAAATATCTTATGGAGATGTAAGCCTAGATGAGGTGATTGAACTACCCAAGTTTGATCTTAACACAATCACTATTGAGAAGATGAGCATTCTATAGGGAGCTCTACAAAGGAAGAAACAACATGATTTTCTATGAAGAGTGCATAAGAAGAAGCAAGTGCTTCATGACATGAAAGATATATTTCTTAATGCTTTCAATCTTCCATCTACAAATGAAGATAAACCAATTATTAAGAAACCGACACATATTGTGGATAAGATTAGTGATGAAGACCTAGATGAAAATAATAAACTATTAGAGTGGTCTAAAATAAAATTTCACGCTAAGTTACTTGAAAAGATATCTAGTGCCCTTGCACTATGATAGGTTGATTTAGCAACCAAGATGGAGAGTGTGAAGAAGGTGTTGCAAAACATTTTCTCTCTTTACACCAAATTGTGTGATGTGAATCTTTTCACACATGAGATTTAGAGGCATGTTGATCAAATGGAGGGAGATCTAAAGACTACATGTAATGCCTTAAAACTATCTTTTGGTCAAAGTTAGTCACATTTTCAAAGACTGTTATCCACCAAGTTAGGCTTGCCAATCTGAAAGCACAAGATGCTAACATTTGAGCTACTTTGACTAGCATCCAATCCATGTTGACCCAACACATGGAAGTATTACACAAGGAGCTAGCCTATGTTGAAACCTTGATGAAGATATATTCTCAACTTTCCACTTATGATGGCTTAGTTAACCTTGATGTTGAGCTAGACATTCGGTATCAATCTCTAGAGGTAGTGTGTAACAATTGGGATGCAACATTGAAAATCATAATGGAGATCCATAAATCATTTTTGGATAAACACACTATCAGTGTACCACCTATGACATAAGTGTCAAGAAAAATGGGGATAATGATTATGAAAGGGATTTTAGTATAGAAAGGGATATAGTGAAGTGAGGGGGAGTAATTATGCAGAAATAGGGTATAACAAATATACTCATCATGAGTATTAGATGCAGATATAGATAGGGAATGTTTACTCAGGTAAGGTAATGGAGGAATGAGGTACGACAATTAGTCATCCATTTTGCAAAATAATGGAGTTTTGAAATTTTGTAGGAGAATCGAGTCACAGATATACATTGTTTGAGTTATGCTCATAATAAAAGATTGTATAAGCATGACAATATAAATTTGCCACTCATGTCAAATGGAAAGATTTTTAATCTCATATTATTTTTGACAAGGCAATGACAAAACACTTAGTCATTATTCTATCAGTATTACAATGCAAGCTGAGTGATTAGAGCACACTGAGTAATCAGTACGAGCAGAGTGATCAAAGCATGCTGAGCATAAGGTGTCAGATAATACATGTCAAGTAATATACATAGTCACTACCGAGCACCAATATGTGCTAAGAAAATAGTTAGTGTCAATTCACTCATGAGCCAAGTAAAAAAAGTATTCTGAGTCATTTAGGAACTGAGTTACAACATTGAAGATTTAGTGAAATTCCTAGCATTAGAGACTTCAATTGCATAGTGAACAATTTTGGACATAGTTATTTGTAATGGCACAAAGTTCTATGTAAACCATTTTTGAGCCAACTAAACTATTGTTTTATGATTCTAGAAGATGAAAATAGGTGTATATTACAAATTCCTATGCAGTACATGCAACTAATCAAATTGAGGGATGTTCTAAGTGGAAAAATGGATCAACATCAACTATTAATTCTAACTCAAACCCAACCAACTTGTGTTTACTTAAGGAGATAAACCCTAAATAGTTTGTGTCCATAAAGGAAGAGAAGAAGGCTCAAGAGGGATGCATGCTAAGTGGAGAGAGAATTCATAGTGGCTATGGAGGTTGTGATAATGCTATGAATTGTAAAATCAGTAAGAGGAGAATAGAGGAAAGAAGAGAGAGCACATAGGAGACATATCTTTTCAAAAGGATCAAGTACACACCAAGAAAGAGAATATCTGACATCTAGAAATAGAGTGCTAATTGAAGGGTCATGGTATTGAACCATTCTAACAAGTCATGTAGAGAAAATATCTTAACACAGTAGTGTTAATAGGCTTGCATAAATCTCTTAATTGAGTGCTTATTTTATTGTAAATTTAACTCCTCTAACAAGACACACTTTTAGCAAGGTGTTTAAATCCTTTAATAGGGTGAGACTTAACACTCTTTGTAAGCTTTAATAGGGCATATGTTTCACAAGGTAGACCATAGTTTATGATCAAACTTCTTGTAACCTTAATTGGTTACACTTTACAATTGTACTAGTGAAGATTTGTGTGTTTCATCCCCACACCAGTTTCACCTTCTCATTGGCGGGTTTATGGGTAATAAATATATTTTTTTATGTGTTATTTATTTCATGCCATAGATGAACATCTGTATTTAGCTATTTTAGTTTACATGAAAATTGTGAGATGGATGTATGGTGAATGTTTCATGGTTAAAGTTTTGAAGTACTGAAGCTCAATAAATTGAGAAATTTGTAGACAAGACTACCATCTATTGTCATCACTTCCCTCAAAAGTAGAATAGAACCTATAAGCCCTTTCCTTTTTAATTTTCGCATTTATTGTGAAAAAACAAAAACTATTCCATTATAAAACCTTTATATAGTTCCCAAATCTAGTATAACTTGAAATGAATCCGAGTAAGTACATGTAAGGCCCATTGAGATCTTTAGAAATTCTCATCAACCACTGAGCTTATCCACAATCAAGACTTGATATTGAAGGAATATTGGAGTCATTGTATGATCTTCTTACAATGTTAGCATGCATGAGACATTGTTCAATAGAGAATAAGATATCTCGATATTTCATCCTACTATTTGGTGGGTTGTAATAGACCAAAGAGAAGACATATGCCAGCTAAAGCCTCCACAATAGTCATCATCCAACCCAAAGATGAACCACACTAGCTAAGAATAGGGAAGAAGCATATGAAGCAAACCAAAAAATGAAGCTAATCGCACATCATAACAGCCCCTTAGACAATACATCATAAATAAGTTTCATAGCATTGAGGGGGGAAGAATCTATTTTATCATGTCTTGTTGCCCATTTTTGTGTGCAAAAGGTAGAGATCCATGTGCTAGGGATGGTTTCATAAGGGACCATCTTTTGTAAAAAAATATCATTCCAAAATGTAAGTGGGAGAGGCTTATCAAAACACCTAAAAACATCAGACATGACTGTCTCAAATTCTTTTTGTTCTTATTCATCAAATGATTTATGGGATAATAAAAAAAACTATAATAAACTCTCTTGATATAAGCGGGAAATGTATTATAGCTCACTTATTATGACTGACCACATCTTAAATGAACTTTTAAGTTATAGCCTACTTATGATGACTGTCCACATCTTAAATGAACTTTAAGGTTATAGCTCACTTATTATGACTGACCACATCTTAAATGAACTTTGAAGACCTCATCTTTGAATGAAAATTTCATGCCTGGCTTTTTAGCCCTTATAGTGTAACATCAATAATTAGCTATACATGCATTATTTAAAAAGGGCAAACACTTTAAAATTGTGACCACATTATTTGAAAAATGGCAAACACTAGAAAACTGTGACCAATGTTATGTATATTTGTTACTAAAGGAGATCAACGTAATCTTGATCTTTGAAACTATAATGATATATACATGTATATAGTATGCAAAACTGCTGGATTTTTATAACCCATATGGCATCTTTAAGAATTCCAAGGGAGTAAATAGGTAATCAATGGGAAGAAAGGGTGTTCAAGGCTGCGATTCTTGTAGAGATAAGAATCTTGAACAGCTGGTTGATTTTTTCCTCCAACAAGGGCAGATTTGTCTCCAACTCATGGAGCGCTACGGTGGCAGGCGAGAGATCAATAGACATGTCAAACTTGGAGTTGGAGTTCAGAACACTGTTGAGATTTCCCAGTGCAATATCTGCTGCCTCCAACTCCCGCAATAACCTTGATGATGATGATGATGACCTCTTTCTCATTTGAACTCCCTTTCTCAGTTTTTGCTGCAAGTGACTGAAATGGGAAGGAAGAGGAAGAGATGGCATCCTCATGTGGGATGTCTTGTAGGAAAGAGCAGGGACGAGAGCAGAGCAGATCATTATGATGATGGCCTTGGCATGGTTGATGTTGATGGCAGATCCTTCTACTCCTGTTCTATCCTCACGATTGATCTTTTCGGCCATTCTCCTCAAGTTCGACATGCATTTCTCCAGCCGGGTCTGCGTCTCATTCTTCTTCTTCAGAAAAGATGCAAGAGATGTGCGAACTCTTTGGAGGGCATGAACAGAGGGTGTGAGACCGCGAAAGGCAATCTGTACACGGGCTTGCTGCTTCCTGATTTCTATGATGGTGTCTATCAACACATTGCACACCTCAAGTAGATGAAGTATGTCATCCAGATGTGCATTCGTCCACTTGCTTTCCATGTCTATCTTTATGTTCGACAGATTGGAGCAACATTTCAAAGCTACCTCCACTGCTTGTCCAAGCCAATCTCCTCCAAAACACGAGGAAGATGAACAAGACTCCTCCAATCTTTCTGCCTCACCGATTAGCGCATCTGTGAGAATTGGGTCAGCCTGCAGCCTAGAGGGCATGCTCTTTGAGCGATTGTGGCGATACTTGTGAGGAGAGTGAAGGGCCATTGTTACTGTCGCCCCAAGAGAAGAGATACGAGAGATGGAAGGCATTGGAATGCTCATGTTCATTCTCTTCTCTTTTGTGTTTCTCCTAAATGATGATGCTAATGCTTGACCTGCCCTTCCTGCCTTGGTATTGACATGATTTATACAACTCACCATGATTGGGCACTGCAGTAGACAGAAAGAGAGATTCCCGGCCATAAGCATTAATTTTCTGCAAGCCAATAGGTGGTGTTCCCCATTCTCACCATTCGTCTGCTACCCCCACGTGTGGATCCGCCACTCGATGCAATGTAGGTGTAATGATATGTAACCCCAATTAATTCAATTCTCTCCCATTCTCCCAAATGCTTTCCATCACTAAACCACAACCTACTCAACTATTCTAGACACAAAATAAATTTATTCACGATTGTAGTGGGAAACTGTAATTACCTGCAGTATGCCTCAGCTTTTAGCAACAGCTTCACATCAACGTGCAACCACTTATTGATGAATTAATTATATATGTTAGTTTTTGGTTTTGCTCGATATGTGTACTAGGTTTTGTTGGTCCTATCAATTGGCAATCAATAACTTTCTATATCATCCTTGTCTGAAACTATGGTCTGGGCTAGCTATCATGGAAGCACGTAAATAAAACAAATCAATAAAAAAGTAGTCGGAAGCTCATGATTGAAGCTAATAGAGCGACAAAGATGATTTCAATTTAAGTTATCTAATCAACATAGCCTGATCGCCAACTGTGCTGCAATACTAATCTCATTTAGCAATATGACCAGCTATTGAAAAAATATATAGATTAATCAATTACTATCCTTGCGTATATATAGATTATTTTATATATCAGGAGGAAAAATGTCAACCAAAAACCTAAAATATTGTATAGCACAAATACATATCATTAAAGACAAAAGATAAAAATTTAGTTAAAGTTGTTTGAATTAGAGTTAAAATGACATAAATTTGATCTTCATGATAATATTAATATATGCATATATGTTATATGGAGCACAAGCAATTTCTAATATAGATTTATTGAAATCTCAATACATCATTTTTGAAGAATTCAATGGAAGTAAACTTTCATTCATCAAAAAAGAAAAGTGTTTAAAATATAAATCTTACTTAAACAAGATTAATAACTCAGTGATTTAATGTTTGATGAGGAAATGAACCCCATCCAAGTCATGGAGTGTTATATTAATGGAGAATAGATGGAACTAGTTATATGGAAAAGGAAATCACCTTATTAATTATCATTGTATCTCTACTCATATTGATAAACCTATATTTACTAAGGCTATGTATTCTATTCCATCTCCAACTCTTGGCTCAAGACATCTAGTATGGTAGTTTTAATTGGCAATCTTATATGTACTTATGCTAGGTGTTCTCCTCCATCTCTAGCTATTGGCTTAAGACATCTCAAATGATATTTTTAATTATTATCTAGAATTTCATTCTATATTGCAATTACATTGTTTGTAGCATTTAAAAAAAATAGATTTAATAATAAATTATTTAATTTTCACTTCAATAATATATTGTTTAAATAGAAGTGACCCACCTATGGCACAAATATCATCAACTCTAATATATTGTGAATACTCTCAATCTATAATTTCTTATGTATTTTTGAATTATTATTTTTGTATTCATTCAAATTATACATTATAGAGGAAAATGAAGGTTGGTACATAATATTTCAGATGTTGATACATTCTTCCATATCTAGAATGCTTTCTTTAACCTTTTTTGGAAAGTTAAATAATAGGATTACAAATAGATAGCATCTTCATCTAGGATCTTTGTTATAGGAAAGATAATCAATAATCATAGAGAAGACCAAATGGTGATGACTATTGCATAATGATATTGATCATGGCACTTTTTACTCTTAATGATTACAATTAAACCTAACAATTCAATTTCATGTTCTTTTTACCATACATTAAATATATGAAGTATCATATGTAACCTCTTTTCTATTTTAGTATCTCGATGCTCCTTGTGCTTGAATAAATGATAGCATGCTCTTGAATTAGAATGATGGGATCATCTTGTAATCATAAGAATTAGAGAACATATTTACATTCCTCTACCTGACGCATTTAGTCTAACTTCTAAAGTTCATATCAAAATATCAAAGATCCAATAATAAATAGTTTGAATAGGCACTCTAACACACTCAAATTTTGGCCTCTTATAGATGTGACTATGACACAAATTAACATAGTTCACCAAGACTATGATGCTAGATCTACCTAGAAAGGGGTGAAGTTTGAAGAGCACAAGGGGCATACTAGAAAATGATTTAAAAACTAGAGTAAAATTGTAGGGTGGTATAATTTATGACATGATGAGGAATTGAAAATGATAAATTGTAGATAAATATTAAGTTCACTATAACAAAATAGCAAGAAGAAAATGTAGGGAACATATAGATCCTATCTACTTTATGTTGGTGGCTTAAAGATTTTTGATCAACAATGTCTCGTGTTGTAAAAAAAGAGGTACTCCTTCCCAGCAGCCCTCACCTCGCGATGGGGGAAGACCTAATTAGATATGTCTCATGTGGTAAAGAGGGATTGTAATTGATTCATGTTGCAAAATTAATATTATTACTACTTGTTAGTAGGCTAAGTATTATTGTGACAATTTTTGGATTTCATATATTAACTAGTAATCAAAACTAAATACATCAACCAATCACAGTTTATAATTTTTTCAAATTTTTAATAATTTTTTTATTTATATAGTGTAAATGAAAGATTTTTAACTTTATAAATTTTGAAAATTATTTGTTATTCATTTGATTGGTTGAAGAGATTTGAGTCTTATATATTATAATAATTTAGATTTTAAGAATTCAAGTATTGATCAAGTAAGATTTAGTATTTTTAATATAAAATAGATTTTTAAACAATTATTATATATACCAATTAATAAATTTGATATAAAAATATAGAATTTATAACATGCATTATTTTAATTTTATCTAAATATATTTAATATAATATATAAAATCTTATAATATTTTTTTAATGATTTATGCATTATAGATATAGTTATATCAAGCATTATATATTTATTTTTATCATTTTTATTTTGATGTAGTGTTATAATTTTAAATAAATTAGTGCTTTACATTTTAATGATCTCTCTATATATAAAAATATAATTTTACATTATATTTAAAAAATTTAAAACTGAATGTATTTAATATCTATAATAATAAAAATAAGAGTTTTATTTTATTTATAAAATTAAAGCAATAATTAATTAATAACTAGCAGCAAGTATTTAGCCACTAGATGGCACTTATTTTAAGTTCTTCCATAATAGCTAGTACAAAACACTCACTCCTCCACACATAAGGTATTTGACAATGCTAGTTGTCGATGGAAAGGATCCAGCCTATATAAATGAATATTTGCTAAAGTTGCACGTTTATGTTGAGCTGTTGCAAAAAGCTGAGGCACACTGCAATTTATTAACTTTTACAACTTCAATTGTGAATAAATTAATTCCGCCTGAGCTGGAATGCCTGGGTACATGGTGTTTTAGGGGTGGCAGCAGGACAGTAGGACAGGCAGACACCACGTATTGATTAGCATAAAAAAAGACGAGATGTATAAATCGTGTTAATACTCAGGTAGGGAGATAAAGCATACATTAGCATCATCCAAGGAGAATGAGAAGGGGTCGCCATCATCATCAAGGCGCTGCCACAGTTGTTAAGAGGCAGCAAATATTGCACAACAATCTTCTCAACATCAACTCCAAGTTGGACCTGCCTTAGTTTCTGTAAAGACTGTCCCTGCAAATCAAATGCCACATCAGCAATCTCTGTAACATGCGGAAAAATCAATGAGAGTCAAAGACTTTTGAATATTGACCATTCAACATGAGTTGATTAACTATCATTAACGTTAACAGAAATGATACATATACATATATACTCAAATTTAAAAGAAATTGTAAATTTGTTACCAGATTACTAATACCAAATATCAGATACCAGGTTATCTAACCATAAGGTCCAAGTTCAAATGAGCTCTAGAACCTCTCTAAGAACACAAGGGTGAGAATATTGTAGGAGTGCTTTACCACCCTACCATGAAGCAGTTAAGCTTTCCCTAGAATCTTTCCTGATATGAAAGATACCCAGCCTGGTAGCGAGATAGTCTAAACAAATAAAACTTAGAGGAATAATGAAATTGTGTAGTCTGAAAGAGTCATATTCTAAAATTAATATACTACACAAACATTCCCAATAACCACATAATTAGGTTAGTATGCATCTTATCATAATTAAAAGAACTTATCCTTATTTCCAACTCACATCATAATCATCTTTTATACATGTGAGACATGTAAAATAAGAATCATAACCAAATCCAAATATGGCATCCTCAACAAGCTATGTATAATCATCATAAAACCATTATACGACTTTATCAACCATCATGGAATTGAACATCGTATCAAAGGTTAGCGGTAGTTAATCTATAAATAAATGTGAGACCATGACATTTATCCAAGAACTTAGACCTATGCATCATACTTCATCTAATGTACATGATTCAATTACAGGTATTCAATTTTCAAGACGAATAGATACTTCAACTTCAAGTAACATTTTAAGGACATCACTTGCTATTGTCAATTATACAAACATCTCTCTCATAAAACAAAGAACAATGGAATTCTCATAACTAATTGACTCAATGGATTAGTAATCTGTGAATAGAGTTTGCTTGCACATAGTTTTGGTTAATTCCATAACTCTCCAATACAATTAAAAAATATTAAATAAATATCTCTTGCATTGTCCTAAATAGATAACCTCTATATGTGTTTTCCAATGCCAAGTATAGTATCTCTTTTAAGTAGCAATTTAGGGTAGAGATGAAATTAAGTATTCGTAGTGGTAAGATCATATAGACATCCAAGCATCAACCTGTCTAAATAACATGATAACATTCAAAACCTTAATAGTATACCAAACTTAAGATTAAATGTTTTCATCACATGGTAAAATCTGATTAGTGAGATTTGGAACCAGTTTTGACCCCAAGGTTGATCAATTTTTCAGTTGGAGAGATTATTTGAGGCATTTTTTCCATCTTGAACTACATACTCCAGATGATTCCCCAGATTATAGGTAGTGTTTTTCCTTCATTATTATCAGATGAAATAAACTTATATATTTTGAGTTTTTCTATTTAGTAAATAGTAGTCTTTTAAGTTGTCAAACATTTAAGTTGTTCAAATGTAGACAATAGTCCAACAAAAGTTTAAACCTTAATAATAACCTCACAATGAACTATTTCAATAGTTGTCTAAATAAATCACCTAAATTTAAAAAACACTCATATTTTAATAATAAAATCGATTAACAACTAAAATGACATTGAAATAGAAAACTAAAAAAAACCATCTTCAGTGATTTGGAATCTTTATCGTGTTGTGGATTATTAGAAAAGAGCATACAACTCTGCTTGAATTAAAATAAGCATCCTAAGCGAGTAAAGGACTCTGCCCACCTGCAATTAGATTTCATCAGTCATCTCCAACTAACATTATCATTGGACATTCATTTCTAGTTTATATTATAAGATAGCATCTTATTTTTACTACTTTTACTATAAAAACAAAACAAGCATATAATTATCTAAAATCCTCCATTAGAAAATGCAACATCCCTCCTATCGAAGTACAATAAGCCCAGACAGAAAGCTATATTTTCAATTGAATTCTATAATCAAGACCATTAGCATAGGCCATCTTGTTATGAGTACTGGGATAGAGAAACTCATTCACAACAAAGCCAAAATCAAATGAAAAACCCACAGAAGAATTAGTTAGCCAGGGACTAGTAGTTTAGTGGTAATGCAAAAAGGTCTTTCACTGAAGGAGTCTAGGCGGTAATTTGGTCAACTAAATACATCGAATCTATTTTTATTTTGGTTAAAGGTTTTAGAGTTTCTTTTCAACCCATGCACACATCCAATGACCAGTTAAAGTAATTTTCATGAAAGTAGAGATACTGTTGGACAATACTTCAAGGAAACTAGAAAAACCATTACTATTAGAATAAGGATTTGTTACCAAACTAATATGTTTCCACAATGTAACATTGTATAGAACCTCCAGAATCACTGCATAAGGCATACAGAGCACCTACCTGTTCCATGAGCGTCAAAACCCTAGCATTCTGAAGCTGAAAGTCCACTCCATTGGCTCGAAAGGAAAACATATTGGAATAAGCCTTAGAGGAAGAAGATGGATGCTGCTCCTCATCCTCCTCCATAGAAATCCATTTCAAGAGATACAAACAAGAAAAGACTCATACTATTTGAGTTTTTCCACCATTCAGTTGTGCCGACCGAGGTAGTTGGAGCAAGATCAAAGTATATAGTATCAACTCGCTTCCTATAATCTTCTCCTACTTTTGCTTTGAGTCTCTTTGGGGATTCAACATCAGTAAGTTTTCAGATGCAGAACAGGGCATTTTTTTTTGAGAGAACAGAGTGATTGAAGGGTGAGAGGATGTGTTGAAGGAAGAGCATTGTATGGGTAGGCATCCACCAAAGAAAATATTGTTGAAACTCATTTAACTACCATTATTGTGTGTAATCGCCCTGATTTGATGCTGCTGATCTCCCCCTATCATCTGTCGTTGCCTTAATAAATGTGAACACGTGCAGATTATAATGGTTTTCTTTATATAACTTCCCATCTTTGGATCAGATACACATGTAATTAATATAATAATTTGATTTTAGTTAAGGAATCATTCATTTGTTTTGATCCATGTGGCAGTCTAATAACAAGTTTTCAATATATGAAGAAGTGGTTGTGACATCCTCGTCCCCTAAGAAAAGGCATCGTCTTGATGCAGATATGTTAAAGATTACCATTATATCCGTAGAAATTCATTCTATATTGTTATTATCAATAATCTAATTTCTATTAGTCATAATAAAACTTGCATCTACAATCAATTCTATCAACAATATAGGCTTGCATCTACTCAAATAAAGCCAAATTTTTTTTCCTTAAATGAAACCTACATTGCATTAACACATTATCTCCCATGGAACTATCTTTTCAAGAAAATATTAACATATAGTTGAAGTAATAACTAAAGAGAAAATAACACACATCTGTAGAAGCACGTGTATTAGCAATCATTTCTAGATCATTTTCTACATGTGAGTGTGTGAATTCCATTACCATTCTATAGTTTTATAAGGTTAGGCTACCTCTCTTCGACAATATTCCCGCTTTCCTATATTGTGTCATTCCCTCTGTTCATTGGAACAACACCAAATATCAATCCATCATATATCATAAATCAAAATCAATTTCCAAATGAAGTATAAAATCAAATACTTCCTTATCTCAAGAAGTCTCAAAATTAGTAACATATTACTTTAAAATCACATGCATACCTATGCACTTACCATACCTTGGCATCACCTGTGGATTTTGCCTCACTAGTAGGTACTTCTTATCCACATCCTATCATACTCATGCACTCACAATACCTTTAACTCAGTCACAATATTAGTATCTCAAGGAGATCAACTCAAAAATTAGGAGTCAAAAATTGTATTCAACCTTATGACTTCTTAACTCATATTTTAATCACATCTTGATCATGAGTAACATAAATAATCAGCCATTCATACCATGTGTACCATATGTACCATACATACCATCTAACATGTGGTGTTCGCTAAGTGAGTAATTGTCCATATCAATAGACCAATGTCCACAAAACATAATCAAGTAATGCAATCCCATTACATCTAACTCATCCTCATTTGAATCATCATGGAATATAATGACATGCACACAAACCATCATTAATGTAATCATTAACATTTAATCAACATTATGCATCTAAATACTTTCATAGTTGACATCCAAACGTACTTACATCTTCATGCATCATATAGCTCCAAATTAACAACATACATTTAACCAATATCCTAGATAGATCAAGAATAGAAAGTCACACAATCAAATGTGTCAAGTAACATTAACCCAAGTTCTACATCAATGGATAATTCAACCAAATCTCAAACACAAATGTCAACCAAAGGGTCTAAGTCTATGTTGAACACCATATCGACTAGGAGTCAATAGATAGCTCAAGATGGCTATGCTGTTGACCATTATTCATTGACCAAATTGACTAAATAAAAAGATTCAACAACTTCATATAGAGTAGAAATCACATGCATGGTGGGTCACATATACATAACTCCAATGCAAAAATATTATCAAAGTAGATAAAGAGGGGTCTATACATACCCATTTGCATTTCTATAGGAAGACCATATTTCATACACTTGCCACATAGGCAAAAAAGTCAAATCAGGTTAGTCAAAAGTCATCTAAAAATAGTTGAGTCAACAAGTAGACACATATCTTCCAATTAATTTTGCAACTTCATTCTACTTTCCAACTTACATGTCGAAATGATAGGTGCAATAAAACCAAATTGTCAAACACAACATGACATCACATGAATATTCCATACATGAATATACTAAATAAGTTGACCTACATGTCAAACTATATTTGATCATATGTAAGAACCATGTCCTACTAAACAATTTCAACATTATCAATTTCAAGGATATATAAAATAATCAAGCAAAACCCTAGTTTGAATGGTCAACAACTATTTCATTCACCATATTCACAAGTTATCAAATAATTATGCATTTAAGAATGCAACACATGATATTATCCAAGGATGCTAACCTATATGCCATCCATCCATCAAATGCATGATTTAATAAATACACAAAGTATAATTTAAAGTATCATACCTCAATGGGCATCATAGAAAATTTTGACCTACACATTGAACATGAAACAATAAGCAAATCATACAAGTGAAATTTTGTCTAGGTATGCTCACCAATCACCTGCAAGGATCAATAAATCCAAACTTTGTCAATTTAGTGACCTTAAGCCCTCAAGCCCATCTTGTCACCATAGTGTGCTTAACCAACATATAAGCATGTGTTGTGTTGTATGAACTTCATGCCATTAAATCATCACATAAAATATGGTTTGAGGTGCTTTAAACTCGCTAACCACAGAGTGAAACTTTCCTCAAAATTCTTCCTAACACAAAGAATTTCTCGACCCTGGCACAGGAAGCCTTGCTTCCTAGAATAAGATGGATTGGATGGATCTAGTGCGACCGTGAAGCATTTCTACATTGCAACCATGTGCCTAGTAGTCTAAACACAAAATGCAGTAGGGAATAAAATAAATAAATAAACTACACATCTACACATATGTAGTAACCATGTACACATATGCAATATTTGGAAAACAAAATGGCTTGGCCAAGCACTTTTAAAACTCAAAATTACCTATAGAAGAAACAAGAACAAACATGTATCCATTCTATAGAACTGGTAGATAGAGAAACTAAACATGAAGATATCCATCTATATGTCCCATAACTGCTACATTACACCCTTCCATGAAGGAAAATACACAACATTTTTGTAGTACCATTATACACTAGTAGGTAGAGTGGAAAAATGAAAGAAGAACTCTATCCTTCCCTATTTGTCCACATTCAGTACCCACACTGGAAGGCAAGCTTTCCAAAATGCAAAGGAAGAATGACATGTTCTTCACAATCTACTCCCTTTATACATCCTATCAATGCTCCACAATGAACATCACAAATGAAATCACTTCCAAATCACAGGAATAACATCATCAAAATTATGCACACACCCTAGCCACCTCAAGATCAAAGAAATCTTGAAAACAAGATTCATCATTCTCAAGTCAAAGTCTGAAAAGGAGATACAAAAACCAAAATAAAAGTGAACAAGAGTCACAGCAAATAGCTCACATAAGAAATTGGTGGCTAGGTGGTCACAAAGAACATAATATTTCAATCTAGTCATCCATCACATCCAAATTCATGAAATCGAATATAATAAAATAAAAATCCAATTCACTTAAAGCACAAAGACTTGCACTAGTCACCAAGAGGGAGTAGATGTTTAACAACACCTTGCATCCAAGGGTCGCTAAGAACATAACCAAACTTCTCATGCATCACATGCAATTTATCTTGATAATCACATATTTCTAAATGCATAATGGAACATGAAATACTTTTGCAAATGAAACCCATGTTCTTCCTACTTATTATATTAGGTTACTTAATGAACCTCATGAATTTGGCAAAAAAAAAAAGAAGAAATAAATTCTTGCACCATATGTGCATTACATGTCATTTACATAATAAAAAGACATTTTTCATTGCTATCACAAGACAAATCTTCCTTTGGTAGGCCCTTAGGGCCTAGTGCAAAAGTCAACCATCCTTTGACTATCTCAATAGTTCAATTTTTAATACTCCAATATGCACATTATACCGTAACATGGTTTAAAGTAAATATAATAATAAACATATGAGGTATGCAATTTACCAGTCATTCCATAAACTTTCCATTTTAACAATCTTTTAAGGAATGCAATTTTAAACTCACAATCATGACATGCGTAAGGAACATCAAATTCTTCTATGTCTAATGTAATCATAGCTAGGAGACACAATATGTAACCCATGTCATCAACTCATGCTACATAAAGTAAACAAGTTGACTTATAGTTGTACGTCTAGCATAGTGAACTCAAGGCCCAATTGTGGAACCAAGAGCTCTAATACCATATGTAAAGACTACCCTTGCAAATCAAATGCCACATAAGAAATCTCCGTAATATGTGGAAAAATCAATGAGAGTCAAAGTCTTTTGAATATTGACCACTCAACATGAGTTGATTAACTATCATTAATGTTAATAGAAATTATACATATACATATATACTCAAATTTAAAAGAAACTATAAATTCATTACTAGATTACTAATACCAGATACCAGGTCATCTAACCATGAGGTCCAAGTTCAAATGAGCTCCAAAACCTCTCTAAGAACACAAGGGCGAGAATAGTGTAGGAGTGCTTTACCATGCTACCACAAGCTATTAAGCTTTCCTTGAAATTTTTTCTGACATGAAAGATATCTAGCCCGGCAACAAGATAGTCTAAACAAGTAAAATGTAGAGGAGTAATGGAATTGTGTAGTATGAAAGAGTCATATTCTAAAATTAGTATACTACACAGACATTCCCAATAATCACATAATTAGGTTAGTGTCCATCTTATCATAATTAAAAGAACTTATCCTTATTTCCAACTCACATCATAATCATCTTTTATACATGTGAGACATGTAAAATAAGAATCATAAGCAAATCCAAATATGGCATCCTCAACAAGCCATGTAAAATCATCATAAAACCTATATACGACTTTATCAACCATCATGGAATTGAACACCGTATCAAAGGTTAGCAGTAGTTAATCTATAAATAAATGTGAGACCATGACATTTATCAAAGGACTTAGACCTGTGCATCATACTTCATCTAATGTACATGATTCAATTACAGGTATTCAATTTTCAAGATGAATAGATACTTCAAAATCAAGTAACATTTTAAGGACATCACTTGCTATTGTCAATCATATAAACATCTCTCTCATAAAACAAAGAAAAATGGAATTCTCATAGCTAATTGACTCAATGGATTAGTAATCTGTGAATAGAGTTTGCTTGCACATAGTTTTGGTTAATTCCATAACTCTCCAATACAATTTAAAAATATTAAATAAATATCTCTTGCATCATCCTAAATAGATAACCTGTATATTTTTTTTCCAATGCCAAGTATAGTATCTCTTTTAAGTAGCAATTTAGGGTAGAGATGAAATTAAGTGTTCACAGTGGTAAGATCATATAGACATCCAAGCATCAACCTATCTAAATAAGATGATAACATTCAAAACCTTAATAGTATACCAAACTTAAGATTAAATGTTTTAATTACATGGTAAAATCTGATTAGTGAGATTTGGAACCAGTTTCAACCCCAAGGTTGATCAATTTTTCCGTTGGAGAGATTATTTGAGGCATTTCTACCATCTTGAACTATAGACTCCAGATAATTCCCTAGATTATAGATAGTATTATTTCCTTCCTTCATTATTATCAGATGAAATAAACTTATATATTTTGAGTTTTTCTATTTAGTAAATAGCAGTCTTTTAAGTTATCATACATTTCAGTTGTTCAAATGTAGAGAATAGTCCAACCAAAGTTTACACCTTAATAACAGCCTCACAATGAACTATTTCAACGGCTATCTAAATAAATCACCTAAATTTAAAAAACACTCATATTTTAATAATAAAATTGATTAACAACTAAAATGACATTGAAATAGAAAACTAAAAAAAACTGTCTTCAGTGATTTGGAATCTTTATCGTGCTATGGATTATTAGAAAAGAACATGCAACTCTGCCTAAATTAAAATAAGCATCCTAAGCAAGTAAAGGACTCTTCCCACCTTCAATTAGATTTCATTAGTCATCTCCAACTAACATTATCGTTGGACATTCATTTCTAGTTTATATTATAAGATAGCTCCTTATTTGTTACTACTTTTACTATAAAAACAAAACAAGCATATAATTATCTAAAATCCTTCATTAGAAAATGCAGCATCCCTCCTATCAAAGTACAATAAGCCTAGATGCAAAGCTATATTTTCAATTGAATTCTATAATCAAGACCATTAGCATAGGCCATCTTGTTATGAGTACTGGGATAGATAAACTCATTCACAGCAAAGCCAAAATCAAATGAAAAACCCACAGAAGAATTAGTTGGCCAGGGACTAAAGTTCAGTGGTAATGCAAAAAGGTCTTTCATTGAAGGAGCCTAGGTGGTAATTTGTTCAACTAAATACTTCGAATCTATTTTTATTTTGGTTAAAGATTTTAGAGTTTCTTTTCAACCCATGCACACATCCAATGACCAGTTAAAGTAATTTTCATGAAAGTAGAGATACTGCTAGACAATACTTCAAGGAAACTAGAAAAACCATTACTATTGGAATAAGCATTTGCTACCAAACTAAAATGCTTCCACAACTTAGCATTGTATAGAACCTCCAAAATCACTGCATAAGGCATACATAGCACCTACATGTTCCATGAGCGTCAAAATCCTAGCATTCTAAAGCTGAAAGTCCACTCCATCGGCTCGAGAGGAAAGCATATTGGAATAAGCCTCAGAGGAAGACGATGGATGCTGCTCCTCATCCTTCTCCTTCACAGAAATCCATTTCAAGAGATACAAATAGGAAAAGACTCATACTATTTGAGTTTCTCCACCATTCAGAGGTGTTGACTGAGGTAGTTGGAGCAAGATCAGAGTATATAGTGTCAACTCGCTTCCTACAATCTTCTCCAACTTTTGCTTCGAGTCACTTTGGGGATTCGACATCAATAACTTTTGAGATGGAGAACAGGGCATTTTTTTAAAAGAGAACATAGGGATTGAAGGGTGAGAGTATGTGTTGAAGGAAGAGCATTGTATGGGTAGGCATCCACCAAAGAAAATATTGTTGAAACTCAATTAACTACCATTATTGTGTGTAATCGCCCCGATTTGATGTTGTCGATCTCCCCCCATCATCTGTTGTTGCCTTAATAAATGTGAATATGTGCAGATTATAATGGTTTTCTTTATATAACTTCCCATCTTTGGATCAGATGCACACATAATTAATATAATAATTTGATTTTTTTTTTTATAAATAGTCATTTTCTATTAATAAAATATACTAAGAATACAATTCACAAAAAAGGGGCCAAGGGATACAAGATCACCTTGCAAAAGAGATCACACGACCAAAGCCAGACTTAACAACATGGTCTCAATCGAAAAAAAATAACTATTCATAAAAAAAAATTAGAATAAACCACCTCAGGCTACCAAGGCAGTGCCAGCCAAAGGAGGAGGATCATCTCTATCAGGAAATCCCCATGCATCAATTGGATTGTGGGGCAGACTGGGAAAATTCCAGCCATCATCAGTAGTAGAAAGATTAGGGGTAGCCTCTGCTTCCTTAACCTCTAGCCACGGAGGAGAAATCGCAAAAGCCAGGCGAGGAAATTTCCCAGAATGTGCCAGCTGAGGCCCAGGAGGTAGAGCCGGAGACCAGCCAGAACCACCATGAGGTGGGGAAGTAGAGTGGCACCTTCATCCACCATCACCACCACTGGGACATCAGTGGCAAGAAGCTTGGGAGCGCAACATGTGTGAGTGGTGGCCTGAGGAGTGGCGGCGAGAATGATAGCCACGAGGCATAGAGGCATCAGCCGAGGCATCCGGAGGAACTCTGGCAATGGTACAAGGAGCATTGCCCCAATGATTTAAAATTTCCTGTAAGTGAGCAACTTCTAGGGAAACTTTATTAGCTTACACCCGGATCTGCATAATCACATTATTACAAATGCATGCTTTAGTATACTTAGCAATGTTAACATCCAAAAAGCTATGAGTTAACAGAAGAACATTCTTATCTTTCCATAGAGAAAAAAAATTTTCCATCCTAAACATATGCCAAATCTGAGTGAATTTTTGAGGAATTCTAGGGGAATCACCCAATAGGATCATGTGCCATGAAAATGGTTTAGGCTTGAAAGGCTTGAAAAAATCACGAATCCAGTGCCAATAATTTTGAGCATGCTTACAAACTAGAAAATATGCAAAAAGGAATTAGGTTGACCACAGAAGGGGCATCTAGGATTAGGAACCCCAATGTGCTTGAGTCGAGGCCCCAGGAGAAGACCTTGGAAGGCAAGGTACCAAGCAAAGTGGGAAATCTTGGGTTCTGTAATAGCACTCCAAATGGCATCAAAATGTTTTCTCCATTGAGAGAGCAAAGATTGAAAACGTCATCGTTGGTTAAGTGCGTCAACCATCAGAAGATGAGGCGAGAGTCATTGGTATCCCATACTGGGCTTATAATTGGCAAATGGAGTGGTAGGATACCACTTCCAATCATGCCACCAAGGCTGACTAGATTGAATCCCAACCTTATGAACAAGGTGCACAGGGATGGAAGACAGCAGAAGGTCAAAAGTCTATTGATCCATACTGATAAGGTGCTACTAAACTTGCATATCTTCCCATGACCTAAAACTCATGGTGACTCTTGAAAAGAGGTCCTTAAGGGTGTGGATGCCACATTTGAAAAAATGCAGAGCACTGGCACCTTGAATCTTGGTGAGAGGAGTACCCTGCATAGAAAATAGGGGAGACTGCCAAATGTTCTGTTGATTCAAGGAAAGACCATTGCGAAACTCATCTCTAGCCCAATGAAGCCACGAATTAAGAGCTTCCCAAGATTTCTAGATACTCTTAATAACAAATGAGCCCTGAATGGCCACTAGTTCACAAATAATGCGAAGGGTTTGAAAACCAATCCCCTTCCATGCAAGCCTATTAATAGGGAAGCTAAAATAAATGTGGTGCCTTACCAAAATCTTCTAGGCTTCATCCCTAGCTCAGATAATCCATTTGACATAGAGAGCAAGGCCTTCTTTCCAAGTGGAAAGCAGGCCAAGACCACCAGACTCCCTTGGGAGACAACAAAAATTCCAAGCAACTCTGTGAAAACCATGTTGGTCAGAACCAGAAGCCCAAAGAAAATCTCTGAGCAAACATTCTAGCTTGAGATAGGAAGCTTTGGATGGCACCCAACAGGAAGAATAGTAGACATGGGTAGAGGCTAGAATCTTAGAACAAATTTGGAATTTATCAGCAAGAGAAAGTAGCTTTGTGATCCAATAGTCAAGCTTTTTGCTAATCTTGGCAAGCACAACATTCCAAAGCTCCATAGGAGAGACCTGGAAGGAAAAGGGAATGCCAAGAAAGTGGAAGATTTCCCTGCAAGTAACCCATTTCTAGTGGAACTGGCTGAGCCAAGGTGGAGCTAGCAAAAAAGACTAGCGGTAACAGAGTGTTTTATGCTATTGGATGGCAGAGCTAGATGCTTGACAAAAGGTGTCCAGACAATTTAAAGTGTTTTTGATATTTTCTTCATCCTCAAGAAGTGTAAGAAAGGAATCATTAGCAAAATGGCCATTGACTATCTAGGAGGAAGAATCAGGCAAGGAAATGCCACAAACCAGTCCTGAAGACATAGAATGAGCTAACAAATAGCCAAAACCTTCAGCAGCAAGGACATAAAGCACTAGAGCTAGAGGGCGACCTTGCCTAATTGAATGAAAAATTCCAAAACCCTTAGATTGCAAATTATTGATGGTAATGCAAGTGTTAGCATCACCAAAGAGCATCTCCATAGACTGAAGAAAATAGGGGCCAAACCCCAAAGCCTGAAGCATAGCCAAGATGAAGGGCCATTCAATGCGATCATAGGCGTTAGCAAAATCAATCTTTAAAAAGATAGCCTATTGCTTGGACTTGAGAGCCCATTCCATACCCTCCTAGACAACAATGATATTATCTAGAATATATCTAGACTTGATGAAGTCAATTTTCTTAGGCCGCATAATTGAAGGCAACATGTGCCTGATTTTGAGAGAGAGCGCCTTGGCAATGATCTTATAAGACACATTCAGAAGGTTAATGGGCCTCCAATCGCATATGTCCTCAAGATCACCAGCTTTAGGTATGAATTTGATATTCCCTTTATTTATTATCACTCCTAAGCTTTTAGTATGCTATGCTTTGAGATAGACTTTGTGCAGGTTAGGACCTATTTGTTCCTAGAGGTGTTTGAAGAATTCATAGGGAAAGTCACCACATCCAGGAGACTTGTCATCCACCATGGAGTCAACTGCCTCTTTAAGGACTCTGGGGGAAAGAAGTTTCTTTTAGAAAGCACGTTGCTCAACCACAAGGCAGTTTGGAGTAACAGAGATACACTTTCTAAGAGTCTCCTCTTGAGCAACTTAATTTCCCTGTGAAGCAAAAACATTCTCATAATGATGAATGAAGGCTTGCAGGATGTCAGGGAGACTGGATAGAACAATCATTCCCTATTTGATCTTTTTAATCCTAACATCGGTATGATAGGCCCAAAGAGCCTGAAAGAGCTCCTTCGAGACCTTATCACCAACCTCCAACCAGTGGAGATGGGCTTTGATTTGAGTTCCACAGGCAGCATAGTTGTTAGCAATTTTCTTTTCATGGCAAAGCTTGGCAAGATTAATTTGCAAATCCACATCAAAGGGGTTGAAGGTGAGAGCCTCAAAGGCCTTTTTGAGGGCAAGGGTGTTTACTTCATAAGAGTGTTTCTTGAAAATTGCCAGTTAGCACCCATAGATGCGCAAAAATTGCGCAATTCTGGTAATGAAATCATTCCACTATTGAATCCATCCCCGCTGGGATGGCGGACGTGGCTCCAAATTCTAAACATGTTGGATGTACGAGATGGTGGAAGCATGCAGCAACATAGACATGTTGAGGAAGAACTGAGACTTGGCCACCTTGGGGATAGTTGTTTGCCAAGAAATGACAAAATAGATGGGATAGTGGTTGGATAACATCACATCTATCAGGGGAATGACAAGCACATCTCGATCTTCAGAGAAAGAGAAAAAAGATTGTGTAGAGATCATAGCACGATCAAGGCACTTTAAAATACGGTAAGAGCCAGCTCGAAAGTTGGACTAAGTCTACTAGACCCCACTACCCTGGCGGGAGTTTGTATTGGGATTAAAAAGGCCCAATTTATTTTGCATGTAGTATTAGGCTTCTCTTTCCCCAGCTGTCCACCAAAGAGACAGAATGCCATCTTTGTTAGATGCAACTTCAACCATATTGAAGTCCCCACACTTGACCCAAGTAGTGGGAGGCAAGTTGTCAGCTAGCCAAACCCACATCTGGGACCTTTCCACAACATCATTGGAGGCATAAACATTAATGACTCCAAAAGAATGATTGTGAATGGAAAGAAAAAGCCAGATAATTCTATGCGAGGGGTCAAAACTATGCGAAATAATAGCATAATGAAAGCGAGGTGATAAGAGAGTAACTACACCACCTCAGCCAGGTTCATGCTGAGAGGAAAATAAAATACCATCCTACCAAATGATGTAGCATGCAATAGAAAACATGAAACTAGAAATCTTAACTTCTTGTAGGCAGAAAAAATCTAAATTACCAAGTCTATAATGGGTGTCTTAGACATAGAATTTTTTGGAGAGGTCAAAAAGACCTCACACATTCCAAGAGAGGAAGTTCATGAGAACTCTTCCATATCATCCTCATCCTCAAGAGAGGAGTCACTATTCTACAAGAAGATAGAAACCTGGTGGAAGTCAAACGGGAAATTGTCTGACTTAATAGCCTATCGTTTCACCTCTAGTTTCTCTGCACATCTAGGAGGACTGTGAGAATGCCTTGTTGCTAATGGCATGATGGAAGAAACTGCAATATAAGCACAAACCCTAGCCAAGGCAGAAACCCTAGTGATCACCTTAATCCCTTGCATACTAGCAAGGTTTGGAACCTACAAAACCCCCAGAATAGGTGCTATGGGAGCCACTTGTAGCCCCATGCTAGCCGATGAGGACGCTCCTATGTGAATTGGAGGAACCGCGGTGATTGTCACATAAGATGGCTTGGGGGACAAGGGATTCAAGGGACCCTTGCCCTTGCACCCAATAGTAACCCATTCTTTAGCCTATTTGGTAGGAGCTTCTTTAGGCATGGGCTTGACCCTAGGCATAACCAGATGGCAATCCTTGATCTTGTGTTCCATGAACTGGTACCTATAATAGGTGTTGGGTAAATTCAAGTAAAGCACCTTTTCGGAGAAGGTTTGATCTCCAATCTAGATTTCCATAGAATCCTTGAGATCCTTGGAAAGATCAACTTTGATGTAAACACGTCACTATGGGTGGGCATTAAAAAATTTCTCAGGCTCCTTGGTGACAACTTTGCCAAGGGTTTTGGCAATGGACTCAATGAAAGGCCAACATGGTAAGGGAAGACCTGGAAACTTGACCCACACAAGAACTCTAAGCTTTTTATTATTGGAGACTGTGAAGTCTTAAGACCATTTTTTGAAAACAAGCACCATGGAATGCACAAACCAAGGTCCATTGTTAAAGATCGTGTCTACTTGCAATGAGTTAGCAAAGCGAAATAAAAAAAACCTTTGGTAAGGTTTTGCATAGCATCAAGGTAGACTCCATGATGAGTCCAGCATTTGTTAACCCAGTCTCAAAGCATAGCTTCAGGAGGAGTCCTACCACCAAAATAACCTATCAAGGTATGGTGTTCTAACAAGTCACAAGTAGCATCAAATTCTTGTAAAGGAAGGATAATATCAAGATTACCTTGTGAAAGACCTTCGAGACAAACTTGCGCGGGCATTTGTTCGAAGGTGGTGCCATGGCATTCTGAAGTAGCAACGAGAGAACTAGAAACAACTAGTTCACCACTGGCCAAAGCCATTATAATCTAACCTAAAAGCTCTTGCAATAATTTTAGTTTGACAAGTGGTGCCTATAGGAGGAAAGCTTAGATGAAGAGTCGTACACAAAAAAATTAGAAGTTCGCATGAAGCAAGAAACCCTAGTAGAGCCTCCACGCATTCGAGTCTTCTCAATAATTTAATTTTAATTAAGGAATGGTTCATTGGTTTTGATCCACGTGGCAGTCTAATAATGAGTTTTTTGGTATATGAAGAAGTGGTTGTGACAGTTTCTAATTACTAGCAGAGTTGCTCTCTCAAACACTCTTTCCTCCTAGTGATCACCCACTTACTTCTGAGGAATTCTTCAAGACGCCAAATAGTGTTTTTCATAGTTTGTGGTTTCAATTGTAAATATCTAGCGGTATTGTGAGCTAATTAACATATATGTATATACCAATTTAAAGACCAAGAGAAATTTGTTCTTCTTTAGAAAATGTTAAACATTATAATTGTTTGTCTTTAATAATTTATAATTATAAAAATGTGTCATTTTGAAACATTACATATTAAGGAAGAAATTAAGTTTACCAAAATCAATTTTGACCATTTAAAAAAATCAAACTTTAGTATGTGATATTTAAATGGTTATATAAAAATATTATCCTTCAAAAGAACAATATGTCAAAATGAAATCTTTGATATAACTTAAAATCATTGAAGTTCACTAAAATCTACTCAATTAAAACCTATTAATTCATTATTTTAAAAAGGAGACACTAAAAATACAATGCTAAATATTACATGTTAACATTTCTAAACAAAATTATTACCAATATTTAACTAATTTTTTAATAATATTTTTTGGATCAATGAAAAAGAACTAGGAAGATTGTCCTATTAATATTTAAGCTTTTGAACTTTGGATGGTAGATTAAGAAGGTTATTCTTCTTAAATATTGTCTCATTGCATTTTAGTCTTTTGATTTTTGAATGCTTAGCTAACTCATTTCTTTATCTAAGAATATACTTAAATATTGATAATTTAATTCACATTTTATATACTTATTATAGAGATTATTAGGTGAATTTGTGTCTCCTTTATCAAAATAAATAATTTCATGATTACTAAATATTAGTACACCTCCATTGTAGCTCCATGACTTTCTTCAATCAATGCAACCTTTCCTCGTTCACCTCTAGATCCATGTTTTAGACTATATTATAGTCTTACTAGTCAAGTGATATCACTAGTTCAATATAAAATTGGCTATATTTGTAGGAAACAAAATACATTTTAACTTGGTGTTGGATGAACATATCTTATGGATAAATATGTGGCTTTGCGCATGTCATATAAGAAACTAGTGAGAAAGAGGGCAAGTTATCTATGTGCACTAAATTAGGAATTTTTTATGGTAATAATTTAGTGAATAAAAATATGTTATTATGTAAGAAACACATAGTAATTTATGATTTAATATAATTAATCAAGTATTTAAGATCTCAACATGATATTTATTTTTTTTCTTGGGAAAGCTATTATTTCTTTCTAGTGGATTGCTTTTTAAAAAAATCATTTAATGCTTCTTAGTGTGATTTCATACTGAATAGTAAGTTTCCAATCTCTAGAATATAAAAAAGGATTTTTTTTATTTGACACGGTAATGCTTGATTACAGGGCCCCATCAATTTATATTAAATGTATCTAAAATTTAATGCCCCTCACATAAATGATACCAACTAATTTTTTTGTACAATGATGTAAT